>VWZI01023237.1:269719-315217 GCA_013396835.1 Psilopogon haemacephalus | reverse complement strand
CCATAATGATCCTGCGTTCAGCTCTTTCCACTCTTTGCTACCCTCTGGTTTTCCCTGGGCTGGGTGACTCATGCTTTCCAGTCTTGCCCAGCCTCTTTCTCTGCCTGAATCAGCTTCTCTTAGGGAATTGTCTCCTGTGGCTAGCATGGCAGCTATTTCTGTCTTTAACTGTTTCTTCTTTCTAATGGTTTCTTCCCCTCCTTTATAATTTTTGCCCTGTGCAATGAAATTCAACAAGGACAAGTACAGAGTCCCACATCTGGTCAAGAATAACCCCCTGCACCGGTACAGTTTAGGAGGTGATCTGCCTGAAAGCAGGTCCATGGAGAAAAGCCTTAGAGTCAGTAAGTTAACCATGAGAAAGCAACATGCTCTTGTGACCAAGAGGGCTGATGGTATCCTGTGGTGCAGTAAGAAGAGCATGACTAGGAGGTCAAGGGAGGTTCTACTCCTCCTCTACTCTGTCCTGGTGAGAACTCATCTGAAATACTGTGCCCAGTTCTAAGCTCCTCATCCAAGAGGGACAGGAAACTATTGGAGTTGCTCCGATAGAGGGCTACAAGGATGAGTAAGGGAATAGAATGAGCAAAGGCTGAGATACCTAGAGATGAGCATGCTACAGGGAGACTTGATAAGGGCCTTCCTGTACCTGAAGGGGCTACAGGAAAGCTGGGTAGTGATTTTTTTATGAGGGCCTATGATGATAGGACGAGGAGGAATGGTTTCATACCAAAGCAGGGTAGATTTAGTTTGGATGTTAGGAAGAAGTTCTTTACTGTGAGAGTGGTGAGACACTCAAGCAAGTTTCCCAGTTGTGGATGCCTCATCCCTGGGAGGGTTCAATACCAGGTTGGATGAGGCTTTGAGCAACCTGGTCTAGTGGGAGGTGTCCCTGCCCATGGCAGAGGGGTTGGAACTAGATGATCTTTAAGGTCTTTTTCAAAGCAAGCTGTTCTATGATTTTCTGATTGAATGACTGAGGGCACCGTAGTCTTTGGGCGAGGAAATAATCAAGCACTCGCCCTGGCTGGAACAAACCACTCTCATTTCAAAGAAAAGTGCTGAGCCCATCAAGATTATCTGTTGAACATGTTCCAGTGATGTAACATATAGGTGAACAGGAAGATGAAGCCCACACAGCATTTCCTGCCTGCAGGGGGAAGGTTTCAAAATGATCCCCCTCTGGGAAGGAAATGTTCTATCCTACTTTCCTCTTGCAGATTAATGGAGGCAGTGTGAGGGTAAAGTCTGAGGGGTTTCTGTTTGTTTGGGGTTTTTTAACATCTTTGTTGCAGTGCAGAAGTCTCTGGGAGTGCAATGGGCAGGGAGATGATTTGCCTGGATGTGTTCCTGTGAACCTGCTCTGACAGGGGGCTGGACTAGATGATCTCCAGAGATCCCTTTCAACACCTACCATTCTGTGATTTTGTGATAACTATTACCATATTGGTGGTAGCTTCTGGGAACCATGTGTTCACTCCACTTGGGAAGGGATAAAAAAAAAAAAGGCACTGAAGTGTGCAGATGCGACCCAGACAGCAACTGTGTGCTGGGCTGCATCAAGAGCAGTGTGGCCAGCAGGGCAAGGGAGGGGATTCTCCCCCTTTACCCTGCTCTCGTCAGACCCCACCTGGAGTACTGTGTGCAGTTCTGGAGCCTCCAACACAAGAAGGACATGGAACTGCTGGAGAGAGTCCAGAAGAGGGCCACGAAGATGATCAATGGGTTGGAGCAGCTCTGCTATGAGGACAGGCTACCAGAGTTGGGGCTCTTCAGCCTGGAGAAGAGAAGGCTTCCAGGAGACCTTACAGTGGCCTCCCAATATCTGAAAGGGGCCCACAGGAAGTCTGGGGAGGGACTATTTATGAAGTCTTGTAATGACAGGACAAGAGGTAATGGGTTTAAAATGGTAGAGGGGAGATTTAAACCAGATGTTAGGAAGAAGTTCTTTATAGTGAGGGTGGTGAGATACTGGAACAGGTTGCCCAGGGAGGTTGTGTCTGCTCCCTCCCTGTAGGTGTTCAAGGCCAGGTTGGCTGAGGCCCTGAGCACCCTGTTCTAGTGGGAGGTGTCCCTGCCTATGGCAGGGGTTGTAACTGGATGATCTTTGAGGTCCCTTCCAATCTAAACCAGTCTATGATTCTATGATTGTAAGCTGGGAAATGTTTGCTCTGAGATTTGGGTGTCCTGTTCTTGCTGTGTTTGATAAACACTGGCCCATAGTGTTGCTGAAAGCAGACAAGAGAAATGATGCAGCTGGATCTGCTTGCCTTTTAGCAAAATCATAGAGACTCTTCCACACCAAAGGTTACAGTATCTACTATAGCAGGTGACTGTTTTACATCTGATACATCTCTGGTAAAGGGGAGTATGTTTATATATTTTAAAAAGCCACCTGCCCCTTCCCTTTTAATCATCCTTCTGGATGTACGGAGTTTTCACACTGTGAAACTCTAATGCATCTTTCAGGGCAAAATCCCATTTGAAGGTCTCTTACAAGCTGTACAGTTCTGTGAATCCAGGCAGTTGCCAAGGATAGGTAAACAGCCTGCCCTGCTCCATCTCCCAGAGTCTGGAGCTGTTATTTTCTCTACATCACACTTGCTTCCTATGCTACTACTACACAGCCACCTGCTCGTCCAGTTCACCCCAAAGCATCAAGACAGAATAAACGCGGTGTTGTGCAGCTCGACAGGCAGCGCTACAGGCAGCAGGTCATAGAATTATTCAGGTTGGAAATGACCTTCAAGATTATTGAGCCCAGCTATTATCCCTTATTCCTACTCTAACCAGCCTACCAGTAAGCCATAATCCTTGAGCACTGCATCTACAAGTCTTTCAAACACACTGGGGATGGGGATTCCACCACCGTCCTGGGCAGCTTGTTCCAACACTCTTTGGAACCAGCAGTTCCAACAACTGGCAACCCTTCCAGTGAAAAAATCTTTCCTGATGTTCAGCCTAAGCCTGCCCTGTTGCAGCTTGAGACCATTCCCTCTTGTTCTATCACTCGTTACTTGGGAGAAGAGACCAACGCTCACCTCACGGCACCCTCCCCTCGGGTAGCTGTAGAGATAGGTAAAGAGGCGAACCTGACCCTGGTCAGGAAAGAAACTCCGCCCCGTCGTATGCTGTAGGTTTCTCTTAACTCCTTTGTTTTACTTCCTTTTTCGTTATTCTTGCTGTGAACCTCTCATCAGCAGCTTCTAGATAATTTTTTAGCAGCTTTACGCCAGCCTGGGGTTTCCTGCCACCCTCTTTAAACAGGGGAATGTCCCCGCCAGGGTTTACCCCACCTGGGAAATTCCACCGCAGAGAAAAAGCCCAGCAAGCCACGCTCACAGCACTCTTTTCCTCCACCCTGCTGCTTCCTCTCACATGTCACAACGTCCCACTCCCAGTTAACCAGGGCTGAAAGATAAGTGGTGTGTGATCCTTCCTCTGTAGGGGAGGGGAAGTTGGACTAGATCTCCAGAGGTCCCTTCCAACCCCTACCACTTCAACATAAAGAGCCCTGTGGGTACTCAGTGTGGAGCTGTAACAAACCGGGGGGAGTTGTTTAGGGTGTTTAGGTTGTCTTTTTTTTTTTTTTTTTTTTTCTTCCTTGTTTCTTCTGAGGGAGTGGGATAAAAAAAAAAAACAAACCCAAACAACAACCTTTCATTGCTGCTGCTTCTCTGTTTCATACCATTGAACCTCAGAAGAACTTTCAACCATTCACATAGATGTGACCATAAGGAACCACCAGTGGGGTGCACAGAACAGACAGGTTTACTGTAGAGCTCATTCTAACATCAATCCTCCGACATGAAGGTACCACTATTATCACTTCATTTGGTTTTGTTACTGAAAATCTGTCATTGGTTTTGTTGCTGTTGTTGGATTTTTTTTTTTTTTACTTACTTTTATTATGCTTGCAAGTGGCTTGTGCTATAGTGGTCCATGTGTGTTTTGGGGTTGGGTACAGAAGTATGGTTCATGTTGGATATTAGGAAGAATTTATTCACTGAAAGGGTTTTCAGGCATTGGAACGGCTTAGCTGGGGAAGTGGTGGAGTTTCCATCCCTGGTGTTACATAGATGTAGTGCTTAGGGACATGGTTTAGTCAATGTTAGTCTTGCCAGTGTTAGGCTAATGATTGGACTCACTAATCTTAAAGGACACTTCCAGATTAGGTGATTCTGTGATTCTGTGATTTTTTTTTTTTTCATGGGGGAATGTAGTAACTTTTCAGAGGATGGATGTATGGATAGCTAAGCTTAAGTGTAATGAATGGAAGGAAAGTTCTTTGTGGAAGCAGGTATTTTGTATAATCTTAATTACAGGTTCTTTCTTGGCAGATCATCAGGACTTTTGGAAGAGCAGAGTCTCATCAGTGTACAGATCTGCCAGCTCAAACAGGGCAGGAGTAAACTATCATAAGTGCAGTGGGAGGCATCATAGGAAAATATATAAAAATAGGAATCTACACCTACTTTCTTGTAATTTAGCAAATACTCTGTGGGAATGAAAAGAAGTAAGTCTAATGAACTTAAACTCCACTTTAAAACTTATGCTAAGGAGTTTATTAAATCAAACCATAAACTTCTTTTCATCACCTGATGAGGGTTTCTCTGGCTTACCACATGAGGTTGATTATGCAGCACCCCAGCTCATTACCTGTGCCTGTAACTAGCAGGTGGGGAAAGTAGATCAACACTAGGTTTAATGCAGAGGATGAAATGCATTCTGTATTTTAGACTCCCCAAAATTTTGGGGCATACTTGTACCATGGTGTCATTGGTGACTTGTATATGGCGGGGAATGGCCAGCTTGCAAGTACTTTAGGTGGAAGGCAGGTGTTTTCAGCTGGGACATTGTGGCTTGGCTGGAGACACATAGTGGGTAGAGAAAGAGTGGTACCCTGAGCTCCTCCTTATGGTCAGTGACAAATGTCACCTAGAGAAAATGGGAAGAAAGCCGTATCTCTACTCCAAGTGAAATTCCAATATCAGCTTGGTTTCTCTTTGCCCATTCAAACCTTTCATAGAATCATAATTTTTTTTTTTTGTCGGAAAAGACCTCTAAGATCATTGAGTCCAGTTGTTGACTTAGCACAATGGCCATTAAACCTTGTTCTAAAGTGCCATGTCCAAAAGATTTTTTAACACCTCCAGGGATGGTGATTCCACTGCCTTCCTGGGTGACCTGTTCCAATACCTAATTGCCCTTTTATAAAAAGCAAACAATAAAGTATTTTATAGAACTGCTTTTTTAAAAGCATAGTTTTTACTTACAAGCTGACCTGGCTTTGCTTCTTACCCTGAGCTATGGAGGGCAACAAAATTCATTCCTGATGGTGCTGCTGAAACCCCCCATGTGACTTGTCACGTTTCTGTTCAAAAGTTGCTGAGAAAACATGTGCAAGGTAGAAACAAGAGCAGGCTTTACTCTTCCTTTCTTCTTAAGAATTTGGCAGGAAATTAAAAGGAAACAAACATCCATGGGCTAGCTTCTCTGAAGAACCAGCGTCCTGTCAGACAGGATGTGTGTGTCTGGCTTCAGTTGGTGTCTTTTCCCAGCTAAGAACTGTAGGAGGGAGCCAACGCCTGGGAACAGAGCTTTGCTCCGTGCCCCACCAAATCAAAGAGCTTTCTTGATGTTTTATGCTAACTTAGGCATGATTTACATATTACTGTGATTTTTGTCATTACTGTCATGGACTTCTTTCTAAATGTGTGGCAACTGGCTGCTATGTCTGTAGAAGGTCCAGAGAAGGGCCACAAATATAATCAGAGGGTTGGAGCATCTCTCCTGTGAGGACAGGCTGAGGGAGTTGGGGAGAAGAGAAGGCTCCAGGGAGATCTCACAGCTGTGTTTCGATATTTGAAGGGGGTTTCAGGAAAGCTGTAGAGGGAATTTTCACTAGGGCCTATGGTGATAGGACAAGGGGCAATGGGGAGGGCAGATTTATATTGGACATTAGGAAAAAATTCTTTACTATGAGGGTGGTCAGGCACTGGAATAGATTGCCCAGAAAAGCTGTGGCTGTCTTACCCCTGGAACTGTTGAAGATCAGGCTAGATGAAGCTTTGAGCAGCTTGGTCTAGTGGGAGGTGTCCCTGCCCATGGCAGGGTAGTTGGAACTAGACGACCATTAAGGTCCCTTTCAGCTCAAGCCATTCATTGATTCTATAATTCTTTCTAAATATGTGGCAACTGGCTGTTAAGTCTGTCGAAGAAAGAGAGAACGTGATATTACCATCCTTTCCATGATGTTAATATCCTTTATGCAGATATAGGACATCTGTGGTTGAGAAGACATGTGGCAGCATACTCTGACCCATAGACGGAGTGATGCTGTCCCAGCACACATTTAACTGAAAATAAAACCTGCTCTGGTATATGTGATTCATCCCAAGCACCAGGAAAAATTTTCGTACCGCTACTTGGAAGCAACCTGATATATTCTTTGCCATAATAAAGCTGCCTTGGTTTCCTGTTTGTTGAATTTGTCTGACTAATGGAGGATAGCTCTGCAGCTGACTTTCAGGACTTTCCCAAAGTCAGCCAGAGATGTGTTTTGAACACTGGGACTTCTCTAGTGAATGGAAGTCTGAACTGAAGGCATTTAAACTATCAACTGGAAAACACAGAAAAAAAATCAGATGAGGGCATTCCCTTCAATGACTTTTGCAGTGTTAATATGCTATATGTCTTTTACTGTGGTCATCTTGTTTCTGCTTGGGCTTTCCTGCATGCTGATCCACAACTTTAAGTTCATAGTCTCTATAGGATGGTTCAAATCATTGCTGAGGCTTCCTGCAGATGTTGATCCTACCATGCAAACACAGCACAGGTGATCCCTATGCATCCTGACACTGTGCTTTGGATTTCTGGACTGGTCAGTCCAGTTAGATCTGCTATATGGTGACTGGTTTGCGATGTTTGAGAAACAGGTAAATTTTCAAATCTGCTTAGACAATGGTTTTGTGTGGGAAAAACGTGTTTGGGAAGGCTGGATAAATGGCAATCTTCATCTTAAACATGTTACCCATTACTACACATAAATTGAGAAGCTCGAAAAGCAGATGGCAATTTTTAAAAATCAGATTTTTCTGGGTTAAAATCTCACTGTGATAGAACATTTTTTTCTTACTGATCGTGTACTAAAGAGTTGAGTGGCAATGCTGCTCAGGGACAGCTTTGCTCTCACAAATGATTGAAATGGTCCTTGTTTGTGGAAGGTAAGAAGACTGCAGCTAAGGTCCACCAGGGCCTAATTCACAGAACAGGCTCCTGCACCTGATAGTAAAAGATTAATACAGGCTGAGAATGATAGATTTTGACCAAGATTGGTCATCTGAGTTAAGAAGAAAAAGGTCTTCGACATGAGGTCTCATACATGGAGGGTTCTATAGGAAAGCTGGAAATAGACTTCCTATAAGGGCATGTAGTGATACAACAAAGACCAATGGTTTTAAACTAGAACAGGATAGATTTAGATTGGACATTAGGAAGAAGTTGTCTGCTGTGAGGGTAGTGAGGCACTCTAATGGGTTGCCTAGAGAAGGTGTGGACCTCTCATCCCTGGAAATGTTGAAGGCCAGGCTGGATTAGGCTTTGAACAAGCTGGCCTAGTGGGAGGTGTTCCTGCCTGTGGCAGGGTGGGGTTCAAACTAGATGATGTTTAAGGTCCCTTCCAATTCATGCTCTTCTATGGTTCTATGACTCATGAGGAAAACTGATGCTTACCCCTCCAGGCCTACACTGAGGCTCCCTAACGGCACCATGAAGCTGTGCTAACTCCCTTTCTGAACTGGAGTATTGTAACAAGGAAAATATTTTGAGGCAAGAAGGTGCATTATTTAACTGAGCTATGCACACCCAGTGTCCTTTACAGGTGACAGATGACGTTACCCTGTGCTATGGGGAAATGGACCTTCAGCTCCTTGTTTACAGACTATGACATCAGCAGTGTGTGTATGTCTTAACCATGTATTCCCACTGTGAGGAGCTAATGAACTAATGAGATATGTAAGCTTAGGAGAAAAGATGAGTAACCAGGGCAGTGAGTGCATTGAGAGGAATGTCCACAAACACAGGGTGTACGAATAGGGAAGCTTTTGACTTGGATAGATTCACTGAGCCATCTTTGTAACACTTGATAGGTTTGGCGTTTCTTTTCCTCTCTTGGGTTTTTTCATTCTTTGGTTTTGATTTGTTTATTTTTTTCATTCTTTCTTTAAATATCAAACAGCCTGAAAGAAATAAAAGCAGAGCTGAAGCCATTCTTTGGATCAAAGGAACAAGCCCCAAAAGATGTATGTTTAATAACTAGTCTAAATTTTCATATAATATGAAGAATTATACATGTCCACTTTTGAAGTTCAGGCTAAGCCTAGAAAGTCAGTCTTGGAGACCAACATCTAGGAAAAATGTAGTAATACAAGTATAGCAAAGAGGGAAGAAACACTGACTTTTCTGTTCTGGCTTTTTAAAACAAAAGTGTGTCATGGACCATTTCCAACCTGCTGACATATACTCTCCCAAATCGCTACAGCAAACATGGGTATTGATCTTAAATGGTCTCCAGCAGTGGAATAATCATAGAGTCATCAAACAGCTTGAGTTGGAGGGGACCTCTAAGCTCATCTAGTCCCAACCCTGCTGCCATGGGCAGGGACACCTCCCACTAGACCAGGCTGCTCAAAGCCTCACCCAGGCTGGTCTTCAACACTGCCAGGGATGAGGCATCCTCTAGTTTTCTGGACAATCTCTTCCAGCATCTCACCACCCTCATAGTAAAGAACTTCTTTCCTAGTGTCTAATCTATATATATCCTGCTCTACTTTCAAACCATATATAAAAAAAAAAAAAAATTGTATTTATTTAAAGCCTACATCCACTACAGCATTCACCATGGTATGTGCCCCAGGGACTGAGTTGCAGAGGCACACTGATGCTCTCCAGCCTTTTCCTTACAGCTGAATACCTACACCCATCCAACCCTTTCTCCATCTTGGTCTCTTCTGAGCCCCATGTGGCTTCCCTAGGATGTATCTTCTGTCAGGGGTTTTTCTTTTCCACTGTTGCATGTGTGACTTGGACATGCAGCTTCAGGGAGATTTTATGAGGGGCAAGTGGAACTAGGATGGCTTTCTGGAGAGTAAGATAACTGTCAGAGTCTCGTTCATGCTATTTCTAGGGAGCCCTGGAGAAAAACATGCCCAGGCTTCACCCAAAGGAAGTGTCTGTCACCAGAGATCCTAGAACTGAGTTCTTTCAAGAGCACTGTTACCAATCCAAGGACCAGGATGTGAGGGTAAACCGTGGGTTCACATACTCTCACCATGTAGAATTGGGGACTAGTGCCACTGGAGATTAGTCTGGCAGTGATCATTCACACATAAAACTATAGCAGGTGGCATAGAGTGTTGGGAGGACATCATAGTAGCCTCTGCCTGAGCTTTGTACCCAAGTGTTTTCAAGCTAAGAGACCTCAAAGTGTCTGTCTGGTACTCCTCTCCTCCCTTATGCCATGTGCGGGCTTTGCCAGGCTGATTACAGATGGTTCCCTTAGTGGTTCTCTTTTGGCTGCCTTGCTGTCACTCCACAGGATGGTCCAGAAATTCCCTGCTCTGCACACATGGTTGAAAGATGGGCAGCAAAATTTCTCCCTCAGCCTGAAACTGTGCTGTTATGATTGAAATAGAGTTTTCATTCTGAGAGCCCAGGTATGAAAGATAAGCTTATGACTGGAAATGAAAAGGATACTGAAAAGATGGAAGTTTATTTTAACAGAGACATCCCACCCCCCTTCCCCCCCCAGTATTGATCAGGTTTCTTGACTCTGCTTTGACTTACTGCTGTGGCTCTGCTGTTTCTATGTAACAAGGAGACAGCTATTGGAAATCTACTGCAGTTTCAGGAAAGCCCAGCACAGCAGGTCCAATGCATCTTTTCTCTGTGCTGTTCCTTCCCTGGAGGTGTTCAGGGCCAGATGGGACAAGGTCTTGAGCATTCTGGTCTAGTGGAAGAGATGTCCCTACCCATAGCAGGGAACTTGGAACTAGATGATCTTTATGGTGCCTTCCAACCCAAACCATTCTGTGATTTTTGTGATTGGGATAGCAGAAGGGCAACACATGACCTTGACTAGCCTGGGTATTTAGTTGGTGCCGAAAGCCAACTTCTGTGACATGCATTCAAGTGACAGAACAAGAGGAAACGGTCTCAAGTTGCACTAGGTGAGGTTCAGGTTGCATAATACAAATTTTTATTTCACAGAAGGGGTTATCGGGCATTGAAACAGGCTGTCCGGGGGGTGGAAGAGTCACCATCCTTGGAGGTGTTTAAAAGACTTGTGGCTGTGGTGCTTAGGGATGTGTTTTATTGGTAGTGCCTTAGCAGTATTGGTGAGATTGTGAGTTATAAGTAAACGTTTGGCCTTGATGATCCAGAAATCTCTTTCAACTTAACAGTTCTATGATTCTATGACTTTTGCAATGAAACCCTTACCCAGAAAGTGCAAGTTTTGAAAGAACAGGTTTATCTGTCTATTCTTAGCTGAATTTCCAGATAATTTCCAATTAGCATGCTTCACACTCTCAAATGCTGTTTTGGTGATCCAGTGTATCAGTATAACCTAAACCATGACCAATTATATCTAATTCCATAATGGCTGTCCAGGCTGTGTTCTGAAGTGAACCATAGAATTGTTTTGGTTGGAAAAGATCTCCAGGATCATCTGGTGCCACCATCGAACTAACACTACCATGTCCATTAAACTATATCCCAGAATGCCACATCTACACTTTTTTTTTTAACATCTCCAGGAGGAATACCTCTTCTACCACCCTGGGCAGCCTGTTCCAATGACTGACCACCCTTTCAGTAAATAAAATTTTCATAACACCCAAACTGAATTTCTCCTGGCACAATTTCAAGCCATTTTCTCCTGTTCTATAACTTGGGAGTAGGGAGAAGAGATCAGCTGCTACCTCACTAGAACCTCCTTTCAGGTAGTTGTGGAGAGCAATGAGGTCTCCCCAACAAAGTGAAGAAAGAAGCAGAGGTTTCAGAAACAAATGGGCTTTGCTTCTTATTTCTGCAGTCATCTGAAATACCAAGAGATGCACATCTCATTACTTGTAGGTGTGTATCAGCGAGGATCATATCCGGGCAAAGTTTGCTGATATTGGCCACTAGTTGGCATTATTGATACACCCCAGTAAATAGAAGTGGTGCAACAAAAACCTGGGAGGAGCAGAGGCATCCTCCTCTGTGCTCAACTCACAGCTTTCTTCAGCTCCAGGCTGATGGGTTGTGCTGTGTTACAGGTTAACCAGAGTAGGCTGAAACTGCCTGGGCATCAAAACCCTGCAATGCCTTCCCAGCTGGCCCCCTTTTCTCCCAGTTTTGGTGATGTCTGTAATGGCTGTGGTAAATTTCCCATCAGTAGAAGAGGTGACAAGCACTTTTGACCACCACCCTGCCCAGGAGGAACTTAGTCTAAGGCTGAAGACACCTCACAGGACACCACAGATGTTTCATAGCATTTGGGCCAGAAAAACAAATGCTCAAGGCCTGCAGCATTAATAATTACAATTTGTAGATGTAGCAATAATTTACCAGTAACCTGTATGGAAGAGCTTTGAGAGCACAGGGCTGCTTGGAGCCAACTCATCTTGTGCAACCGATGGGTGTGTGTATGAAAGAGCCTTTTGTTACAGAGCTTGGTGGAATTAGACTTGTCTTAATCTGCTTTGGCTGGGAGTAGTTTTATGCCAGGAGACCTGAAAAATAAGACATTGCCAATGAAAGAAGCATGAGTCGAGGTATCAGAGTGTTGCCTGAATTAGATTTTCCTAGGTAAAAGGAGAACAAGTCAACAATTCAGGAGACAAGCGGCTTTGAAATACAAGAGAAAAAGAAATCCTAAGAAAAACAATTATTCAATTATTTTATAGAATAGTTTTCATTCATACATGGAGAATAATCTTCAGTTAAATACATTCCAAAATCATTATGAAATAGCAAGGATAAAGATGCTGTCTGTCCCTGCCTGCATGTGGTTTAGGAACCTTCCACAACACAGCAGGGCTGCAGTGACAGAAATCCACTTTTGTTTTGAAATCTGTTTTTAATCCTGGTATTTATAAGGGAATTGCAGGAAACTATGGTGCCAAATCTCATTTTCTGGATGATAGACTTCTCAAAGTTGTGTTCCCCTTGCTCCTTAAATGACAAGATCCATTTGTTGCAGTAGTTGGAGACTCTCCTGGCTAGAGTAAAATAACTGGCTTTCTAGCTACCTGGTAAGGATGAGAATGCAAAGGTCCATTAATTGGATCTGCTTTTGAAAAATTGGGTGGTGAGTCCTCTTATCAGCCACTGAGCATGCAAAGAGCATTTTCCCCAACATAAGGAAAAACATTCTTTCCTTTGAGGGTGCTGGAGCACCGGAGCAGGCTGTTCAGAGAGGTTGTGGAGTCTCCTTTTCTGGAGACTTTCAAAACCCATCTGGATGCATTCCTTTGTGGCTTGTCCTAGGTGATCCTTTGGCAGGGCGGTTGGGCTTGATGACCTTCAGGGCTCCTTTCCAACTCCTGCCATTCTATGATTCTATGGTTTGGGGGGAGGAAGGATCTCTGAGCAGCAAGTGCTTTTCAACCAGGAAATACTTTAAAGTGTTCTCCAAAGACTAAGTAAGGCATTGTAACTGAGGCTTGAAGAACAACAGGGAACCATCTCCTTGTGCGTTGAAAATACATGCTCTGTTTTTAGAAACCTTCCCTTGTCTAAAAAGGTTCATTAAATGGTGGAGAAGGTGTGTTTGGGAGACAGCTGCTGCTTAGAATCCCAGAATGAGTTGGAAGGGGTCTTAAAAATCATCTCATTCCAACCCCCCCACCAGGGGCAGGGACACCTCCCACTACACCAGGTTGCTCAAGGCCTTGTCCAACCTGGCCTTGAACACCTCCAGTGAGGAGGCATCCAACATCCACAGTTTCCCTAGGCAACCTGTTCCAGTGTGTCACTAACAGTGATGATTAGGTAGCTGGTGAGTTTTTATCTTCATTGGACCGCGCTCTTTCTGGCACTACGTAGCATCTGATTTCATTCCATGAGCTACATTTGCTGATTTGGCTCTAACTGCATGAATTCAGTCCATGGTGTAAAATAACAGTCTTGGGAATAGAAAACTGCCAGGCTAACTCCCAGTGAAACCCTTCCTTCACCTGACAGCAGTAGAAGTATTTGAGTAATATTAAGTAATTCCCTCCTGCCTTCTCATGGGCTAATTAATACCATTTCTTATTGCGCATGTCCTGTGGGGCTTTTAAATGCAATTTAAACATAATAATCTAAATTATAGACCTCCAATTTGCACACTGTACTTTAGAAATACTGTGATGTTTTATGATGTAATTTGACGGGCACCCACGGTGCTAAAAACATCCAAATGTCAACCTGGTGGACAAGGAGCCCGATCCTATTTGAGAAGGTGGTGACCTCAGTAGTGGACAAAGTGTGCAAAGTGAGAAGGTGGTGACCTCACTGGAAGCAAGGAAAGCAGAAACACTCGTTTGAAAAGCAGAAATCCAAGAAATCTCCCCTGCAAGTACCAGGAGTAACTCAGTAGTGCAGCCAAGAGTAATCACGGGCGCAGAGTTTCACCCACTTTTCATTTCAGTGTTATGTTGCGTACCCACTTCTCCCTGCCGGCCTTGGCTGAGAGCCTTTGCCACTACAGTGTGGGGCAACCTAAAGCCAAAATAACCTCTGTGTCTGTCCCCTGCCTACCACACGCTCTGATACAGAGGAAAAGAGATGACTCATCTCTGCGGTGAGTAATCACTCACGTTCCCATTCTTTCTGGATGCTGCCCATTTGACACACACGACCAAAGAAATCCCCGTCCTCCCGAACCAGCCTTCCCAGAGCTGAGGCCCTGCCGTCCTGCTTGGAGCGAGGGGTAGGTGTGAGCGGGGCCGTGAGCCTGCACCACCACCAGCAGCAGCAGCAGGAGGCTGAGGGTGGTTCTCCTGGGTTCCCTCTCAGCAGCTGTACGACGGGGTGGGAATTTGGGGTTGATTGTGTTGTGCGCAGGGGCTGCCAAAGCGTCGGAACCCTGGGGGGCAGTCTTGGAGGAGGGGCCACAAGGTGGCATCCTACCTCCGACCCCATCTCCGTCGCCAACACTGTTCCTAATCCCGCTACCCTCACCTTCCCCATCCCAAAACCATCCTCATCCTTCCTAACCTCACTATCCTCATCATCCCCACTCTCTCTATCCTCATCACCTCCATCCCACCCCAAACCCATCAACCCCGCCCCTTCTAGTCCTCATCATTCCTAACCCCACTGTCTTCATCATCCCCATCCCACCCTCCACCGAACCCCTTTAATCTCTAACTCCATCCCATCGGTTCTGGGGGGCGAGGCGACACCATCCCTACTCCCCACTGCCCGCCCTTCCTTCTCTTCGCCCCGCCCAGGGCGCGGCCGCCTCCCGCCGCTCTTACGGGAAGAGAGTGTCTGCCCCGTCCCGGCGGGGGAGGCGGAGTCACTATAAGAGCCGCCGTCAGACTCGCCACCCCCTACTCTTAGCCGAGTTGTCTGCTTAGCCCTGGCCGTGACCGCTCCCGCTCCGCCGCCCGCTGCCCTCCGTCGCCGCCTCGCCGCCATGATCGTGGAGAGCAGCCGGGACGCGGCCTCCGATGGCGGCGACGGCGGAGCCCTCAGCAGCCCCATTAACCTCGCGTATTTCTACGGGGCCTCGCCCCACTCCAGCGAGGGCAGCTGCTCGCCCGCGCACTCCGCCCCGGGCTCGCCGGGCTCTGACTCGGATCTGTCGGTGAACAGCAGCCGCGGCGGCCGGAGGGACCCCCGGGGCGGTTCCCGTCCCCCGCTGCAAGGTACGGCGTGTCCCGGCGGCGGTCTCGTCCGGGGGACGTGTGCAAAGTTGCGAGTCGAGTCGGTGGCGGACCGTTTTGGGGTGTAAAAGCCCCCGAAACGGTGAACAGTGGGAGCTCCGCGTTGTTGGGTCGGCGCTAGGTGACAGACGCCGGGGTGCTCCCAGCCGGGGGGCGTTGCGGTGAAGAGGCAGTGGGAGGACGGAGCACCACAGCTGGGAGGTGGCAGGGGTTGGGAGGGCATCACCTCGGCCCTTCTCTGAGAAACTGGAGGTTGAGATAGTTTTACACGGCGATTTTTTTTTTTTTTTTTAAGCAAAAATGGAGTCAGTGGCTTAAATGAAATAAACATTAAATAAAAGGTTATCGTGTATTGTAGCAGGCTGCCCACGGAGGCGGTGGAGTTACCATCCCTGGAGGTGTTTAAAAGTCGTGTAGACATGGCACGTTAGGTCATGGTTTAGAGGTAGTTTTGCTGGAGCAGGGTTGATGATTTGACTCGATGATCTTGAGGGTCTTTTCCAACTTGAATGATTCTGTGATGGTTCAATAATTAGGTTTTGTTTTCGTGTGTCAACATGAAGGGGGGAAGGAAAGCAGCACAGAGGACCTATAGATACGGTGTTTGGGGACGTGGTTTAGTGGTGGGCTTGGCAGAGTAAAGTTAATGGCTGGGCTCGATCTTGAAGGTGTTTTCTAACCTAAACGATTCCGTAATTTGGTTTTGTGTCTTAATAGTCGAACAACACATGGGGGGTGGAAAACAGCACAGAGGACCTTTCCAGGGGGTCCGTGTGAAGAACTCCGTGAAGGAGCTGCTGCTGCACTTCAGGAGCAGCAAACAGATGTCCTCGGGCTCTGCTGTGGAGGAAAGCAAGGTAACCAACATTTTTCAGCTCTGACATAATTGCTTCCAAGGGTTACTGAAGCTGGAGGAGAAAAGAAAGCCATGCGTTACAGTGCAAGGAATTAGCTTGCTGCTTTATCTGATGTGGACGGAGTTGGTGTTTCTCCTTTTCATAGGAGTCAGTGTTTTTCCTTTTCAATACATAATGGAAGAACAGAGCTGGGAAGGAATTACTGAGAAGGTTGGCTGTGGGGGAAGGAGGCACTGAAAAATGTTCTTACTAAGCTTATTTGTTTTCTGAAGGGAGTTTGGGTTAAGATCCGTTTGTGTTATGAAACCACAGAAACTCCCTGTTAACTGCAGTGAGGTCATTCTTTGTAAGAGTTGGGGAATTACTCTTCTCAGAATGGTTTGTCATGCTGTTGTGCTCCTCAGTGTGGAGCATGCAGTGAAAAGATAGGAACAGAAGAAAAAAGTAGGAAATTCTGGCATGATTAAAGGGGAGGGTTTTTTTTTTTTTGTCATTCTGAGCATGTGTTTGTCAGCTGCCTAGATGATTGTCACAAGGAAAGTTTTGTGCATAGGAAAGTTAGTGGTCTTGAAAGAAGTGTAAAACTGACTGGCTTGTTTGTGTTGAAAGAGCTCCTCAGACTTCAATAAGGAACAGTGTCTTTCTCTGAGTTTTCTTGAGTTTTGTGGTATTGGAACAAATAGCTTAAGAACCTCTAAGAAAACTGGTGGTTTTAGTTTAAGTTCCATAGAAGTATTTCCATTTTCTAACCTTAATTAAAAGCAATTAAATTAGAGTTAGACAATCATGTATGAGAATTATGCTAAGGTATGTTTATAGAAGCAAGTTACTGCTGCTTTGTTCTTGGTTTTGATAATTTCCCCCCCCCTGAAATAACATTGTAATAATGGAATAATCTATATTTTTCTCAAAAGGCACAGGGAGGATTGGTCAACTACGAGCACTATACAGGTAAACCTCTCCTTTATTTTAAATACCCTACAATGAGATTGTAACAGTTGATTGTAAAAGTAACCAAGAAGACGTTAATTTGTTTTTTGTCCCAGCAGAATTGAAGAGCATACTAGGTCATAGTGGCAAAAGAAAAGCTCCTGAAGTCCTTTCTGATGGACCTTCTTTCAAACGCCAAGCTAATGTCCACCCACATCTCCTGGTAAGCCTGTAGTACTTTTTTTCTGTGCCTTTCTTACTCCGTTTGCTTTGTGTGATTTAAAAAACTACCAGACACAACCACATCTCTAATTTTTTGGAGCTTGTTTTGATTTTTCTGGGCTTTTTTTTTTTTTTCTTGACAGACACCACCCCAGACACCAACTTCTATGGACAGTATGGAAGAGAGTCAGAAAAACGACCTGAAACATGACAGCACTTCTGATCTGCTTCAGAACATTATCAATATCAAGAATGAGTCAAGCCCTGTTTCTCTGAACACGGTGCAGGTTAGCTGGTTGCACCCTGTCTCCAGTCACAGCTCACCTGCTGAGCAATACCAGGACAGCCCAGGAACACGGGCTTTCTCCCCATCCCAGAAGTACCAAGCATTCCAAGATCACACCTCCCAGCATATACTTGATCCACCACAGCATTACCAGTTCACTCCATCCCAGAACCAAGATTTGTCACAGAGCTATCCTTCAGATGCCTCCCTGGAGTACAGGCCATTTGCTGCTAATGACCAGTCTCCTGGCTACCAGCAGAATACCTTTGAGAGCCATGACCTGCAGTACTGCCCCTCACAGAGCTTCTCTTCTCTCTTAAATGACTCTGAGGGCCCAGAGGGCATATCTACTCCACTCCAGCCACTGACCAGTGCCCATCCACAGACTGATGTTGGTCCCCATGCTCCGAACTTTGGCTTGCTTTCCAGTAACATCTGTGGTAATCTGGAGCGCAGTGTCTCTTTGGCTGCTTTGAATGTTTCTCTGCCTGACCAGAACATCACCAGAAGCACGACACAGCTGGGCAAGTCGTTTTTTCAATGGCAAGTGGAGCAGGAGGAAAATAAACTGGCTAACATCTCTCAAGACCAGTTCCTTGCAAAAGACTCAGACGGAGACACGTGAGTGCTGTTGATCTTGGTGTTTCTGATATAGAAGGTTGTGGAATGTTTCTCTTTGGGTTTTAGTGTACCGTGGGGTTGTAATGGAAGCAGTTCACTAGCAGTGTTTGTCATGAGTGCAGTAGTTTTCCTAATCAGGTGAAATGTGTGGTTTTGCTGACGGTCTGTGAGGGACAGTATTGTAGCACATCTTACATACTCATTCCAGGTCCTTATCATTAGAAATTTATCTCGCAAATTGGGGGAGAAGGATTCTAATTTAGATGCTGTAAGTTATCCTGGGAGGTGGGTATCTGTGTTACTGTCTTAGTCATGCAGAAGAAGCCTGAAGCTGGTAGCACAACACCCCTCCCATGTGTTTGGAGCTCTGCAAGTACTTGAGCCCTAGTTTGTGTGGTGGAGTAACACTGTGTTTCCCTTCTTTCCTGCAGCTTCCTTCACATTGCTGTTGCCCAGGGCCGGCGAGCGCTCTCCTATGTTCTTGCAAGGAAGATGGCTGCCCTGAACATGCTCGACATTAAGGAGCACAATGGCCAGGTTTGATTCTCTTTGCACCTGTTTCATGCACTTGGGTGCCTATGCATGTCTGAACCTTCAGAAAGATGTGGTGAAATGCCTATTTAATATTAACCCCGAGATTTCGCTTGCATGCTAATATTAACCTTGAGCTATTAATACTTCTTGGGATCACCTTGAGCTGGTAAAACTATGTGCTCTGCTTCATTTGTCCTGGCTTCCTGGAATTCATAATGGCTGCTTAAATATCACCAGGTAGCTAGGCTTGTTATTTGTTCTTATTGCTCTTTCCTGTTAAGAGATCATATGACTAATAGCTTAAATTTTCTTCTCTGTGTTTGCAGAGTGCTTTCCAGGTTGCTGTGGCTGCCAATCAGCATCTCATTGTGCAGGACCTAGTTAGCTTGGGGGCTCAAGTCAACACGACAGACTGTTGGGGAAGAACACCGTTGCATGTTTGTGCTGAGAAGGGGCATGCCCAGGTCCTTCAGGTAAGAACCAGGCAGGTGTAGCTCTGCCCTGACTGTTAACACTTACACCTTCTGCTTGTTATTTTGGGTAACTGAAAACACCTCTCCTCCCTTCTCTCTTTGTAGCCTTCTGAGTATGTCTCAGGGCTCTACTCTAATAGATAAAATTAGATGGAATTTCGTGTTAGGGGTCTCACCAACATTTTAGAGTGGACTCTTGTAGTCTATGAAAACAAAGTCTCTTCTTTGTGCCATTATTTATTGCAACTTGATTGCAGTTGGACTGTATACAAGCTTGAGGAAGCAGTATGTGGTTTGGATAAGACCTCAATGCATACCTGTTGCTACTTTTGTAGGCAATTCAAAAGGGAGCCATGGGAAGCAGCCAGTATGTGGACCTTGAGGCAACGAACTATGATGGTGAGTAGTTAAGAGTTTATAATTTACAGAGGTACCGGATGCTACAAGGTTTTATAACTACTGCTGTGACTTATCCTGGGTCGGGAAGCAATAAAATGGAGCATATCTCTGCTGGGTTGAAATTTACAGTTACAGTTGAGATTACGTTGCAGTTGGCATATCTGTCAGATAACAGCATGGTTATTCTGTGCTTGTCAGGACCTCTGTTCTCCTAAATGTTACTGCAGTGTTTGGCTTGAAGAATGTAGGTAGCAACTGCCAGTGATATATCAGTGGATGCAGAAGCCAGAATGGAAATAGCAGATTTAGCTGATCCTCTTTTCCATGAATGTTTTGTTTTAAAAAAAACCCAATAAACAAACAAACAAAACACCCAACCAAACCCCAAAAAAAACCAAACAACAAACTAGGAACTGGTTCTTTCATTATCACAGTAGGTTGCTACTGAACTCCTTGGTGGTGGACAGCCTGAATTTCATGTCACTCAGGAGCAGTCACTGTCACATGTATGGAACTGTGTCTGGGTAGAGGCTCCTTTAGTCATCTTTTGAAACAAGCAACATCTCTATACTTCGTTGCATTTGTTCATGTGTGATTCTGTGGTTAATGATGATTTCTTCTGGTTTTTTAAGGTTTGACAGCATTGCACTGTGCTGTTCTGGCCCATAATGCTGTGCTGCATGAGCTGCAAAACCGTCAGCCACCTCACTCCCCTGAGGTCCAGGAGCTTCTGCTGCGAAACAAGAGCCTGGTAGAAACCATCAAAACTCTGATACAAATGGGAGCATCTGTTGAAGCAAAAGTAAGTAAAACGGCTTTGTCAGATCCAATGTGGGAATGGAGCATGTTGCTTTCTCCCACACCACATTTCAGTTCTATTACAAAGGAAGCAGGCTAATTTTAAAGCTTTCCTACAGCTTAATGAGCATGTTGCATTTGTTCAGAGCAAGGTATTATCAGTGCAAATGAACCCTGGAGGGAAAAAGGGAGATGACAGTCAATGATGCTACGCTGGCTGCAGCTGGCTGTGTCTTTAAGAACATATTTGAAGCACTCTGAAGTATCTGTAGTAATAGAGTGCTGATGATAGCTCTGCAGTTCTTGAACTGCAAATCTTAATTAAAAACTTAATTAAAATGGGCCAGACCATTACTTGATATCACATAGGTCTCCCTGCCCATGGCAGAGAGGTTGGAATAGATGATCTCTAAGGTCCCTTCCAACCTAAACTATTCTATAATTTGATGTTTTGGCTACATAACCTTACTGCCAAATGTGGCCTGGTTCATTGTTCATTAGATGCTCCTTAAGATCATAGAATTGTTTCAGCTGGAAAAGACCTTTAAGGTCATTGAATTCAATCATCAAGTTAAGACCACCATGGCCATTAAACAGTGTCCTGAAGTGCTATGTCTGCAAAAAGATACACATTCAGATTGACTTTCAGGGAAACGTAGTGCAAATGTGTTTGATCAACACTCTGCAGTTACTCTGCTCTTTGTTTTTATCTGTCTACATGTTCACCCTGGATAGGTAAAGCGCCTCCAGAGAAAACTAAGAGCTTTTTTCTTTTTTAATAGGATCGCAAAAGTGGTCGCTCAGCTTTACATTTGGCAGCAGAAGAAGCAAACCTGGAGCTCATCCGTCTCTTTTTGGAGCTGCCTAACTGTCTCTCTTTTGTTAACGCAAAGGTATGGTGTCTCTTATGGAATGCTGATATGATTTGGGATGTGCAGATTTGGGAAGTGTAGGTGTGTGGTGCTGCAAGTGTCCTGAGACTTGTGCCTAACCTTCATGGCATGGTTTGTCTTCTCCAGGCTTATAATGGCAACACAGCACTGCATGTGGCTGCCAGCCTGCAGTATCGGGTGAGTCAGTTGGATGCTGTGCGCCTGCTAATGCGGAAGGGAGCTGATCCAAGTGCCAGAAACTTGGAGAATGAGCAACCAGTTCATCTGGTTCCTGATGGCCTCGAATGAGAACAGGTAAAAAAAAAATAAAAAACAAACAATCAAAAAACCCTCCAAACAAGAACAAAATGCACCCCCAAGCAACTCTGTCCTCTGCTCCCATCTGTCCTCATCTACACGAAAGCCTTATTCACCTCCAGAAATGTCTCTTTGGTTTTGATTTGCAGCTTCTAAGAAAAAGATTTGCCAAATGCCGTTTTATCCAGGGAATCTTGGGTTTTGATGTCAGGATCAGGCAGAACATAGAGATGTGAAATTATGGGTTTTGTTTGTGGTTCTTCTTTTTTATTCCATCTCAAACAAATTTATTTTGACAACAAAAAGCTTTTCTTTTTCTTTGTAACCCTGCAACATACTGGAGGTAATATCCATCCTCTTGTTTATTGCAATATGGCCTGAGATTGTGCTATTGTCATAATTAGTAATGGTAGATCTTAGGCCTGCGTAACACATCAAGTGGTGCTGAGGAGCATGGCTTAGCAAGAGAGTTGGTGGAGTTAGATTATGGTTAGACTTGATCTTGAAGAGGTGTTCAAGTCCAGGTTGGATAAGGCCCTGTGAGCAGCCTCATCTAGTGGAAAGTGTCCCTGCCCATTGCGGGGAGGTTGAAATCAGATGATCTTGAAGGTCCCTTCCAACTCAAACCATTGTATGAATCTTAAAGGTCTTCTCTAGTTCTGTGGTTCTAAGAAAAGCTGTTTTACTAGCAGCAACTCAAATGATAGAAAAGGAGGCTCTTAACCTAAGAAGCTAATAATTTGGCTGTTGGTGGTTAAAGTGCAGTAAATTTGGATCAGTTCTGGTGTAACTGAACTCAGAACCTAAGCTTAGATAAATGAGGAATGCAGAACTAGGCTGAAGTTGTTTGTTTTTTACTGTAGTATGACTCTAGGGTGGTAGATTGGATATTAGAAAGAAATTCTTTGTAGTGAAGGTGGTGAGACATTGGAACAGGTTGCCCGGGGAGGTTGTGGATGCCCCATACCTAGAGGTGTTCAACACCAGGTTGGATGAGGCCTTGATCAACCTGGTCTAGTGAAAGGCGTCTCTGCCCATGGTAGGGTCGATCTTTAAGGTCCCTTTCAACCCAAACCATTCTATGATGAGTACTAATGTTTCTTTTTTTATTTTTTTTTTTCTCCCCAGATAAGACGTATCCTAAAAGGGAAGGCGATTCAGCAGAGAATGTCGCCATTTTAAGCTCCATGTTCCTTGGAGTTCAGCAACTCACACTCACTGTCAGTCAGGCAGTCCTAATGTTATCTGTAAATAGACCATTTGCCTGGTGTGGGCAAATGTTAGTTGTTTCTATGAAACAAAAGTGTTCTGTTCACTATTGTATAGTGGGTTATAAAAGAGTTAACCCCTACCCCCCCAAAAAAACCCCAAAACTCAAGAATCAAATTTCTCTGAGCAAACAGGAATGTTTCATTTCCAAGCAGGTGGAACATTTGCCTGGATACCTGGATTTCATGGCTATAGCGAGACTGATTTCATTTAAATAGCCATGCAGATAACTTCTGGACAAGGACAATTCTACAGGAAACCTTGTTATTTAGAAAGAGCTAATACATGTTGACGTTGCAGAGTTTGTTGCTTCTTGTTGTGTTTTTACTAACGCTTAAATATTAAGTGCAAGAGAAATCGAATATTTTTGAAGTTGAACATTTATTTATGTAGCTTTGTAGCTTTTCTTCCAGTGTCTCCTGCAAGATTGTATATAGTTACTGACATTATTGTACAACTGTATAGCTCTAAGCATCTATTGATGGTTTGGGCAATGAACTGAGGAAGCTCGATCCACTCGCAAACTGAATTTTAGTACTGTACTGGTGCAAACTGGATAAATTCTGTTGTTTAGAAAGACTGAAAGTAAAGATAATCTGTCCCTAACACTGATTTGTGCATGCTTTTGGAGTTGTTACTAAAACATGAAAAGACATGCATCGACAGGGACTGTTTCTTGTACCCAGTAGAGGTTTTCTGTTGATGGGGCAATAGACTTGAGGGAAAAAAGATTATGGCTTTTATAGTGTGTATAACTGCTGTACTTTAAGGAGTACAAACCCAGTTTGGTGGAAGTATTTAACATGCACTTAACTTGATATATGCTGAAATCTGTGTGTTCACTGTAATACTTCAATATGTGTAAGGCCCACTAGTGTCAGTAGGACTTAAGCACATGCCTAAGTAGATTGCTGAATTGGGCTCTACTTAATTCTAGAGACTTACTGTTTTTCACCTCCTAAGCAGAGTTAGTCCATTTGTTTTTACCTTATAGGTATAGTGGCTCAGCCAAGGAATATCTGAAGTTAACGCTCTTCTGTTTTTTAAGTAATCATGAGTATTAATGCAAAATATATGCTAATGATGCTGTATACTTGCATTCTGTTGGAGAAAACTTACTCCTGTCACTTCTTGAATGATCCATGCTCAGCTATAATGCAATAATATGTTCTTTGTATGGTCTTTGCTCTTCATTTGGTTTTGCATCACACACAATTCTCTGCCATAACTGTTTAATTAATTAGCCTGTGCTGTTTCAACAAAGTATGTCTTGTAGACAAGCTAAGTGGAAAAAATCTGATATGTGGAGGCCATGTTGTGATGTATTTCTTGAAAGGTCTCATGTAACTTGTTAAAATAAACGTGCTAATTAAATGTTCATGATTACTGTCTGTGATACAAGTAATTGATGAAATCAAGCTTGAGGGTACACTGATTTAGCATACTTGTGAGGCTGGTGAAGATCCCATTTGTCAAGGATGGTATGAAGCCTTTCTATCCTACTGTTTATGCTTTCTCTTGTTTGATGCTGGTTTTGGAGGGTGGTGCTTGGGACTTCTGGCTTGTACACCATGCAGTTGTTGCCTGTGTATTTAGTAGGTGTGTCACAAATAGAGTTGATGGTCACCAGGTTGTCCAAATAGCAGCTTGTTACCAGAACACTTATCCCTGTATACTTGAAAAAATGATAGCACTTCTGACATTGCCATGTTTTCCCTGTGACTTCCTTGCTTTGGTTGTCAATTTGTGCAGCTTGGGTACAAGCAGTCACCTTGGCACAGGTGGAAATCTGCATGAGAAAAGGAGGGAAAGACTGTCCTTGCTTCACAAATAAAGATGGGCTCTGAGCTGGGCATAACTCTTGGGAGGAAGATCTGTTCACCACAGGCTGTCCTTGATGAGCACTGGGCTGGTGAGATGGCAACAGTCAAGAAAAGTGGATGAAACATTAGGACCTGTAGGAAAGGAACTGAAGGAGAATAAGTGGTCTGCGCTACTGTCTGAACATGTTGTCCACCTCCGCCTTAGTGCTGCACGTGGTTAGGGTGACACCTCAGATGAAAGTAATTTAGGATTGCAAGAGGGTCAGAGGTGTGAAGAAGCTTCTTTGCAGGGATCATCAAAGCAAACCAGAGCTCTTCAGCTGCAAAAGCAGTGAGTGGAAAAAAGGCATGACAGACCTCCTGAGTCATGACAAGCTGGGGAAGGTAGATTGGAATGAGCTGCTCACAGTCCCAGCATGAGAGCTGGAGGCTAGTCATGAAGGTATCAAGCACAAAACAGGATCTGATTCCTTGAGCTAGTGGAAGAATGTGGTAGAAACAAGACTTTTTGACGCAGGGAGGGCCTGTTTAGCAGGATGTCATTGTGGACAATAAAGAGATTAACCATGTGAGGCAATTGTGTTCAGTGGTGAAGTACAGTGCTGCAGTCTTGCCCTGTTCTTTGCTTTTTTTCTGGACACCTGCTGATGGACACTCACAGGCTTGATACTAGGGTAGATTGTACCTGGCTTCCCTGACTTTCCAATGTTTTCTTTAAATGAAAATTTTGTACCCAGTTGAGTGCTTGAGGGAGTGTTCACAGATCCTTTGCTCCTGCTGTATGCAAAAAATGATCCCTTTAAGTCTCCAAATTTGGGTTTGATGCTGAGGTAAGGTGATGGAGAGAGGAGGCTGTAGGTTATTTGGCAGATTAAAGTAAGGAATGATGATGGAGACTGGAAGTGGAATTTAGTTTCTCGTGAGGATATGCAAAGGAGAAATGGCACCTCAATGTCAACAGTTAACTGGACCTGGATTGTAGTGAAGATGCTGTTGTGCTGTCAGCACCTCCCACTGCAGGTGACCCTGCCCTGAGGATTTATTTGGTTATTTTGGTATGAGAAGCCTGATAGTTTTGTTTTCACTTAATTTCTATTTTATTTGTAAGACGTGATTACACAGGAACAAGTAATTGCTGGTGGGGGTATTCCAGCCCTTCAGATCAGCCTGATATGTCTGCCTAGCACTACCTTCTGGTGGTGTTGACCGAGTCATCTCACAAAGGGATGAAGTACCTTGGGCTTGTAAGGAAGGCGGGATAGAAACGTGTTCAGTCGGCGCTTGAGCATGAAGTGGATGTTGCTGATGAAAGACATTTAGCAAGCAGCATGGTGCTTTTGGTACCACTCATGCCCTCCCGGAAGGGGCACTTCTGGCATTCCAGAAGTTCCTAAGGGCAGACAAGCGTTTGAAGCTAATTTATGCTGCCTAGAGCCTATTTTCATAGTCTGGGGAGCTCAGCAGGCAACTTCACAAGACAGCATCTCTGTTCTGAGTATAACTGACTCATTTTTTTTTTCTCCTATGATGGGAAGTATCTGACATGATGAAACCAGTTATTAAAAACAGTCTTCTGTTAGTGGCACTAAATATTTATCAGACTCATAAAATATGCCCAAAACTTTGGTGCTGGCAAAGTGATGAATAGTGCTAATTGATGCATATGGAGGCACACCATTTATTTCTCTGACTGGATTAGAGACAGAAGAGATTTGGGCTTGAATCCAAATAGGGATATTAAGACACACAGAGCTTTGTTCCCAGGATGTTTCTGATTTGTTTGTTGAAGTATGCCAAACCTCAGGAAAGAGTTGTTGTTTTTTTAAAATTTTTTGTGTGGGCTACTCATCTGTCTGGGGTTGGGGAAGGTGGCAATCCGTGATTTACAAGAAATATGTTCTGCTTCCGGGGATAGGAAAAAAAACCCCAACATTTCCCACGTTTATTGCTATTTTTATATTTGTATCACAAAAGGAACACACAGCCAGGAAGTGCATTCTTGGAGAGGCTGGGTGTGGTGGAAGAGACTGCAAAGATACGATGTGAGCTCCTTCTTCTGATGGAGAGAATTGGGAATTTTTAGTCTTGAGAAGAGAGGGTTGAGAGGAGATCTTATTAATGTCTATAAATGTGTGAGGGGTGGGTGTGAAGATGAAGGTGCCAGTGTCTTTTCAGTGGTGCCCTGTGATAGGACAAGGAAAGACAAATATAAACTGGAACACAGGAAATTCCACTTCAACGTGAGAAGAAACTTTCCTGTGAGGGTGACAGAGCACTGGACCAGGCTGCCCAGAGTGGCACTGGAGTCTCCCCTGGAAAATTTCCGAACCCATCTAAACATCTTCCTGTATGGCCTGCCCTAGATATTCTTCTTTGTTAGGCAGGTTGCCTTTCTTTTAAAAATCATAGAGTAATTAATTTGGAAGGAACTCTGTAGTTCATCTGGTTCCAATACCCCTGCCATGGGCAGAGACACCTTCCACTAGACCAGGTTGTTGAAGGCCCTGTCCAACCTGAAGTTGAACGCCTTCAGGGAGAGCAAATCCACAATCTCCCTGGGCAGCCTCTTCTAGTGTCTCATTGCCATTACTGTAAAGAACCCAGTATAAATCTACCATCCTGAAACTTAAATCCGTGTGCTTCCTTTGTAAAGGGAGACCTGGGGATGATTAAAATACATCAAAGCTGGAAGATAAAGAACTTCCTGCAATTATAAGTGAAAAAATAGACCTGGTACTTTAGTGAATTTAACCCAAATTCTTCTGATGTTATCTTTTAGCTTTCTTGAGTATTTAATGGTCCTTTCCTGATATACTAATGACTTGGTGGAGTCATACAACTGATTCCTCATTAAGCTGGTTAAGCATCTCACTTTTTGCTCTCTACAGCTTCCTGGAAGGAGGTCATAGTGAGGTGGGGGTCAGCCTTCTCTCTCTAGTATCAGATGACAAAATGAGTGGAAATGGCCTGAAATTGTGCCTGGGGAGGTTTAGACTGGATATTAGGAAAAATTGCTGCAAGAGTGGTCAGGCATTGGAACAGGCTGCCTGGGGAGGTGGTGCAGTCATTTGTCCCTGGAGGTGTTCAAGAAATGTGTGGACATGGCACTTTGGGACATGGTTTAATAGCCATGGTGGTGTTGGCCCAGTGATTGGACTCAGTGATCTTAGAGGTCTTTTCCAACTGAAACAATTCTATGATTCTGTCTCTAAATGAGACAGAAACAGCCCCTAAATGGAGTTGTTTCTGACAAGTATCCTTGTTATATAGCCCATATGTGCAGCAATATTTTCTGGGAATATTTCCTGAGTGTTGCTGGCTCATAGAGCAGTCTAATCTTGCAATGTGCTTTTATATCAAGTTATTAAAAAAAAAAAAATCCCAAACCACAAAACAAACAAAAAACCCCCAAAAAACACCCTCAAAGCAGCACTAATAAAATTAGGGACCACACTAGTGTGGAGATGCTACACCAAAGGTCTGTTTTCAGATAGTTGCATTTGGGGCTGATTGCTCATTTAGGCACTGATCTTGATGTTGCTGGGGAAAAGCAGTATATCTTGGGCTGTGTTTTTTAATTGTGCATTTGTTTTCATCTCTTGTGATTAAGAGGCTGACTCAATAAGTCTTTGTTTTACCTGGTAAACTTTACTCTTAGCTCTAGTTTTAATAAGTTGCTGCTCTAACCAACTTGTATTTTATATGTGTTTTTCCTCAGTTTCTGGTGAAATTTCTCCCTTTTCCTTTGCTGGTCAGACAGCCGGAAGGAATGATGACTAAGGTGATGCCTTAGATTTAGGAGGGGGAGCATACAATTAAAAGGAGTCGCCCATTGCTTCTGTAAACTTGCATGGGCTGTGAGTCAGCCTGTGTAGAGTCTGACCGAAATGTCTTCTCATGGATGCAAGCACGGAGATGCTTTTTCATGTTTAATGAAAGGTTGTAGCTCGGTTCAGATGGTCTCAGTCACATATAGGACCTTTTGGTAGACTCACAGTGTTGTGGTAGATCCTGTGTAGTACTGTGGTAGACTCCATCTAGTACTGTGGTAGGTCATGCTACTTACCCTGGGGCTGGTTAAAGATCTCTTCAGCAGTACGGAGCTCTTTCCATCCACTTGACCTGTGAGAAAGGTAGAAGTTGGATAATTTCAGTCCGTGGTTCTTTGGGACAGCCTTCAGTCACTGCTGCTGTGGTTCTCTAGTCTTTTCTGGGAAGGCCTACAGCTGGCCTGTAAGCTACATAATGTTGCTTGCCATAAAAGAGGCCTGGGACTACTTGCACACTGTTGGTTGTGGTCAGCCAATGAAGCCTGCAAAGCTTAGGTGGTTATCCTCAGGCAGGCTACAGGTCCTTGCCCAAAGACTTCCACTCCACTGCAACCATGCCAGCATATTTGGGATTTCTGTTAGAAGAACTGGAAATTTAGGGTCACGGAAATGGAAGACCTTGATAGAGGCTTAACAGTTCCATCTACAACCATGAAAGATGCTTAATGGTGTTGCCTACAACCTTGTCTTTTGCACTGTGCTGCAGTTTGGCATAGTCAGTAGGAGTAAAAACTGGCTCACCAGTGGCAGCTCCTGTTTATTTTGAAGTATTTTAGGAACAATTTAAGGAAAACCAGTAAGATAGTAGCATGCTATTATCCTTATTCATCAGTAGGACTTCCAGGTGGCTTCAGAAGCCAGTAATAATCTCCAATCCCATCAGCTAGATAAGGAACAAGAGGCAGGAAGAAGGAAAGAAGTTCCTCTGAAGATACTTGGTGAACCACAGGTTGTGCATTAGGAGGAAGCTCTTTACAATGAGGGTAGTGAGATACTGGAACAGGTTGTCCAGACATGTGGTGGGGGCCTCATCCCTGGAGACATTCAAGGTCAAATTTGATGATGCCCTGAGCAATGTGACTTAGTTAAAGATATCCCTACTCACTGCAGGAGGGTTGAAGAAGCTTAGAGTCCCTTCTAACCCAATGCATTCTATGATTGCCAGACTGTTTGGATCAGCCATCGGACAAAACCTCAAAAACTGAGCTGCAAACTCTTTTCCCTGAAAAACTGAAACTTTCTAAGTCATGACTGCTGGAACAGGAAGAGAAAAGGCAGAGCCAGACTAGGGAAAAATACTCTAGAGCAGACTGAGTATGCAAAGACTGTAGGGGAAGCAGCCCTAGATGTGTGTCTCTGGTCTCGTGGCATTTTGTGAATGTTACAGAATCTGCCTGTACACAGGTGTCAGACTGTGTCCCTGAGCTCCTCATTCATAGGTTTTTTAAGTGCTGCCCAGTGAAAATTTTCCTAATATTCAATCTAAACCTTCCCTGGTGCAACTTGAAGCTATTTTCTCACTTGTTACCTGGGAGAAGAGACTGAGCCCCACCTCACTAAAACCTCATTTCAGGGAGTTGTAGGGAGTGATCAGGTCTCCTCTGAGCCTCCTTTTCTCCAAGTTGAAGAAGCCCAGATCACTCAGCTGCTCCTCATAGGACTTGAGCTCAAGATATCTCACCAGCCTTATTGCCCTTCTTGCACACAGAGAAAGGGAAGTTTTGAGGCAAAACTATAACAGGCTTTTCTAAGTGAGGTGAAATTTTCTGAAGACGTTAGAAAAAGCTAGTCATGGAACATGCTTACTCATTACCAAATTTTTTTAAAAACATTGGAGGTGATTCAAATTGAGAAATAAACATTTGTCTGACTGGTATAAGCTTTTAATCATGATTAAAACATAGAATCATAGAATGGTTTGGGTTGAAAGGGACCTTAAAGATCATCTAGTTCCAACTGCTTGGCTGTGGACAAGGATACCTTCCACTAGACCAGGTTGCTCAAGGTTTTGCTCAGCTTGGTCTGGAACATCTCTAAGGAGAGAGCTTTCACAGCTTCCCAGGCCAACTTGTTCTAGTGTCTTACCACCTTCACAAAAAATAATTTCTTCTTAATATCCAGTCTATATCTTCTTCCATCTTAAATCCATAGGAGAAAGGGGAATCCTTGTCCTGTCACTCAGTGTGACCTATCACACTATGTAACATCGTGTCCTATATCTACGATGCTCACCATAAATACTTTGAGGGAGTTGCATAAAAGAAGTCTTCTTTTTGGGATGGAGGTGGGAAGACTCAGCTGAGGACACAGGTGACTCACCAAAAGTTAACCGTGCTGTTGGGTCAGCTGCTGCAGTGCTTAGGATAAATGGACTTTCCTTAACAATAATAACGATTTTTTTTGTTTGTGTTTTGGGAAGGGGAAAAAAGGAGTGTCTTTTAAAGTGGGCAGATATGAGAAGGTGCATCACTGCCTGGAACACGGAGCTTTCTTCCAAGCCCATCTTTGCCCCTGGCCCTGGTGGCAGGCTGGTATGGTTTTTCACGTTCTCAAACTTTCTCACACACGTCTGTGAATAAAAACCATGCATATGTAGAGTGAGTTTATAATATGGATCAATTTATTTTCGTGCTCTGTAGGAGAATTGTATGTATGTATATATGCATGCAAAGTGTCAGCATGTAAAATGTATTGTGTGGGAGTACATAAGGCGGCAAAACTCTTTCAAGAAGACTAATTTATTTATTTAGTTTTTTATTTAAATCCAAGAGCAGTTCATAGCTTCAAAAGTTTTTACTGTCTTTTGTTAAAAATAGAAGCTTTCCCCATATTATTCCCTTGGCTTTGAAAGTTGAATGTGCTTAATGACAAGCTGTAGCAAAAAAACCCAAAGCTCTATGAGGAATAAAAATCAGGTTTCTTATGGTTTTCTGGCCTGAGAATGAACGCCAGCGTAGACTCTCCCATTCCTCAAGTTGTGCCAATGGGTGTTCAGGTTGGATATTAGGAAAAGTTTCTTCACAGAAAGGGTTACACCAAAGGAAGTTTAGGTTGGACATTAGAAAAAACTTCTATGCCCAAAAGCTTCTCAAAAATTGGAACAAGCTGCCCAAGGTGGAGTCACCATCTCTGGAGGTATTTAAATGAAGCATGCACACGATGCTGAGGGACACAATTTACTGGTGGTGCCTTAGTGGTGGTGGGATTGTGAGATCTAGGTGAGTGGTTTGACTTGGTGATCTCAAAGGTGTCTTCCAGCCTCAACAGTTGTATGTTTCTGTGGTTCTATGAATAAAGCACAGTCCTCAGCTGTCAGTGATGACTCTAATATCCTCTCCATTTCTCTCTCAGTAAATTCAGAAATCTCTAAGTCTCATGAATCTTGCAGTCTCCTCTCTACTCCCATCAAGGAGAAGACCTTCAGGAAAGGTGTTTCGTGTGCAGCTTGTGGCACAGAGGGCTGAGTTAAGACTGCAGAAGAGCTGATCTGCTACCTGGAAAATGACATACAGTGCATTAAGTAACTTCTAGCTCTCACCCAGGGCTGAAACCTGCCTGTGCAACCAGTAGTGCAAAGAAGACAGGTGCCTTTGTACTTCATTATAAACACAATAAACAAAGATTTTTTGTTTCTTCTTCCTTTGCTGTTATAATGAAATTTTATTATGGTGGTGGTTTTATCTGTCTCCTGATGAACATAAATGTCATTAGCTTCTTTCCCACGCTCTCAGCATCAGTGTCTCAAAGTGTTTCTTTTGATTTCATGGCAGCCTTTTCATTCCATGCCTCATGTCCTCAGCTGGCAGTGCAGACTGGGGTGCGGTGACTGCAGCTGAGCCCAAGGACAGATTAGACATTAGGAATAAGTTCTTTAGTATGAGGGTGGTGAGAGGAATGGGTTGCCTAGAGAAGTTGTGGCTGCCTCATCCCTGGAAGTATTTAAGACCAGGCTGGATGAGGCTTTCAGCAAGCTATTCTAGTGGGAGATGTCCCTACTCATGGCAGGACAGTTGGAAGTTCCTTCCAAATCAAACTACCCTATGATTCCACAATCTTCCTTCAGGGGTCTACTGGCGACTCCTATACCCTAGAAATATCCCCCTGCCAACCTTGCATCTGTACCCACCCATGTGCCATCAGGAGCCCCAAAGAGCTTTTAGACTAAATGCTACTTGCAGGGACAAATGCAATAAAGGCAGTACTTCAACAAAATGTGCCTTCCTTGGTCAATGGCTTGACATCTTCCCAAAGCCTTGTCCTGCAGATAGGTATTTGGGGAAGATTTAAATGAGGAGAGAGGGAGAATGTATGGCAGCATCATCTGGGCCTCCATCAGCTCATCTCCGTTTGTGTATTGTGTATGTAGTGCTTACATGCTACTGCAGTGTTGTCATTGTCATGCTAGTGGCTCTGTTTCTTGCTCTGCCTGTTTATTCTCACTCCATTGTTGACTTTATTTCTCCTGGACTCTTTACTCTGGTTGGCTTCTGGTAAATTACTGCTTCTTACCAACCTTTAATTATTTGCTGTTATCATATCTTGGTGCCACATCCTCCCAATTAGTGTTGCCATCCAGGTGGAGACTCCTTCATGCCTTTGTTAAATCCATTAGTTTTGTTCTCAGCCTACTTTGGCCTTTCTGTCATCTCTCCCTGTCCTTCCGTTCTCATCTCTTTTGTTTGATGCTATGGAACATTGTCCCCATCCATTCCTGTAAGCCTTTATGGTTTTACTACAACTCTCTTAGCTCTTCCTGTGCCACCAGCATTCTTCTGCCTCGTTCCTCTACAACCTGGATTACACTTGCCTTTGCAGAGCTAGAGAATGTTGTGAAATTTTTTTTCTTTTTATTCTCTCTTTCTACTTTTATTCATGCTCTGATGTCCTCTGCCTCTCCAGTTTCATAGAATCATAGAATGGTTTAGGTTGGAAGAGACCTCAAAGATCATCCAGTTCCAACCCCCTGCCATAGGCAGGGACACCTCCCACTAGAACAGGTCGCCCAAGTCCTCATACAACCTGGCCTTGAACACCTCCAGGGAGGGAGCAGCTACAACCTCCCTGGGCAACCCCTTCCAGTGTCTTACCATCTTCACTGTAAAGAAATTCCTCTTAACATCCTGTTTAAATCTCACCTCTTCCAGCTTAAAGCTATTACCCCTCATCCTGTCATAACCTTGTGAATAACCCCTCTCCAGCCCCTCCTGTAGGCCCCTTCCAGATACTGGAAGGCTACTATAAGGTCTCCTCGAAGCCTTCCCTTCTCCAGGCTGAAGAGAACTCTCAGCCTGTCCTCATAGCAGAGGTGCTCCAGCCCACTGATCATCTCCGTGGCCCTCCTCTGGACTGGCTCCAATAGTTCCATGTCCTCCTTGTGTTGGGGGCTCCAGAACTGCACACAGTACTCCAGGTGGGGTCTGAGAGCAGAGTAAAGGTGTAGAATCACCTCCCTTGCCCTGCTGGCAACGCTTCTCTTGATGTAGCCCAGCACACAGTTGCTGTCTGGGCCGCACGTGCACACTGCCGGCTCATGTTGAGCTTTCCTCCCATCTCTCTAATTCCTTGCTTTGCTAGTGGTTTAGTTTTTGTTCCACTGGTGTCCCGATTAATTTGGTGGGATACACTTTGCAAACTTTCTCCTCTCTTTTGCTGCCAAACTAATTTTGAGAGCTGCTTTTCTGCTTGAGACTGCTGCTGCTGACTCTTTGGTGCCCCTTTCCTTGAGCAGCTCCCAAGAGTCTCAACTCTATTGTATTCAATCCAGCATGTCTAGTTCTGGTACTTGCTTTTCCCCATCTCCTGCGCAGTCTTCCCCTTGGAGCACCGTGCCTGTGCTCAGGCAGCCAGATCCTGCTTCTCCAGGTGCTCCAGCTCTGTGGAGCTCAGGATTCCTGCATTATGACAGCATTTCATTTCCATCACCACCTGCCTTGTTTTGCTCTGTGTTGCTGTTCCAGCCTCACTACTGCAACCGTCTTCTCCTCAGACTATTATGCACTTTTGAAAACCATACCAGCTTAAGCTTGTCTCTTTAGCACCAGTAATGTGTGCTTGCTACTATGAAAGTGTGGGCTGTGGAGAAGGCAAACTGAGACTTGGAAGAAGAAAAAGTGGTCAAATCTGGAAGCAGCCTAAATGTTGCTGATATGCCTGAAATTAAACTATTCTTTCATCTTAACTTCCACTTCAAATTCTACTGTTCACAGCAACCCTGGAGGCTCTTTAGGCTTCAGGTTGTAAGGCTGAGGGGAGAACTCATCTGTGCAACTATGTCAAGGGATGCTAGAGTGAGGTGGGCTTGGTCTCTTCTCATGTGAAACAAATGACAGGACAAGAGGAAATGGCCTCAAGTTGTGCTAAGGGAGGTTCAGGTTGGATATTAGGAAAATTTTCTTCACGGAAAGGGTTGTCAGGCATTGAAACAGGCTGTCTAGGGAAACAATGAAGTCACCATGGTAGAATCGTCATCCCTGAAGGTATTTCAGTGACACATGGATATGGTGCTGAGAGACATACCTTAGTGGTAATGGCTTAGCAATAGCGGGGGGATTGTGAGCTCTAGGTGTATAGTTGGACTCAGTGACCTCAAAGCTCTCTTGAAATCTCAGCGATTGATTCTATAATCCATTGCTGAAGCACTGAGTGCCTGCTTCTCTCCCCCATGTCCCTGTGCTCATGCTGTTCCACAGCCCTTATGCCCTTTTGTTCATCCATGTTTGTAGGCTGGCCATAGCCACCAACTCACCTTCTTGCCCATCTTGCATGTGGGACTTTATCTAGAATAGCCATTTTGACTTGATTTACATCCTGCCTTTCAACATGGAGGGCAGCAATTACTTGGTGTTACCATTTCTTTCCCAAAACTTGGCCATGGAAAGTTCCAGCTGCCCTCTGTGTGTACCCAGAAGTGATTCCTTCCATAGAATCGTAGGGGTTGGAAGGGACCTCTAGAGATCATTGGGTCCAAACCCCTGGCTGAAGCAGGATCACCTAGTACAGGGACATGTCCAGGAGGATTTTGAAAGTCTCTAGAGAAGGAGAGTCCACAGCCTGTCTGGGCAACCTGGTCCAGTCCTTTGTCACCTTCACAGCAAAGAAGTTTTTTCTCATATTGAGGTGGAACTTCCTGTGTTCCACTTGGTATCCATTGCCCCTTGTTTTATCACTATGCACCAGTGAAAAGAGCCTGGCTCCTTCTTCTTGTGACCTGCCTTCAGATATTTATGAATGTTGAGCAGATCCCCTTTCAGCCTTCTCTTGTCCAGGCTAAATAGTCCCAGGTCTCTCAGCCTTTCCTTAGGAGAGGTTAAGTCCCTTAATTATCCTCATAGCCCTCCATTGGACTCTATCCAGTAGTTTCCTGTCTATCCTGAACTGGGGAGCCTGGAACTGGTCACAATATTTCAAATGAGGCCTCACTAGGGCAGAGTTGAAGGGCAGGAGAACCTCCCTGGACCTGCTGGCCACACTTTTCTTAATGCACCTCAGGATACCATTGGCACCTCTTGGCCCCAAGCACATTTCTGTCCCCTGGATAACATTATCCACCGTTATTGTCTACCATTTATTGCTGTACCCCTTCTTTGTGATGTAGGTATGTGCCTGATTGACGCTGTCAATTGAAGCTGGCAAGCTTGGGGACTTCTGCTGGGTCTGGGGAATCCTCCATCACGCAAGCCTTGTTCAAGAACTTGTTTATCTCCTGGCCAACATTGTCAGTTCTCAGGACCTGTCTGCTTGCTCCAAGCATTCGTCAAGATTGCAGGAATGATTCTGCCTAGGTAAGTCATTAGTTTGACTAATATTGTATCTCTTTCTTGTAAAAATGCATTTTGAGGTTGATTAATGAGGAGTGGGTGGAGATAAAATGAACTCTGGTTTTGCAGGTGAAACACCATTCCTTTAAAACAAAATGCTTGTAATGTTTTAAAAAATTAAACCCACTTGAAACAAAACTCTGCTTCTTCCTGTGGGAGACTGTGTCTCCCACAGCAAGTTACATTTTCCCTCTGTGTCTCTTTTTTTAATTTTTTTTAATTTTTTTTTTTTTAGAGCGATGTATTCCCAGCATGTTTTATCTGCCCATCTTTAGTCTCCCTCTTAATGAAGTGCCAGCAACTTGGGTCACCAAGATACAGCCCAGTGGCTTGAAACACATCATAGAATCATTAAGATTGGAAAAGACCTCCAAAATTGTCCCGCTGACAACCGAACACCACCATGCCTGAAGTTCCCTGTCTACATCGTTTTTGAACATCTCTAGGAATGGTGACTCCACCACCTCCCTGGGCAGCCTGTTCCAGTGCCTGATTACTATTGCAGCAAAGAATTTTTTCTAATATCCTGCCTAAACCTCCCTTGGTGCAATTTGAGGCCATTTCCTCTCTATCAATTGATAATAGGGAGAAAAACCAACCTCCTTTCAGGGAGTTGTAGAGAGCAATGAGGTCTCCCCTCACCCTTCTTTTTTCCAGACTAAACAACCCCTGCTCCCTGAGGTGTAAATCAGGTGTGTGAAATGAAGTGTAAAGCCACTGCAACGTATTGGAGCAGGGGACAGAGCTTCCTGGCTGTCCTTTCATAGTGCCACTGCAGCTGCCAGCTCCTGTTCCATCTCACAAGGCCTCTTGAATGAGTTGTCTGAGTGATAACCTCAGCAAACTCTCAAAATGCCTGTGTGGAAATCAGTCCCTTTGTGAAAAAAGGCACCTGAGAGCAAGCCCAATGCCTGGATCTCCATGTGCTGCCCTAGTTGTACTCCAGCAGTTAGGAGGCTGCTGCTGCCTGGAGGCATCCTGATGGGCACCATCCTCAGCCAGGGCTGGCAGAGAACTTGCAAACTGCAACAAGCCCAGAAAGAGCCTCCCTAGGTGCGGTTGCTGACTGTCATGTCCTTATCAGAAAGCCATGGGGAAATCTATGTCAGGCCTATTCTCTTGCTAAACAGAAATTCAGCTTCCAAGTCTTTTAGCTTGGCTTCAAACATCTTTCCAAGTGGAGGTGCCTTGCGGGGAAGGCAACACAGAGAAACATTGCAGCTCTTGTAGTCATCATCATATCCAGTTTCTAATGCCACCAGCCTCTTTTGCAGTGTAGCTTGGTAACTGTTTAGCCTGGAGAAAAGAAGGCTGAGAGGGGATATTATAAATGTTTACAAATATGTGAAGGGTGGGTTGGAAGAAGATGGGATCAGTTTCTTTACGCTGGTGCCCAGTGATAGGATGAGAGGCAATGGATACAAACGGAAGCACAGGAAGTTCCACCTCAACATGAGGAGAAACTTCTCTGCTATGAGGGTGCTGGAGCCCTGGAGCAGGCTGCCCAGAGAATCTCCTTCTCTGGAGACTTTCCAAACCTGTCTAGATGCGTTCCTGTGTGGCCTGCCTTAGGTGATCCTGCTTTGGCAGAGGGTTGGACTCAATGTTCTTAAGAGATCCCTTTCAATGTTTTAAGAGGTCCCTTCCAGTCCCTACCATTTGATTCTATGATTCTGTGTACATCTTGACAGTACCCATGGTGGTGGTGAAAGAATTAGAAGAGCATCCAATGGCTTTGAATGCAGTTTTTATGAGGAGGGACCTGAGGTTGTTTAGTCTGCAGGAGAGGAGACTGAGGGAAGACCTCATCACCCTCTACAACTCTCTGAAAGAAGGTTGAATCTAGGTGGGAGTCAGTCTCTTCTCACATACAATCAATGACAAGACAAGAAGAAACGGCTTCAAGTTGTGCCAGGGGAGGTTCAGGTTGGATATTAGGAAAAATGTCTTCTCAGAAAGGGTTATCAGGCATTGGAACAGGCTGCCCAGGGAGGTGGTGGAGCCTCCATCCTTTGAATGATTTAAAGGATATGTGGATTTGGTGCTTAGGGACATGATTTAGTGGTAGTGGTGGGACTGCAAGCCTTAAGCAAGCAGCTGGATGGTGGTCATCTTAAAGGTCTCTTGCAGCCTCAACATTTCTATGGTTCTATGCTATGATTTCTATGAATTTCCACTCTACTTTTACAGAGGTTGCAACTGCAGTTCTCCAGTAGGGGGTTAAGAACTACCTTCTGCTTTTTCCTCCACAAGATATGCCAACCTGAAATGAAGACCTCACAAAACAGTTTTGGAAATCCCTGACGTTTTTATCTGTAGGATACAAAGCATCTTTGAAGAAAACCCTGGTGCAGTTTGTGCCCTTTTCTGCAGATCTTTTGTGTCCTGAGGCTGGGTGGGGTGAGGATGTGCTGTGGTGCTGATGTTGATGGTTAAGTTGTAAACACGGAGACTGGGCTGCTGAGCAGAAAATGGATGAATTAAATTTAAAAAAATCTGTGCCTGGCTGCAGCCCAGTGCCTGGCTGCCTTGGCATGCTCTGAGCTGGGATGGGTGAGGAGCAGGAGGGGCATGTGTGGGGGATAAGCCTTGGCATTGTGGCACTGTGAGCAGCATGGCCCCTGCCTGTGCTGGCAGAAGTGAGTGGGAGGTGAAGTGAGCCTGGAAGCTCTTGGAGGCATGGCTGAGCTTGCTCTTCTCTGCCCTGCCAGGCTGTGGCCCTGGCTCTCTCTGCTGCTTCACTCCCATTTCCCTTTCTCCAGCTTGCTTTTCTTTCTTTGCTTCCTGATGAGCTAAACCTTGTTTCAGAGGGGAAGGGACACTGAAACAAGGGGGAAGGGACAAGTGAAAGAGATCCTCAGCAGCGTGGAGAGCAGAAGACTGTTCTTCAAAGCTTCTCTTACTTCCTCTCTCAGAGAGGCAGCAAAGCATCAGCTGTGTCCCCGAGCTATGCAGAAGCTTACATGGGATACTGGCACCAGAAGGATGCTCTCAGACCCCAAGGTGCTCTCTGGTGACCCCGCTGCCAAAGCTGTCCATGCAAATGTGTGTGTGACTGCTGGGGCCAAGTCTTCCCCTGTAAGGGGCAGGGGTATTGTCACTCACCGCCCACCTTGGAGCTGTGTGCAAGCTCATGAGGCATTCACATGGGTGAAGATCTGTGTGACAGTAAAATAGAATCATTCAAGTTGTAAAAATCTCTAAGATCATTGAGTCCAAGCATCAACCTGAAACCACCATGGTAAACCACATCACAAATTGCCATGTCCATATATTTCTTGAACACCTCCAGGGATGGTAACTCCACCTCCTCCCGGGGCAGCTTGTTCCAATGCCTGGCCACCCATTCAGGAAAGAAAATTTCCCTACTATCCAACCTAAACTTTGTCTGGAACAGTTTCAGGCTGTTTACTCTTGTTCTATCTCTTGAAATGATGGGAGCTGAGTTTGGTATTAACTGTCATATAACATTACAGTAGACTCCCAGTGTCTCTTGTGCAAGGAGTTTGGAAGAGTGACTCTCAGGGTGCTATCAGAAGACATGCAAATGCATGCAGAGCCAGCTCATGCACCCAGCAGGGAACAAGCCTTCCCTTGAGGTAGGAGTGGGTGGGCCTGCTAGTTGTCTGGGCCTGAGAAGTAGGAAACACCCCAATGTCAGTGCTGGCTCCAGAAGTAGGCAACAGAAATGTGTTGGTAATTGCAAATTGTGCAGGGACTTTTGAAAGCCCTGCCCCACACTGGCTCATCCCTGTCTGGAAGAAAAACGCAATTGTTCTGTAGTGGAGGAAGGGGAACTGTGATCTTCTCTCCATTTAGGTCTACATTCAACTTACAGTGTGAGGATTGGCACTGGCACTGTTGGCTGGGGTTGATGCGATGCCTTAAAAGCATTCTTGACATTTCTTAATATGTCAGCCATATAAAACAGGTTGGATGAGGAGCAGCTGAGAGAACTGGGGATTTTTATTGTGGAGAAGAGGGGGCTGAGGGAAGACCTCATTGCTCTCTACAACTCCCTGAAAGCAGGTTGGAGTGAGGTTGGGGGTTGGTCTCTTCTCCCTACTGTCAATTGATAGAATGAGAGGAAATGCACCAAGGGAGGTTTAGGCTGGATATTAGAAAAAAAATCTTTCCTGCAAGAGTATTCAGGCACTGGAAAAGGCTGCCCAAGGAAGTGGTGGAGTCACCGTCCCTGGAGGTGTTAAAAAAACACATAGACATGGCACTTTAGGACATGATTTAGTGGCCACGGTGCTGTTAGGCTGATGGTTGGACTCTGTGATCTTAGAAGTCTTTTTCAACCGAAACAATTCTATGATTCTATGTCATAAGGACATCCTCTTCCTTATTCACATCATGGATAGCCCAGTATCAGCTAGACTGGGGGGCGTGGGGGTTCTTCCAGCTCCCATCTTCCTCCGTGGGAAAGGCCGCTGAGGTGCTTGGTGCCAGCAGCAACCTCACCCTGGGGCACTGGGCCCTTGGGCTTGTCTGCTTCCCATGGCAGCAGTCCCAGTGACTCCTCCAGAACCATCCCTGCTGGTGCGGGACTGGGACAGTGATGGTAAATGGGGTTGGTTTTGGGAAGAACACTGTGGCAAAACACCAGTCCCTGGCTGGGAAAAGTCTTGTTTCCCTGACAGCTTTTTCTCTGAGCGGTGCACCCTGCCCTTAGGAAGAGACCTGTCTCCATCAAGGAGGGCTTTGACACTGACCCATCCAGGCCTTCAAGCACCAGTGTCTGATTTTGCAGGACAGGAGATCTCAGGAAGTGGTGGGAGTAGACCCCAGTTCTGACTCCTCCAGAAAAATATGGGTTGAGAATCTGGATCTTGCCCCATCCTTTCTCATGCCACTGCCTCGTCTTTGCTAGATACTGCACAGCCTCAGCAACTCTTTCCAATTGCTTTTATTTTTAACTTGGACCCCTTCATAGGTGTGTCCCTATGGACAACTCCTGCCATTCAGAGAGACAAGTCCTGCAGCACATGGCTAGATGAGTAGCAGCATGAGGAGGAAGACAATGAGAGAAGAAAGCTGACTGCTGTGCTGCATGTGCCTTCTCCTCAGGCAGCATGGTGAGAGAGTTGTACTGGGGTCCTGGGGCTTTTTACCATGGACAAAACTGAAGAGGAATCTTAACGATGCATTATAAATACTTAAAGGGTGAGTGTCAAGAAAGTGGAACCAGTCTTTTTTCAGTGGTGCCCAGAGACAGGGCACAAGATAATGGACACAAACTTGAGGAGGAATTTCTTTACACTGAGAGTAGTGAAGCACTGCCTGAGTAGGTGGTGGAGTCTCTCTCTCTCGAGTAATTCAAAGCCCTCCTGTGCAGCTTCTCTAGGTGAACCTGCTCTTGCTGGTGAGTTGGACTAGATGATCTCCAGAGGTCCCTTCCTATGCCTTTCATTCAGTATGATTCTGTGTGAGAGCTAAGTGATGCCAGCTGAAGGAGCCCTGCAACAGCCTGGGATGAAATCTGTTCCTGGTGTGGTGACATCCCAAGAGACCCTTGTAGCTCCTCTAGGATATGCAGAGAGGTGGGGGTTGGACTGGCTGTAGAAAGGCATGGAGAGCCTTCATCATGTTTCTGAGAGGTTATGGCAAGTGCAAAGGGTGAGTACAGCTAGTCAGCTGGTGAGAGAAGGCTCTAGCTAAAACCTTCTGACCTCCTTGAATTACAGCATCTCTTAAATTGAATCTACTTTCCTTTTCCTTACCCAAGGATAAATGCAAAATAATGCAATTAGATTCCATGAACAAACAAATGGTAAAAAACTGATCAGAGATAAGAATTTGATTTAATCTCTTGTCAAATGGTGGTCTTTCTGCTGCTTCCTCACCCTTGCAGAACCTCAATTGCCAAGGCAACCTCTGTCTCATCTGTCATTCCAAAATAACGTTTCCCTTTAATTTTAATGCTCAAACCCTCCAGCCAAGCAAACACTTAGCATGCCTACCAAACAAACCAGGACAAATTTCCCACCACTATAATTATCCTCCAACCCTACTGCTTGCTCTCAAATAGCTGGGATATCCTCACGGGGAGGCTGTGGCTCACCAGAACCCCAAGGCATCACACAGAGCTCCTCTGGCCTCTTTTTTTCACATAAAATCCTTCCTTTCTGCCCCGGGAGAGCATTACAGCTTTAGTGTGGGCACATGGCTTCCCAATTAGTGAGGTCTCACCTGTGCACTGTGGAGAGCAGAGGTGAAACCCATGCATGGCTCTCCTCTGTCCCCATGTGTGCAGGCTTGCCCGATGCCTGCCCAAGCTGTACCTCTGAAGGCAACTGCTTACAGGTTGAGCACCTGTCAGAGATCAGAGAGGCCCTGCAGCATGATTACATATCCTAAAAAAACATGACACTGAGGCTTCACCTTCAAGTCTGTGGAAAGGTTGTGGTCTTCTGCCTGGGGCTTTGGGAGGGAAAAGGAATCAGAGAATCACACAACCTTAGAGGGAGATCATTGAGTCCAACTCCCCTGTCAAAGCAGGATCACCTAGGGCAGGCCACACCAGAAAGCATCTAAGGCAGGTTTGGAAAGTCTTCAGAGAGGGAGACTCCACAACCTCTCTGGACAACCTGCTCCAGGGCTCCAGCAACCTTACAGCAAAGAAGTTTCTCCTCATGTTGAGGTGGAAATGTCTGTGTTCCAGCCTGTGTCCATTGCCCCTTGTCCTATCACTGGGCATCAGTGTAGAGAGATTGACCCCTTCTTCTTGACACCCAACCTTCAGGTATTTGTAAACATGGATCAGATTCCCTCTTAGCCTGCTTTTCTCCGGGCTTCTCTTTTCTTCCTTCTTCAGGAAAGAGACTGTGTGAATGTAGCAGATCCATGACTTGAGTCTTGCCTCAGTGTCCAAGTTAGTTTTCCGTAAGCGTGTAAGAGTTATTTAATACCTTGGTTTCATGTATCCTGTTGTGTAGAGGAGGCTTGCTAGTGTGCTCTCCTGGTGATGAACGTAGGATACCAACATATCCTTGGTTTACATTGAAGAATAATAAAAATTGTAGGGCTAAGTCTTTCACCCCCTGCATGTGGAAGGAAAAGTAAGACACTGCTTTGTGCAAGGATGTTGTGGTTTGATTGTAAGGCAGTTTTTGGCTGACTTCCTAGAAAGCCCCCTTGCCTGTTGTTCAGCCTGCTGCTTTCAACCTTTACAAGTAGTGTGAGTAACTACAGTTTGCTTTGGACTCCAGCCTTCTGTGGGTGTACACATGTTGCTAGAAACTGCTTCTCGCTATGGGTTAGCCCTGGTGGGCATCTCAGCCCTATCTCAGCCCTGTCTCAGCTGCTTGCTCCATTCCTCTGGTGGACTAGGGGAGAGAATTGGATGAGTAAAAGTGCAAAAACCTGAAGGACCAGCATAAAGACAGTTTAATAGGTAAAGCAAAAGCCACCTGGGGTGCATCGAGAAGAGTGCAGTCATCAGGTCAAGGGAGGTTCTCCTCCCCCTATACTCTGCCCTGGTGAAACCACTCTGGAGTGTTGTGTCCCCTTTTTGGCTTCCCTGTTCAAGAGGGACAGGGAACTGCTGGAGAGTGTCCAGTGGAGGCTATGTGGATGATGAAGGGACTAGAACATGTCTGATGAGTAAAGGCTGAAAGACCTGAGGCTGTTTAGTGTGGAGAAGACTGAGGGTGGATCTGATCAATGTTTAAAAATACCTGAAGGGTGCTAGTCTCTTTTCAGTGGTGTTCTTCCATAGGACAAGGGACAATGGTCACAACTGGAATACGGGATGTTCCACCTGAAGATGAGGGGAAATTTCTTTACTGTGAGGCTGACAGAGCACTGAGGCAGGCTGCTCAGAGGGGTTGTGGAGTCTCCTTGTCTGGAGATTTTGCAGACCTGCCCGGATGTGTTGCTGTGTGGCTCGCCCTTGGTGGTTCTGCTTTGGCAGGGGCTTCAGACTTTGATTTCCAGAGGTCACTTGCAATGCCTACCATTCTATGATTCTGTGATCAAACAAGGGAATCATTCTCATGGCAGGCAAGTGATCAGCCATCTCCGGGAAAGTAGGGTCCTATTGTGCATGACACTAACTTGGGAAGAAAAACGCCATCACTTGCAACTCCCCCACTTCCTTTTTCTTCCCCAGCTTTATGTGCTGAACTTAGGATATCACTTTAGTGAATTGTTTGGGCCAGCTGTGCCCTTTCATATGCTGGTTCATCCAAAAACACCATACCAGCAGGGCAGCCTGAGAAGCAGAAAAGCCCTTGAAGCTTTATACACATTGCTCAGCATGCTTATACACTCAACATGAGTGTGTTATCCACAATGTTTTGGTCACAAATCCAAAACACAGCACCATATAAGCTGCTATGAAGACAATTAACTCTATCCCAGCCAAAGCCTGTGCATTTGTTATTTCTAGTGAGAAGCCGTAGTATGTCAAAGCTTTTATTCTGGTATTTTGCTACAAGTGCATTGCTCAAAGGGCATTGTGTGGACATTGTGGGGCTTCTTACAAGGGCTTTTAGTGACAGGATGAGGGAGAGTGGATTCAGGCTGGAAGAGGGGACATTTAAACTGGATATTAGGAAGAAATTCTTTATAGTGAGGGTGGTGAGATGCTGGAGCAGGTTGTCCAGGTAGCATGTGGATGCCCCCTCCCTGGAGGTGTTCAAGGCCAGGTTTGACTGGGCCTTGAATGACCTGGTCTAGTGGAAGATGGAGCTGGGAGTCCAGTGGAGTTGTGGGTCTGTTCAGCTTGGAGAAGAGAAGGCTCAGGGGAAACCTCGTAGCGGCATTTCAGTATTTGAAGTAGGTTACAGGAAAAGCGACAAAGGGGCAAAGGCTTTAGACTAGAGCAAGGTAGATCAAAATCAAGCATTAAGAAGTTCTTTGCTATGGAGGTGGTGGGACACTAGAATGTTCAAAGCCAGGTTGCATGGGGCTTTCAGGAAGCTGATGCAGTGTGAGGTGTCCCTACCCTTGGTGGGGGGCTGGGACAGGATCATCTTTAACACCCCTTCTGACTCAAACCATTCTGCATTTCTATGGCAAGATTTTTGTTTTGTTAGACTAACAACTATAGCTGCAAAATATTAACTCTCTTAGGAGTAAAAAGTAATTCTTTGCTGTGGGGCTGAAGACGTGAAAACTATTTTTAATTTTCTTTCTGTACCTGCACCAGTTTATTAAAAGGTACAGGCTTGTAATTGTGCTCTCCAAGAAGGTGAGAAGACGCAGCCTTTGGACTACGGAGGCAAGAAGTGTAAGAGTAGCAGCTGAGCAGAAGGAGTTCTGCAAGTATACAGTGAGTGTACAAATCAGGTCAAAGACATGAACAAATTAACCTGTCAAAGTTGGTAACTCAAAGTGGCATGTAATCCAAAGTTCAGCTTTGTTTAAGCTCTTATTGCTTGCTCATATCCAACTGCTCCCAGTAACTTGCTGCTGTCTTTTTTTTTTCTTGAATGTGGGTGTTAGCACTGTTGGTTCAAAGAAGTAATAAAGCTCCAAGAACTGGACTTTGAGTTTATGGTGTTTGTGCTTGGGAATTAA
>VWZI01023237.1:173549-269670 GCA_013396835.1 Psilopogon haemacephalus | reverse complement strand
TTTTTTAATAGAATTTGTCTTTGTCACCTGCAGAGAGTTTGTATGTGAGAGAGAATGAGCAAGAGGGAGATCTTTACATATCTACATCATCTTGAATTTCAAAGGGCTTTACAAATCTTAGCCTTCCAAAAGCTACTAAAATGCTGTGCTTTGCATATGATTATATGAAGCTCATTAGTAAGTGTACTAATGAGCCTTTACACACCCAGAGGCAGATACATGAGCTTCCAGAGTAAAATGATTTGCTTAAGGTCAGACTCCTGTAAGTTGACAGCAGAGCTGGAAATAGAAACCATTGTTTCCCAGCCACTTGCACCATATTCCCACGGCCAGAATCTATGTTGTGTGTTGTGTTTTTTTTTCCCTTTCATTTGTTTTTATTTTATTTTAAAGATGAAAACACAGCCGTTTGTTCATGCTCTTTCTTTTCTTGTGCTGTCAGTCTAATCCTCACAAATGCAAATGTCCTGACCCTAGAGCTATATAAGGGCCTTCATTAAAAAAAAAAAACCAACAACCAACCTTTCCACAATATCAGGCTTCGTGCAATTGTATGAGGCAGAAGGGATAGCCCAATTTAACAATTCCCACGCCTCATAAAATGATTGCCCTAGTTTCTTTAAAGTGGGTTGAAGCCATAGACCCCAATGTGACTTCATACGGAAGCCACACTATTAATTATCTATCTTCTGTCATTAAGGTAGTGAGTTACTGGAAAGTGTTGGTCTTTTAGGAGCTACCAGCCAATTTTGCTTTTTTTTTTTTTTTTTTTTAATCTTTATTTTCAGATTGCTTCCAGGAGCTGTAATTGGGATGGGAATGAGTGCAGGGAGGTGCAGAGCTGGTGCTGCCCCAGTATTGATATCAGTGCTCTGCCACTGAAACATTCTATGCAGAATGATGTTGGTTGGAAGTGACCTCTGGAGATCATCAAGTCCAACCATTCCAAAGAGAAACCGGGAATAGTGTTCCCATCCTGGGAATGGAAACAGACTTTGTTAGAGAGGTGCCTAGAAACTCACATGTCTACACTTCAGAGGGTACTGCACCTCCATCATGGTGTGTTTTACCTGGGAACACTGAAACCTCTTCCACAGTTTTCCCCTTCTCTCCACTAGTCTCTCTCCTTTCTCCCTGTACATACAGCTTGCTGCTTCCCCCTTCCTTATTAATGTTGGGGAAGAACAGCTGTTGGTATTGCCAACCATTTGGAGCAAAGCCAGCAAAAAGGCTTTTTAGCAATTCTAGGCTTGCAGGGAAGACTCGTACTGCAGAAAAAAATAAATATACACATACATATATATGTATACACACACATATATATGTATATATATACATGTATATATGCATATATACATATACATATGAGAGAGAAAGTAAGTGAGAGACTTTGCCAACAAACTTACCATGTGAGTATTTATTTGGCAAGGCACATGTGAGTGACTGTGTGCTTGCACATTTTGTGTCATTTCTATGTATGTTTGTCATCCTGAGCCCATTTTAAGCTTAAATGGCTGGAGACAAAAAAACTGTTCCCTGCAATCATAGAATCATAGAATGGTTTGTCTTGGAAGGGACCTTAAAGATTGTCTAATTTCAACTTGGTTTTGAACATATCCAGGTGTACTGGGTTAGAGCAGATACCTACCCCCCCCCCAACTAGAATAAACTCACTACAACAAAAATTCTTTTAGAAAGTCAGAAAAAATGAAATTGTATTTTCTTGTAGTTAAAGCTAAATATAACAGTATGAAAAGAATATGCTACTACAGGAAAGGAAGGGAAAAGCCCCAAAATAATAGATATAACCTTAAAAAGGATGGGGAAGGGGTCAAGCAGCGGCGAAAGCAGCAGAAGCAGCAGCCAAAAAAAGCGTCAGGGGAAGATAGCAGCAGGCGCAGCAGTAAGCAGGAGAAAGGCTGAACAAGCTGTACTTCCAGACATAAGGCTCTTGATGCTCCAATGAAATTATATTAACTTATCCACTGTTGCTCTTATATAGCCTGTCCCCTAGAACATTCAGCTCTCCACTACTTTTTCCTATGTCTGAGCTAGAAATCTAGCTCAAACGGCTACACCAGGGAGGGGGCATCCACAGCCTGCCTGGGCAACCTATTCCAGTGTCTCACCAGCCTTACTGTAAAGCATTTCTTTCTAATGTCCAGTCTGAAGCTACCCTTCTCAAGCTTTGCCTGGTGATACCAGGGAAGCCATAGGTACTCATGGTCATGATTTACCCATGAGCAGCCTTTGTGACACACGCAGCACAAATTGTCCATCTCCAGGCAGGTGTTGTTTTCTCTGCCAGCGCTGGAGCTGGTGTGAGTATGGCTGGCAAGTGGAGCATGGTAAGTGAAAGCAAACAGTTTACTTCTTGTATAAATCAAACAGATGAACACTTGTTCTCCTACTTATCTCAGTACAGCTGAATGAAATGATGGCCATGGATCTCAAGTCCCTCCCATTGATTAAAATCGAGGCTTTTTGTGTAGGTTGTCTGGAAACAGAGAGTTTTTTCAATGTGCTGAGACAATAGCAATAAAAGCTGTAAACCCATGTTCTTCTTCTGGCACTAACCCACTGTAAACAGTGAGCTACTGGACTTAACGAGGCAGTTCTGTGCCATCACTTTTAATAACTGAAGGTTTGTCTCCCGGCTATCCAGGTGGGCTATTAGTGGTAATTAATATTACTGGCAATGTTGTTATAAGTTCTGTGCCAGCACTGGCAAAGAACAAGGGGATTCTTCAAGATAACAGCTCTACAATAGCATTTTTTCCTCCCTGGATTTAACTGAGAGAAAAGCCAGGTAAAGCCACTGTGTTTAATGTTGCCTTTTCCTTCCAAGTGTTATATCAGGCACTGAAGGAGTTAAATGAAATAATTAAGGCAGAAACAAGCATGTTGATTCTAGCTTCTGTTATGGCAAACATAAAAATGTATTGAGCTAAAAGGTAAATGTTGATTGAAGCAAAAAAATGACGTCAATATAAGCTCCAAAGCAACTCTCTATCTTTCTGTTTGGCACACGAACTTGGTGCTGTGTATATATGGTGTGAAATAGTTAGGTTTGTTTTAATGAGATGGATGATAATCTTGTGATTGTGGTTCTCATTTCAAGTGAGACAATTTACAGCATGACTAATTCTGCTGGGGAAAAAAAAAAAACCCAACCAATAACAAAAAGCAACCCAAACCAACAAGAAAAAAAAAAAAAAAGCCCAAAAAACACCCAGAAAAAAACCCCACCCCAAAATAAAACCAAAAGAAACCAAACAAAAAAACCCCACCAAAACAAAAAACCTCACCTCAAATGCCCTCCCCCCACCGCCTCCAAAACAACCCAAAGTGGTCTGCAGCAATCTGGAAGGCTGAGCAAACTGTTCAATTATGGCATTTTTTCCTCCCTATCAATGATATTTATGGGGATTTCAGAGAAATAAGGTTTGCATGATCTACGCAAATTCTTGGTGTGATTTCTTTCTGACCAGCATGCTTTGTACCAGTATTTCCTCACTACCTGGAAATCTGCCATTGGAGGTCAATTTGGGGCTGAAGCTGTAGACATTTAATCTCAGTATTATCCCTTCCTCTCCTGTAGGTGTGCTGGTGTTGGTTTGGGCTTCTTCCCTTCTCCCTAGTATCAGATGACAGGATGAGAGGCAATGGCATGAAATTGTACTAGGGAAGGTTTAGGTTGGATATTAGGAAAATTTTCTTTAAGGAAAGAGAGGTCAGGCTGCTCAGGGATGTGGTGCAGTCACTGTCCCTGGAGGTGTTCAAGAAACATGGCACTTTGGGACGTGATTTAATGGCCATGGTTGTGTTAGGTTGACAGTTGGACTTAGATGTCTTTTCCAACCAAACAATTCTATGATTCTTGCTTCTCACAGCTGAGGCCGTACCCCTTGTGCAGGTCACCCCACTGTCATCAGCCTTTCTTCATGTAAATCTGTGGACCTGAGCTCATATTTTATTGTCTTTGGTTTCACATAGCACTGAGTTGTCTCCTGAGAGTTAAGGAGCTCTGGGCAGGCTGCTTTGCTGAGGAGAAGGTAGCAGCAAGATTAAGGTCCCTTCCAACTCAAGCCATTCTATGTTAAAGATTATCTAGTTCTACGCCCCCTGCCATGGGCAGGGACATCTCCCACCAGACCAGGTTAACAGCAAGCTAAAGCCTATTGAAGCACCACAGGTGCCTCAAAGAGTTCCACTGGTGTGATATCTGGTGGATCCAACACCAAGACTTCCAAAAGAAGGATAAATTTTATTTTGCCTTTCCAGCTAAAGCCCTACTCACAGAGCATGGAGGTAGCTCTCAGCTGATGGTGAAGTGGCTGTACCAGCAGCTCCCAGCTTTCAGAGCTGAGGGTTGAGGCTGGGTTCCAGACAGTGGAGGCGGATACAAGCTTTGAGTGGGAGCCTGGGGACATGGGTGTACTGGGACAAGAGATGGCCAGGATCTGGGACAACTGCCTAGGGGATGTGAGGGTGGAACAGGAGAAGAGGGATGTGCCTGCAGCTCTGCTAGGGGCCATGCTTGAGTAACTAGGATTAAACTTGTAAATCTCCTGAGAAGCCCCTGCAAAAGCACCCAATGTAACTCACAGGGCTTCCTCCGGCACAGTGTGCAAACCCCAGCAGAAGCCCTTACTGCCCCTCCAGCAGGAATATTTCCCCAGCTGTGAAATCTGTGTGTTCAGCAGCTAATTCTGGCTCTGCAACAGAGCCTGCCGTGGAATCTCAGCTTGTCAAAGCTGTCCTGTGTGGGCTTCAGCTTTTGTCTGCTTCTGTAAATTGAATAAAGCTCGGGGCCATGGAATCATAGAATGTTAGGGGTTGGAAGGGACCTCTGGAGATCAAGTGCAACTCCCCTGCCAAAACAGGATCACCTAGGGCAGGCCACACAGCAATGTGTCCAGACAGGTCTTAAAAGTCTCCAGAGAAGGAGACTCCACAACCATTCTGGGCAGCCTGGTCCAGTGCTCCAGCACTCTCACAGCAAGGAAGTTTTTCCTCATATGGAGGTGGAACTTTCTGTGTTCAAGTTTTTGTCTGTTTCCCCTTGTTCTATGACAGGATACCATTGATGAGAGACCAGCACCACCTTCTTGATATCTGCCCTTCAGATATCCATAAACATTATTTCCTCTCAGTCTTCTCTTCTGCCTTGACCAATCTTATCTAGTGAAAAGTGTCCCTATACATGGAGGGGGAGTTGAAACTAGGTCTCTTCCAACCCAAACCATTCCGTGTTTTGCAAGCCTCTATTGTGGGCCGTAAGTGTTGGTAACATAACCTTATATGTGTCCTCCAAAGCAGCACCCAAGAAGAGAAGGGCAAGGTGACAGATGAAAAAAAATCAGATGTTTCTTGTGTGAGATCTGATCTCATACATAGGCTTGTGTTTCGTTCCCATTTACTTTTCCTCACCCTGATATCTAAATGGAGATTGTCTGGTTTCACAGAGACTGCTAATCTTGCCAACTAAGCATTAACAAAAGCTTACCTTCAATTTGGGCTTAGGGGGATGACTTGAACTGGAGGAAATTTGAAGCAGTGGGATTTTTTCGCTGTTTTTAGAATGTCCTCATGTCCCATTTACAAACTCTTTTTTTTTTTTCAGAAACTCTATGGGGAAGAAACTTTAATTAGGATTTTAAAGTTAAATATAAAAGGGGACACTCTCAAGCTGCAGCCTAATTAGGAAAGTTTCTGTCTTCAGAAAGAGATTCCTGAAGTGTTCCCTATTATCGTAACTTTGCTACATAAATCCCCCTGCCTCTTATAGATATAGATTTCCTTGGAAGTGCTCAGGGGGTTTAATGATAATCAAATTAAGCCCATTGACTAACTTTTCTTGAGCCTTGATGGATAATCTGCAAGTTTTTCTTTATTTAAAAGAATGTTGTTTTTCCAAGTGTTACAACCAAAGCAGTGACAAACGTTCCTTAGCTGCCCCCCAAGATGTGAACCAGAACACCAACCACCTTAAGTGAGTTTACAGCAATGGGGAACAAACAGGAAGAACTGGAGCTCTGTGCCCAGTCAGGAAGTTATGGTATCATAAAAATGATGGAAATATGATAGGGCAAATCACATGACTGGAGGTTCACAATGGATGGCTATAGGCTGTTTCATGAAGATGGGCAGGGAAGAAGAGGCAGAGGAGTCATGCTCTATGTTAAGGAAAATGTTGAATGTGTAGAAATCAGCTGTGGCAGTTGTGGAAGCCATATGAAGTGCCTCTGGGTGAAGATCAGAGGGGTCATTTCCTAGAGAGATCTTACAGCATGCATCTGCTACTGAGTGAAGACAATAAGGCCACTGAAGTAATATTTGGGTTACTTAAGTAACCTGGTTTTTCATGGAACCTGGGTTTCTGGGTCATTTCAACTACTCAGATATTTGTTGGAAGAAAAATGCAGCAGCTCATGTCATCCATCAAGTTCCTGAAATGCACAGAAAACTGCTTCCTCATACAAATATTAGATGTGCTACCAGGAATGAGGCACTGCTGGACTTGCCAGTTACAAACCAAGAGAACCTGCTTTGTAGTATCTCAGTTAGCGATAGCCTTAGTTGCAGTGATTACAATATTGTGGAGTTTGGGATCCTGCTGAGCATGCCAAAGGTTAGTACTAAGACAGAGATTTTAGGTTTTGATAGAATCATAGAGTGGTAGGGGTTGGAAAGGACCTCTGGTAAGGGGATCTGCCTGGCTGAAGAGCAGCTCTGGGGAAAGAGACCTGGCAGTCCTGATGGACAACAACTTCTGTAGGAGTGAACACTGTGCTGCTACACCCAAGAAAGCCAACAGGATGTTCAGTTGCATCAACAACAGGAATAAGGGAGTCATTATCCTACTTGGTGCTTTTCAGTCCATACCTGGAAAACTGTTTTCCGTTTTGGTCCCTGCTATAAAAACAGATGTAGACAGGCTGGAGAGGGTCCAGAGAAGGGCCACAGAGATGATGAAAGGACTTGGAAGCCTGTCATAAAAGGAAAGGCTAAGAGAATTGAATTTGTCCAGCCTTGAAGGCTTAGAGGAGAACTAGTCACCATGTTCCAGTATTTAACAGGTAGTTACAAGGAGTCACATGGAGAAAATGAGGGATAATGGATAGAAGTTACTCCTGGGGATAATTCAGTTGGACACGAGAGGAAAACTTTCAGCAAGAACAATCAGCCATTGAAATAATCTCCAGTGGTGGAGTCCCCAGCATCAGACATTTTAAAGATGTGGTTGGACAAGGTGCTGTGACATTTTGTCCAGACCATGCTTTTGCCAAGAAAGTTTGGACCCTTCCAGCCTAGTATTGTATAACTATTTTCAGGTATTTGAGCTATGTGGAAAAATGAGGTCTCCAACAGGCATTTCCCCCCCTGTTTGCAGGGTTTCTATTCTGTGCTGGCTCTATGCCTTCAGGGAAAAGCGTTGAAGACAAGAGTGGCGCTCAACAGCAAAAGCCAGCTGGAACACCCTAATGCCTTTTCTAGGAAAGAGCAAGAAGGACATCCAAGTCAAAGAAACAGCAAAGAGAGAACTTGCTTTTTTTTTTTTTTTCTCTGCTTCCAGGAGACTTCAGATGTGACATGATTTTATGATAGCCATCTGTTGTTTAGGGCCACTGCCCATGCATGTGGGTCTGGAGGGGGCAAAACCCTCACCCTTCAGAGGAAATTCTGTAGTCCGTGGTAAGCCGGTTGTGTGATGTGGCACACGCAGAGTGAAGAAAATGGGAGAGCTTGTTTCCACACCTGCTGCATCTCTCCTTTGAAGGACTGGAAAGCCAGTTTCTTAAGAAATGGTGGTGACACATTATTATAATTTCCTAGTGTTGTGCAAAGCAGAAATTTGGTCTCACTCCTTTTAATGGTAGGTTTTTTGTGACTACTTTTGTGTTTAATATTGCAAGGTAAAGAGCATTGGGAGGCAACAGAAGGAGACGCTTGAAATTCAAAGCAGTTGAAAATGAAAGGCTTCTGAAATGAGGTGTAGCTTTTGCTGTCCCACCCAAATCATCGGGTGTGAGCCCATCCCAAGGGTGGGTGGTCTTGGCCCTGGGCTGTGACTGGGCTCTGAGCACAGGATGCAGAGTGCGCCCAGCATCTCACCTGTGTCTGGCTGTACAAACTTATCTTGGTCACCAAAGGCACCTATTACACTCTGACTCACTACACAGAGACAGCCTGCAGAGAGAAAGGAACTTGTTGAGGCAGTCAGTTTTTGGAGTAAAACCACACTGGGTTCTTCCTGCCGATGAGCTCACGAGCTCCGTGCCAGCACTTCTTCATGTTGCAAATGGTCTTGGGGGTATTCACGTGAAATTGCTCAGCTTGCTTGTCACAACTTATCAATAAATCAAGGTTTCAGGCAGTTTGTGATTCATCCTTCTTTAGGTAGGTGGATGATGTTCCTCTTTTTAGACCGGGTATTTCCCTGCCTTCAGTCATAGAACCATAGAATGTTTTTTGTTGAAAGGAACCTTAAAGATCATCTAAGTTCAACCCCCCTGACATGGGCAGGGACACTTCCCACTACAACAGATTTCTCAAAACTTAATCCAACCTGGCCATGACCACTTCCAGGAAGGTGATCTCCTCAGGCCCCCTGAGCAACCTGTTCTACTGTCTCACCACCCTTACTGTAAAGAATTTCTTCCCAAAAGTAAATTTAAATCTCCCCTCTTCCAGCTCAAAGCCATTGCCCTCAATCTATCACTACAAGCCCTTGTGAAAGGTAACACCAAACTGTTTGACACTGTGAAACATTTTTCTCATGGCTCCTCTTTCTGCAGGCTCCTGGCACATAGGGACTGAATGTTTTGATGTCTGCAGCTACATCATCACAGGCTGGGGAAAATGACAGGGAGCAGTGTGGCAGTGTGCTGACTGTTCTATCTGATTTGGCTTTCAGGGATTGCCTACTCTAGTTCTGACATGGCCCTTAGGTGCAGAATTTCTGCTTAGTCAGTCTGCTTTTTGAGGAAGAGCTCAGCAAAGCTGCCATGTACAGGTCAGCTGCAGGATTCAGAAAGATGCATCAGTAATACATCAGCTTGGGCAGTCCCAGACACAAATCCAGGCTGGGTAAGAAGTGGATTGAAAACAGCCCTGCAGTAAAGCACTTGATGGTGCTGATTGATGAGGCGCTTGACATGAGCCAGCAAAGTGTGCTGGTAGCCCAAAAAGCCAACCGTGTCCTTGGCTGCATCAAAAGATGTGTGGCCAGCAGATCAAAGGAGAGGATTCTGCCCCTCTACTTTGCTCTGGTGAGACCTCACCTGGAGTACTGCATCCAGCTCTGAGGCCCCCAATGAAAGAAGGACACTGATCTGTTACAGAGGGTCCAAAGGAGGGCCACAAAGATGATCAGAAAGCTGAAGCACCTCTCCTATGAGGAGAGGCTGAGGAAGTGGGGGTTGTTCAGCCTGGAGAAGGAAAGCTTTGGGAAGACCTGATAGCATTCTTCCAGTATCTGAAGGGGGCCTACAGGAAAGCTGCAGAGGGACTTTTTATAAGGGCCTGTAGTGATAGGATAACAAGGGGCAATGATTTTAAACTAGAGCAGGGTCAATTTAGATTGGACAATTAGGAAAAAGTTCTTTTCTATGAGAGTGGTGAGACACCGAAATGGGTTGCCCGGATTTGTGGATCCCTCATCTCTGAAGACCAGGCTGGATTAAGCTTTTAGCAAGCTGATCTAGTGGGAGGTGCCCCTGACAATTGCATGGAGGTGGAAACTAGATGATCTCTTCCAACTCAAGCTACTCTGTGAAACCATAGCTGTCTGGCCAGTGTGATGACAGGCCGTTTCGTGGTGTCGCAGTGCTGCCTCTGCCACTGGCTGCACATCACAGCTGTGCTTAGTGTACTGGGCTAATTTGGATGGAGACAAAATTCTGCATAGCTGTGATGAATCACAGGCTGCGGGAGCTGTGCAAGCTCCAGCCACATCTTGCAGGGCAAGCTGGTGTTCCAAGTGACTCAGATGTTATCTTGCCCCAGGTTCTTTCCATGCTGTCAAAATCAGTCCTGCTGGGTGATCATACAGATATGAGACAACAGATGATTTGACCTTGTTTTCCTCTTTTAAACCTTATCTTATGAATTATGAATATACCCTGCCTGTGCTCTGTGGTGGATACTTCCATTAGCTCCTTACCTGAAATATTTGGATTCTGTGTATTAGCTGGAATAGCACAGGAAATGAGATGAGGTAACAAAAGTAAAGGCAAAAATAACTGGTGAAGAGCCTAGAGAACAAGTCATATGTGGAACAGCTGAAGGAGAAGGATTTGTTTAGTCTGGAGAAGAGGAGGCTGAGGGTAGACCTCATTGCTCTCTATAACCCTCTGAAAGGAGGTTGGAGTGAGATGGATATTGGTCTCCTCTCCCTAGTATCAAGTGGGAGAACAAGAGAAAATGGCTTCAAGTTCTGTATGTGGAGATTTAGGTTGAATATTAGAGAAAATTTCTTTCCTGCAAGAGTGGTCAGGCATTGGAACAGGCTTCCTGGGGAGGTGGTGGAGTCACTGTCCCTGGGGTTGCTCATGAAGTGTGTAGACATGACACTTTGGGACATAGTTTGATGGACGTGGTATTCTTAGGTTGACAGCTGGATTCAACAATCTTAGAGGTCTTTTCCAACTGAAACAATTCTGTGATTCTTTAATGTAATTTTGCACTATATAAATCCAAGCCACACACATATCTTGGGCTAATATGAGTGTTTATATGCACTTACACCCTCATCCCTGTGTATTTATGTAGGTAATTCTTGTAGTGGAGCTGCTACTTTGTGTAGCTACTTTGCTCAATAAACATTTTGGACTGAAGTGGAAGAAGCTACTCTTTGATTGGCAGAATATTAATATAGTGATTTAAACTTAGCTCTTTGCATTTGCTTTCTTGAAAATATGGTCTCTTTTTTTTTGTATGATGTCTTTGCCTTTTTAAAAGATATTATTATTATTATTATTATTATTATTATTGATTTTTTGTTGTTTCATATCAAGTTCTGGCATAGCTATGTTTCTGCTTTTCTTGGGAAATATGGTGGGCTAGGAAATGGAACACAGAACCATAGAACTGATGAGGCTGGAAGAGATCTTTGAGATCAAGACCAGCTGCGTGCCTAGAGCTCATAATCTCAACCATGACTGCTAAGGCACTACTACTAAACCATGTCCCTAAGCACCACATTCATGTGTCTTTTAAATACCCTTGGGGATGGTGACTCCATCACCCCCCTGGACAGCCTGTTCCAGCACCTGATCACTCCTGCAGGAAGGAGATTTTTCCTAATACCCAAACTAAACCTCCTCTGGCACAACTTCAGGCTATTTCCTTTTGTTCTATAATTTGATACTAGGGAGGAGAGACCAACACCCACTTCACTCCTTTTGTGGTGTTGTAGAGAGCAATGAGGTCTCCCCTCCTCTTCTGAAGACTAAACAATCCCATCTCCCTCAGCCATTCTTCCTAAGACTTGACCCTTCACCAGCTCAGTTGCTCATGCACAATTTGAATACCACCACCAAGTCAGGCAATATTGGTAGAGAAAAGGTGATGTGCACAACTGCTTTGGGAGGCAGAGGGTGTCTTCAGCTACCCTCCAACATGCAGCCTAGCCATAAGGAGCCCACCTTTTGGCAAAGCTCAGACTAGGGGTCATGACTGCACATAGGGAGGGTTTGGGCAGCTGGGGTGCATATGTCCTCCCAAAGTAGTGATGGGAGGGCTCCTGATTCTGCTTCTCGGCAACATGATTCTCTCTGTTTCTTCAAGGGCAGGTGTCAGCAGGATGGGACCAGTCTTTTTTTTCAGTGGCACCCAGTGACAGAACAAGCCATAAGAGGCACAAACTGGAACGCAAGAAGTTCCATCAAAACATGAGGAGGAACTTCGTTAATGTAAGGGTGGTGGAGCACTGGACCACACTGCCCAGAAAAGTGGTGGAGTCTCTGTCTCTGGAGACTTTCAAAACCCACCTGCATGCATTCCTGTGTGGCCCACCCTAGGTGATCCTGCCTTGGCAGGAGGATTGGATGAGATGATCTCCAGAGGTCCTTTTCAATCCCTACTATCCTGTGATTTTATGATTCTTGCTGAGGGAGCCCTGAGGTGCTCATTACCTGGTGAGGAGGCTGAGCATGTGTGGTGGGGTTCTCTAGTAGTCTGCACCCACCCATCTCCACTCCAACATGGGGAAATTAAATGAGAACGGATGGATTGTGGGTATGTCTAAACTCCCATGGCCTCTTCAAGGCCAGAAACTATGGAAATGAAATTGGTAAGAAGCAATTTTTGACAGACAGTTTCTTTTGGTCAGTAGGTAACTACCTTAGTCAGTAGGTTACCTACCTTATTCAGTAGGTAACTGTAGTGGATGAGAAGGCACCAAATGCTCACTGGTACTCACTCTGGTTATTTGAAGTTAGTCAGTTGCTTTACATTCCCCCCTGTTTTATTTTTGTTTTAAGAGATAGTCTTATGATTAGAAACTTCTTTTTCCCAGCATTGGGGATTTTGTGGTGGTGTTTTTTTTTTAAATTTTTTCTTTTGTGGCAGGGCTTAATTCCCATGTTAGACATGGTTTGCTAATGGCTTTTAACCCTGGACTGGAAAAAAATCTTTTTCAGATGGAAAAAATATTTTCCTGGAATGACCTTATCTTTAGGCTCAGAGCAAGCAGAGAAAGTGCATAAAACCACAGGGAGTGCATGAAGGTCATCCATTCCCTTGATAATTTTCTGGGTAAAAAATGATGTGTCTTGATGGAAAATAGAAATGTTGGTCCATCTTGATGGGGCCTGAGCCAGATGATGTAGTTAAAGATGTTCCTGCTCACTGCAGGCTTGTTGGATAAGATGACCTTTGAAGGGCCCCTTCCAACCCAGTGCAATCCGTGATTCTATTTTTTAAAAATGGGAAACTAGATTCAGAGTGAAAGAAATTTTGCATGAACTGCAGTGGATATCCTAGACAACTTTTGATGTTTTGTTGTGAGGAGGGGGAAAAAAAAAAAAGTAGTATCTGAAAACTTCTGGTTTTGTCAATTCTGCCACTTTCAACCTGTGTCCTTGATGCACAGTGATCCCTCTGCATCTGCTGTGGTAACTCACTGCCACTCTAAAAGGCTAAAAACCCCTGAATATCTCCCTAACACCTCTCTCTATGAAGAGGATGAATTCTGATTTGGGTCTGCTCATGTGTCTCCAAAAGTAACTCTGGTGGAAATGGAGGTAAATATTATGATTTGTTTGTTTGTTTGTTTAAATTGGACAAAACATTGCCCCGGGATGTGATTTAAAAGTACTTGCCTCTTTGGTAGGGCTCAAACATCTGTTGATGGGAGTAATGAGTAACAGAGCTGCTGATCCAAAGAGAGAGAGAAGGACACCATTTGGACTGTCCTGCTTGCCATGCTTATTGGAAATCTTCCCTTTTTATATCTAAAGTCACAAAAATGTCTCATGTATAGAAAAGGCCAAAACATTTTTTTTTTTTTAATTAATTCGCTGCCCAAATTTTGCCACACTTCAAGAAACAGCTTTTTGGAACATTTGGCTAGGAAAGTGCTAAAAAATAAGTGTCTCTGGTGTTAGGCTTTCTGCTGGCCAACCTGAGCATCGGCAAAGCTGTGGGCCTTTAATGTGTGAATGCAGTAAAGCCATCTTTCCAACCCTGTACCCATTGGAAATCCCCTTGGTAACCCGACCATTGCGTGCTGGTGGAAAGCAGGTTGGCCCAGTGTCTCTTTCCACACAGACCTAAATCCTCCCTGCCATTTACAAGAGCAGTTCTTTACCTTGGGAGGAGGTTTTTTCTCTGCCAGCCTGGCTGCTTTTACGTGACCCGGCAGAGTTCAGTGTTCAGGCTGGCTGTTGACACGGGGAGCGTGACAGCCGTTATCCGGCCACAGATGTTTTCGAAGGCGCTGGCTGGTAGCCTGAGTTACCTGAAGCAGTTACTAATTGTTTGGTGATGACGCAAATGCCAGGGTCCAATTTCAACCCTGTTTCTGGCTCCCGGGCAGGAGTGACCTGCTCAACTTGTGATTGCTCTCCATATCCTGGTGGCAGGCAGGCCTGCAAATTTCCCCAGGTGCTGTGGTCCTGTTGTAGGCAGACTGAAAGGAGCATATTTCACTCCAAAGGCAGTGGGGTGAAATGCTCTTTCCTGTGGCCTTTACTCTGATGTAAAACTGTTCCGCCTCCCCCAATCCCTTTCCCTCCAGCATACCTGTTATATGTAGAAACTGCTCCTGGTGCCTGTCTGAGCATTATTTCATATATGCTTATGCTACACTCTTTTGTTATTTTCCAAAACTGTTAATCATAGAATCATAGAATGCCTTGAGTTGGATGGGACCTTAAAGATCACTTAGTTTCAAGCCCCTGTCTCCTCTAGGCTGGTCTTCAACACCTCCAGAGATGAGGTGTCTGCAACTTCTCTGGGCAACTCATTCCAGTATTTCACCACCCTCATAGTGCAGAACTTTTTTGTAACATCCAATTTAAATCTACTCTGTTCTAGTTTTAAACCATCAACCCTTGTTCTACCAACCAGGCCTTTATAAATAGTTCTTCAATGGCTTAAAAACTCTCCTTTTCATCCAGGCACCTAGCCTAACTGTCCTGTAGCAACGTCATCATACAAGCTTGTTTCACCATGACTTGTCCACTCCCCCACTGAACTGGTATCATCCTCTGCACTACTGGCAATATTTGTGGAAAAGTAAAGTGCTGTAACAGCTACTCATAGAATCATAAAATGTTGAGGTTGGAAGAGTCCTTTGGAGATCAAGTCCAAACCCCCTACCAAAGCAGGATCACCTAGAGCAAGGTCATGCAGGAACATGTCCAGGTTGGTTTGGAAAGTCTCCATAGAAGAAAACTCCACAACCTTTTTGGGCAGCCTGACCCAGGGCTCCGTCACCCTCACAGCAAAGATGTTTCTCCTCATGTTGAAGTGGAACTTTTTGTATTCCAGATTGTGTCCATTGCCTCTCATCTTATTACAGGGTAAACCTGAAACAAAACTGGTCACTTCTTTTTCCACCCACCCTTCAGATACTTGCGCTCATTGGCACTTGTAGGCAGTTCTACATGTTTTATGCATGTTTGCACTTCTGATTTGGTCATTTATAGCAAATGCCATCTGATGGTATTTATGCAATGGTCAAAGCATAAGACATATCCTGGGGACTAGTAGTGACTGGAAGCACTAGGTCACAGCTTTGGCCTCCTACCCAGACTGATTCAGTGATGCAGACTGTCAGCAGATATGCCTCAGTTTCCCTGTGTAACATGGGATAGTAATGGGTGGATTGCAAAGCTTATGGGGGGTATCCGTGCAGACCATAAGCTGAGTGGCTGCTGGAGTTGGGTCTGTTCAGTCTGGAGAAGAGAAGGCTCTGGGGAGACCTTATAGCTGCCTTTCAGTACCTGAAGAGGGTCCAGAGGAAAGCGGGGGGGAAGCTTTTTATAAAGGCATGTGGTCACAGGACAAGGGTCAGTGGTGTTAAACTAAGCAGGTTGGGTTTAGGTTGGACATTAGGAAGAAGTTCTTTACTACAAGGATGGCGAGACACTGGAACATGTTAAACAGAGAGCTGAAAGCAGACTCGAACTCTCGGGTGGGCCTTGAGCAACCTGGTCTAGGAGGAGGTGTCCCTGCCCATGGCAGGGAGGGTGGAACTAGATAGTCTTTTAGTTCTCTTCCAACTCAAGCCATTCACATACTTCTATCAGTCTGGTATGACCTGCAATTCAATTCCCATGCTTAGTGGAAGAGAAGAGTCAGAAACACAGAGCAAAGGCTTCTGAGGTCCCCTGTGAACACAGCATAGGTACCAGTGGTGCAAATTCTGCTTCATCCAGCTTGCATGGGTTCAGTATCACAAAGTAGAAGATGAGTGGGTGGGTAGAGGGACCTTGGGTGAGACACTGAGGTGGAGTGAAGTATCCGTAACAACTGCAGTAGATAATTTCTATGCAGAACCCTGAGAATATTTTCTGCATGGCTTTGTCACCTTTTTTTTTTTTTGTTGTTTTTTTTTAAGCACAAGCGAAGTAGAGGGAAAAGAGAGGGGAAAAAATGTGTTTGTTTTTAACAGTAGCATTCAAAAATAATATAAAACCATCCTCAGTGGCCAAACCACAGAAATTGCCATGCAGATCCAAGAGCAGGTGTGCCTCCTGGAGCTACTGGAACAGCATCAGAAACCTGCTGTCCTGTTAATTCTGGGTCAAACTCTAGTCCAAATGTGGTTGAGAGCAAAATCCCATTTACTTTAATGCTTGCTGGCTTTCATCTGTTGTTTTTGGAATAAACTGAGATCAGACATGAGAAGCGCAAAATACTTCTGTTAGGGCAGGAGGAATCCAGTGCCGTGCTGGGAGAGGTTGGGAATTAACTGGTTGGTATGTCCAGGTCCTTGGGATGAGATGTTTCAGGAGGAGAACGTGGCAAAGGATCCTCCTCGTCTTTCAGATGTTACTTTCCATTCTCATTTCACTTTCCCCTTAATTTCACTTGCAGGCTTCCCTGGGTGGCTGCAGTCAAGTGCCCGTGTTGTACTCAGCCATGGCCCAGCTCAGTGGGGCATTTCTGTGAGGTTTTGTGTTATCATAGAACCACAGAACTGTTGAGGTTGGAAGAGACCTCTGAGATCATCAAGTCAAACTGCTTGCCTAGAGCTCTCAATCTCACCAATACTGCTAAGCCACTACCACTAAACCATGTCCCTAAGCACCACATCCACGTGCCTTTCAAATTCCTCCAGGGATGGTGACTCCACCACCTCCCTGGGCAGCCTGTTCCAATGCCTGATAACCCTTCCTGTGAAAACATTTTTTCCTAATATCCGTGCTGAACCTCTCCTGGCACAAGCTGAGGCTGTTTCTTCTTGTCCTGTCACTGACTGCATGTAAGAAGAGACTCACCCCCACCTCATTCCAACCTCCTTTGAGGTAGTTAAAGAGTTGTAGTAGTGTTGGTCCCTCCTGCTCCACCACTATGAATGTGACCTTTCTAGCAAAACAGCTCTGTGCCTGGCATCAGGTACTGAGCTGTCCCCTGTGCATGAGTAGGTGTTTATGCTCATCTGGCTTCACAGACTTTGAGCTCCACTTCAAATGTATCTAACTTCTTCAACATGAGACGTGCAGAATACCATCCATGTTTTGTGCCATGGAAGTCACCCCATGTCCTCTTGAAGAGAGCAGCCTGGCTGAATATATTCTTGTGTCGTCACGGAGATAGGAAAAGAAAGCAGGCAAGTTGTGTGCATAGGCTGCTGCTGGGTATATCTCTTGATTTAACTGCCTGATCATGTAGCCAGTCTGGTATCTGGGTCAGTGTAGATATCAAGTAATAAGTCATGTTTAACATAAATGTCCAAACACTTTCAGACCTTCCACCGTTCTTCTTCTCTTTATTGGCACCCGTCACACACTTCAGAAGGAACTGACCTATTTTCAGTGGGAGAACTCCTTTCCCACCCACTTTCCTCCCCCCTATTTCCCAAACCATTCCCTCTCATTTAAAGCCTTCCACAACATTTAAGACTTGATACTCCAGAGTGCCGAGCACCCTGGCCCTGATTCAGCAGAGCACTTAAACACAGGAATAATTTCATCTGAAGTTCAATGCAACTATTTGCATGTTTTAGTTGCTTTGGATTGAATTACTCCATATTCAATAGGGTGGAGCCCATCAAGTCCTTTCCTGGCTGCGCAGCTCAAGTTTGTTAGATGGGGAGAAAAGCTGAAATGCCTCTGTTTTAGTGCTTATGCTGTTGGAGGACAAAAGGAAGTGGCACCTAGAAAGGGTATTTCTGGGCAGGATGGGGTTGTGGTTCATTAATGCTGTACTGTAAAAGGTTTGTTCTCATTGTATGCTTATCAGAGTGTAGAAGATTATTCTTATCAGAGGCTGTAAAAGTTTTACCACCTTGAAAGATGATTCTTTTATACCAGGGCAGCTGCAAGCCTCTTAAGGCTTTTCCCTCTATTTACCTTTCTGCAGCACTTTTCTGCTTCTCTTCCATCGGCATTTGCTTTTTGATATGAAAGCACGAAGCAGATTGACATTTAGACACATGATACTGGGCTGGAGGTGTTTTACAGTGTAAAATCCCAAGATAGTGAGGTGGGGGTTGGTCTTTTCTCCCTAGCATCAGCTGATAAAATGAGAGGAAAGGGCCTGAAGTTTAGTTTGGATATTAGGGAAATGTTATTTCCTGCAAGAGTGGGCAGGCGTTGGAGCAGGCTGCCGGGGGAGGTGGTGGAGTCATCATCCCTGGATGTGTTCAAGAAATGTGTGGAAATGGGACTTCAGGACATGGTTTAATGGCCATGGCAGTCTTAGGTTGAAGATTAGACTCAATGATTTTTGAGGTCTTTTCCAACTGAATCAATTATGTGATTCTATGATAGGTGATTAGACCATGATCTCTCACTTCCCAGGTTAAAGAAAGGCTCAGGCAGGGCTCCAGTGCCTGTTTTTAGGAGATTTGGCCCAGAGATTCTCATTCCTGACAATCCAGGATGGTGATAGAACATAAAGGTATGCAGCTGTGATTTTATCTGTGGTGTCTTGGGCTGCTAGTCATCAGTCTTGAGTGAGCTGAGACACTCAGGAACATCCTTCTATTATGTGTGGAGTCCAAAGTAAGAGTGGAGCTCCTGAATCCTCCTGGAAATAGGTAATTTGAAAGTAATAATAATGATAATGACAGTGATGATAATAATAATAATAATTTTAAAAAACACTTCTATTCATAGAATTATTTTAGTTGGAAAAGATCTTCAAGATCAGAGTCCAACCATCAACCTAACACCACCGTGGCCACCAAACCATGTCCCAGAGTGCCATGCCCACACGTTTATGAACACCTCCAGTGATAGTGACTGCACCAGCTCCCTGGGCAGCCTTTTCCAATCCCTGACAACTCTTGCGGGAAAGAAATTTTTCCTCATCTCCAACCTAACCCTCCCCTAGCACAATTTCAGACCATTTCTTCTTGTTCTGTCATCTGATACTAAGAAGAGATCAGTCCTCATCTCACTACAACCTCTTGTCCAGGCCCCTTGCAGTGAGCGGTGATGTCTTGGTTGCTCAGGCTGTTTCATCTTCTGTGTCAAAACCTTCGGCTTGTCCAGTGTGCACACGCTTGTATATGGTTTCCTAGGTTGGAAACCTCAACAGACTACCCACCAATCCTTATCAGAGGAGTGGCAGTAGAGTGACATCAGCAGATACTCCAGACCTCTTGTGAAGCCTGTTTGTGTTGCCAGGAAGTTGCCTTTAGTATTAGCAATGCCAGGAACTCTGTGCGTGTATCATTCTAAAGGTAAGACCTCAGAGCTGCCAGACAGGAATTTGGGCTGCAAAGAACTCCTCAGGTGGTCCCCAGAGAATCTCATGTAAAATGCCCAGGACAAGTGCAGAAAGAACAATTCCATCTGCACTGGAACCACTGGAGAAGGGCCAGAGAGGGCTCAGGAGCACGGCCCTTGGGCAACCATGCTGCCTGTGTGATGCCTTAGTGAGCATAGTCCCAGCCCCTAGGGGACAACTCTTCCTCTGAGTCCACACTTTCAGTACATGAATTGGGCTACAGGAAGCTGGAGAGGAATGGTTTATAGGGGCCTATGGTGACAGGACAAGGACTAGAGCATGGTAGTTGGACATAAGAGAGAAGTTCTTTACTATGAGGATGGTGAGGCAATGAAACATGTTGCCTGAAGAACCTGTGGACACCTCATCCCAGGAAGTCTTGAAAATGAGGCTGGATGAGGCTTTAAGCAATCTGGTCTAGTGGAGGCATCCCTACCCATGGCAGGGTGTTTGGAAGTCAGTGATCTTTAAGGTCCCTTCCAACTGAAGACATTCTATGATTCTGTGATGATTCTATGACTGTCCCCATATCAGTGTTGATGGGTTTCAAATCTCTTGCCCAGGAACTTGCAGGAGAGCAAGCTGTGCTGTGACACTTGGCCTCCAGGTCTTGCCCCTGGTGTTTACTGGCTTAACAACAAAGAGATGGGCCTTGGCCATTCATGTTTGCTGTGTAAATGAGAACCAAGAAACCTGCAAGAATGCTCAATGGACTTTATTTTGTTTATTTGTCACTCTCCTCTCTTTGCTTTCCCACAAGCAGCCTGTGCACTGGGATCTGTCTGGTTTTGTTGGTTCTGCAGATATAAATCAGGTGCCTGTGTGCTCAGTGGGTACCAATATCTACACGCCGTGGCAGCCAGAAGGGTCTGAAACCTCTTTGTCAGTAGAGAAACCCACTTCTGGATGATTAAGAGACTGGAACATCTGTCTTGTGAGGTAAGGCTGAGAGACCTGGGGCGGTTTAGTCTGGAGAAAAGAAGGCTGAGAGGGGATCTGATCAATGCTTATTGATCTGATCAAAGCTGAGAGGGGATCTGATCAATGCTCCAATCAATTGGAGGGTGGGTATCAAGAAGAAGGGGCCAGTCTGTTTAATCTGGTGCCCTGTGATAGGAAATGGGCAGTGGACACAAACTGGAACACAGGAAGTTCCTCCTCAACATGAAGAAAAGTTTTGCTGTGTGGGTGACAGAGCACTGGTCCAGACTGCCCAGAGAGGTCGTGGAGTCTCCTTCTCTGGAGGCTCTCCAAACCCATCTGGACATGTTCCTATGTGGTCTGCCTGCTTTGCAGGGAGGTTGGATTCGATTATCTCCAGAGGTCCCTGACAACCTCTACCATTCTATAATTGTATGATTCTGTATCCTATGGGTCCCTTCTCCCTCCCTCTCCCCATAGGTGCAGATGGCAGATGACAAAACCAGTGAATCCTGCATGGCTGTGTCTCCTTCCCCAAACTGGGACAATGCTCACGTCAGTGGCACCGTGCTGGCTTTGCTCATCTTTGTTGCCTTGCATCCTGCAGCCCAGAGTTTCAGGTACTGAGAAGCCTCTGCTGCCTTCCCAGCTGACTTCTCTGCTGTGCTTGTCCAAAAGGAGCAGCAATGCTCCCCAGGGTTGCAGGGAAAACATTTGGGGTTGTGGCTGGAAAAATCCCCTCACTTCATCACCTGAAGGGAAGAAACCACCCAGAATTATTTAAAAAACTTTTATTTTTATTTATTTTTTTTTAAGTCTTGAATTTAGAAGCTAGGTTGGGTTTGGGTTTGGTTCCCCCCCTCAACTGGTATGGGAAAGGTCTATGCAGGTAGAGGGAAGGGACTGGCCTCTGATTTCTGACTACCTAAAACTGGTGAAATTGGCAAGAGAGCTGTGTGACTCATTGTAATTGTATCTCCCTCTTCTTCTGCTGTGAGACTCTCCTCCACAAAAGCATGTGCCAGAGCTCTTGAACTCCTTGGGAAGATGCTAATCCCTCCAGAAAAACCTTTTGATGTGGATTTCAAGAGGATCTGGATTGAGCTGTTAAGGTAGCTTGTACAGATTTTTAACAGAAAATTAAGTTCTTTACTCTGAAGATGGTGAGACACTGGAATGGGTTGCCCAGGGAAGTTTGAAGATGCCTCATGCCTGGAAGTGTTTAGAGCCAGTCTGAATGAGGCTCTGAGCAACCTGGTTTAGTGGAATGTGTTCCTGCCCATGACAGGAGTATTTGAACCAGATTATCTTGAAGGCGCTTTCTAACTCAACACATTCTGTGATTCTGAACTGGAAATAATATTGCAGATTGATATTATCCAAAGGAACAACAAAATATTGCCAAAATACCCTGTACTTCTCTAATTTCAAGCCCTAATCTATCTAAAACTTCTCTTCCTTTTGGAGTTTCACTGTGGTACCAGATGTGCAACATTTTGTCAGCACAAGTTATATCATTCGGACATTGTGTGGGCATAGCACTTGAGGTCACAGCTTAGTGGACATGGTGGTCTTAGGCTGGTGGTTGTACTCAATCTTAGAGGTCTTTTTTAACCAAACCAATTCTATGGTACTGTCACAGAATCACAGAATGCATCAGGTTGGAGGGGACCCTCAGAGGTCATCTTGTGCAACCCCCGTAGAGTGACTGTGCAGCTAGAGATAATTAAATTAAAAAAAAAAAAAAAAGAGAAAAAAAGAAAAAGAAAGGAATAATTAAAAAAAAAAAAGGTTTGTGATGTTTACGTAGCCTTTGTGATGTAGCCGTGAGGCATCTTGTCAGCAGTGATTTATGCAGATGTTTGGATTTGTATGAGTTTCACAATTGCAGCTGAAGCCCCATAACTGCTGGAATGCTCCCTGGGTGCTGTAAAAGGAGCTGAGTACCTCAGCAGTTTGCAGGGTAGAGCAACTGATCTTGCTGAAAAGCAGCTTCTCATAAATACTGTAGACTGAGAGCAGAGGAACAGTGATGCTTCCCACTGGTTGCATCCAGAGGAATAAAGGGAAGCAGGACTAGTGGGAGTTTTCGGCAGCCTCTAACTCACCAGAGGAGCATAAATATCTTCAAGGGATTGCCCCAAGGTGCTTCTTAAAAAAAGCAGCTGGGTTAAAGTGGCTTTGCTAAGTTTGTTCCCATGAATATGATTTTCCCCAGGCGCTCTTTTTACATATGCCTCTTAGATAAAAGCTACCACACAGTAAAAGAAAAACAGTCACAATCCTCTTAATTAAAGATATCAGGGGAAGGAGGCTCCTCAAACCCCCCAAAAAAGAAGAGTTGAGATGGCTTCAGCTTAAAGAGGCATGAGAAATAAAGCTGCTTGTGATTGCTACAGTGGTCCAACAGGGTTCCTGCACAGAGCCCAGGCTTAGACAAGGTTGGTAGCTTGGATGCTTACTTTTGTGGACACATCTCTCTTGCCTCCTCTGCTCCAGACCAACGCTTCTTTGCCTAGCCATGTAGAATACCAGTTTAAAAGCTGCTCCTCTCAACCCACTTTCTATGGCTGGTGCCTCTGGGTATACCCTGTCTGCAACCTCACAGATCCCTGCCTAGGTTATCTGCCTTCCTGTCCAGCCCATGATGGGATACTACTGTTCCCAGCCTCCTGGGGGCTTAAGCAAATGCATGATACGTTGTCATAGAATGGCTCGAGTTGGAAGGGACATTAATGATCATCTAGTTCCAGGAACCATTCTGGGGGCAGGGACACCTCCCACTAGACCAGCTTGCTGAAAACCTCATCCAGCTTGGTTTTCAAACAGTTCCTGGAATGAGGCTTCTACAACTTCTCTGGGCAGCTTGCTCCAGCGTCTCACCACTCTCATAGTAAAGAACTTCTTCCTAATGTCCAATCTAAATCTGCCCTGCTCTAGTTTAAAAGCATTGCTTCTTGTCCTATTACCACAGGGTCTTACACAATGTTCCTTTCCAGCTTCCCTGTAGGCTCCCATCAGGTACTGGAAGGCTGCTATATGGCATCCCCGGATCCTTATCTTCTCCAGGCTGAACAGACCCAACTCCCTCAGCCTGTTCTCATGGGAGAAGTGCTCCAGCCCTATTATCATCCTTGTGACCCATCTCTGGACTCTCTCCAAGAGAACCATGACCTTCTTGTACTGGGGACTCCTGAACTTGACACCTTACTCTAGATGGGGTCTCATGAGAGCAGAGAAAAACTGCATGGATCTGCTGGCCATGCATCTTTTGATGCAGCTCAGGATACAGAGTTGTATCCTGAAGCTGAAGGATGGAATCCTTCCATACCAGTGACAGAAGGATGACTCTGTCCTTCTACATAGGGATTGTTATTGTGTCCCTGCCCTGTCTGATCTTTCTGCAAGGCTACCCTGCTTTTAATTTTCCTCAGTGTCTGATGACTGCAGTTGTCCAATTTCTCTTCTGCAGAGGTGTGACCCCCTGGTGTGGAGTTCAATGATTTTTACTTGGATGTCTTAGTTGGCCTGTCATGTGCTGTGGAAATGATCCCACAGTGCTCAGAGCCTGGGAGCAAGAAGTAGAGGGTACTGACAGCATAATGTGGAGGAAATGGAAGTGATAACTGGTGCTGATAGATAAGCCAACTGTTGTATGGTGCCTACTTTGTGTCAGTTACTGCAATTATGCTGATGATTTGCTTTGATGTAAACTCACTCTTGTGAACAAGCCTATGATCTTAAATTTGAAAGTCAGGAAACTTCTGTTATTGAAGGTCTGGAAGCTGCAAATGCTTTTGCTGGTGTGTGGTGACAGCATGAATCCATTAGACATGCCTTTATAAGTACACAGGTCTGGGACACTGTGGGATGGAAAGAAAAAGTGGAAGGAAGTTGGGAAGTGCCTGCTGAGCACTGGATCTAAAATGCCCATGTGGCTTGTGAACCTTACTTTACAGTGAGGGTGGTGAGACACTGAGACAGGTTGTATGGGGAGGTTGTGGATGCTCCCTCCCTGAAGGTGTTCAAGGCCAGGTTGGATGAGGTCTTGAGCAGCCTGGTCTAGTGGAAGGTGTCAGTGCCCATTGCAGGGGGCTTGGAAGTAAACGACCTCTTTAAGGTCCCTTCCAACCCAAACCATTATCTAAATCTATGAATCTATGAAACTTGTGGTCTAATGGGAAAGGATTTCACTAAACTATCCTGTCACAGAATCGCCATGGTTGGAAAAGACCTCTAAGACCATCAAGCCCAACCATGACCTGACTCTACCAGGGTCACAACTACGCCATATGTTTGAGCACCATATATAGCAGCCTGTGCTCACAGGTGTGTTTGAGGAGCTCAGTGATACACGAGTATGGAGTATGAAGGAAGGCAACTTAGTAAGTGGAGTGGTAAACGTGACTGTAATGCCTGGCAGAAAATGGAGCTACAAGGGCTGTGTGTGAGCTCTGGAAGATAGTCCAAGATCTCACAAACCCTTGTGAAAGTGACAGCAAAAGCTTATCTTTCTCTCCCATCAGTCTGCAGCTCATGGGAACCCATGCAGCAAGGTATTTATTCAGAGGGCTAGTTGTGTAGGTGGCCGAGCGTGTTATCGCAGCGATGAGCTGTTAGTCATGAGAGCCTACTCGCCAGACATGCCTTCTGCATGCGCCTCCTTTATCTGCTGGCAGGGTGCGGGCCCTTGCCAGCTTGGCATGGGAACGCAGCAGGACAGGACTTGAATCCAGGAGTCTGGAAGGGAAGGCTGTTCATCTTCCAGCAGCGAGTGCTTTGGCTGCATTTCCATGTCTAATCGGTCTAACTCATGTAGGAATTAATGCAGCGAACATGAAGACACCTACAGCTAACGAGTGGTTGTGGTTTTGTTTTGTAAATCCTTATCTGGCCTCCAGATCAATGAAACTAACTCCATGGCTGACAAACAAAGTTGATGTTCTATGGCTTTCAGACCTGCACAGCTCTTAGGGTGGACCAGGTTTTGGGTGCCCAACATTAGCCAAACTTTCTGTGGCTTTTGGAAATGCAGATCCTCTATGGGAAGAAGAAAGTAGGTATAGCGAAGCAGGAGGTCCAAAATGGTAGCTCCTTCAGCTTAAAATCCTTAGATCTGCCCTTTCCTTGGGTGTGGGAGAAGGTACTGTTAATGAGGAATCATAGAATTCCACCGTGATGAGCCCTGGTTTTATACAAGTGTAACTGAATCAAAAAACTTACTGCCCTGTGAGCAACTAAGCTGGAGAAGGAACAGAAGTCTTATGAGGAGCTGGAGCATGGTTTGGGTTGAAACGGACCTTAGAGATCATCTACTTCCAGCCCCCTGACATGAGCTGGGACACAGGTTGCTCAAGGCCTTGTCCAGCCTGGCCTTGAATACCTCTAGTGAGGGACTATCTACAACCTCTCCGGACAACCTGTTCCAGTGTCTCATCACCTTCACTGTAAATAAATTCTCTCTAATATCCAGTCTAACTCTCTCCTCCTCAATGTTAAATCCATTCCCTCTTGAAATGGCTGAGGGGAACTGGGATTGTTTAGTCTTCAGAAGAGGATGCTGCAGAGAGACTTCATCACCCTCTACAACTATCTCAAAGGATGTTGGAGTGAGGAGGAGATCAGCTTCTTTTCATATGCAGCAAGTGACAGGACAAAAGGAAACAGCCTTAAGTTGTGCTAGGGGAACTACAGGTAGGATATTAGGAAAAAAATATTCCCAGAAAGGGTTATCAAATCGGCGGCCAGGGCAGTGGTGGAGTCACCATTCCTGGAGACACATGGATGTGGTTCTGAGTGACATGGCTTAGTGACAGTGGCTTAGCTGTAGTTGTGGGATTGCAGGTTATAAGCGAGTGATTGACTTGATCTCAAAGGTCTCTTCCAATCTTGACAGCTCTATGATTCCAAATGACAGGTGATATTACCTCTATATGGGTGCATGACTGCTAAGACAATTTTCTCTCCTTTTAGCTGTTCCGGTAGGGTTCAGGCAAGCAACTCTTTGTGTAGGCTTTTCAATACAAGAGGGTGATTTGAGTAGGTTCTCTAGAGCAGCTGTGATGGAGGAGAATGTTGACCTCATTGCAGGGATCTATGAGCTGTGTGGAAGAAAGCAGACAGCCTTGGTAGGTGCACATGTGTGAAGCCCAGTTTCACCAGCACCTTGAGATGCAGAGACCTTCCCATCTGCTGCCATGCTGTGTATTTACCTATGGCAGAAGCTACCAGGGTTGTTTCTTGATGCAGACTGATTCCATTCTGTTGTCTAAAGGTATAGAAATAATTATCAGAAGAGTCTTCCCATTGCTTTTACTCTGTGGCGATTTGGAAGTTATATCAGACAGTGTAGTCCTGTGAGAAAAACTGCTGTAGTGACTCGAGTGTGCCTCTTCCAGCTGGTGTGAAACATCAGACCTCCACTGATTCCTCCCTATGCTTTTTGTTTTACAGCAGCAGCAGGAACACGGTCCCAAATGACAGGGGCAACACCAATGGCTTTTGTCTTGTAAATGCTTGGAGGTTCAACATGTGCTCCAGGGAAGTTCTCACTCTCTAAGCAGCTTGTTGGGGAATAAAGCTGACTCGCTACGAATTGGTGCACAGTTTCTTTTCCAACACCATGGGAGAGACCAGGCAGGTCTGTGCATTCAATTAGCATTTAGATGGTCCAAGACATTCAGGATAGTAGTTTCCCTCCAGGTTCAGAGACACTAGGGATCACTATGGAGATATCAAACATTGCATCTCTTTTAACAGAGGGGCCTGAAATAAGGCCTCATCTGGAGGTACTGTGTTCGTTTCTGGGCTCCCCCATTCAAGACAGAAAGGGAACTACTAGAGAGAATCCAATGGAGGCTACAAAGATGGTTAAGGGACCTGAAGATCTGTCTGATGAGGAAAAGCTGAGAGACCTGAGGCTGTTTAGCCTGGAGAAGAGAAGGCTGAGAGGTGATATGATCAATGCATATCATTATTTACAGGGTGGTGGTCAAGAGGATAGGGCAGGGCTCTTTTCAGTGGCCAGTAATAGGACAAGGGGCCATGGGTACAAACTGGAACTTGGGAGGTTTCACTTGAACTCTAGGAGAAACCTTTTTACCTTGAGGTTGCCAGAGCACTAGAACTGGCTGCCCAGAGAGGCTGTGGAGTCTCCCTCTCTGAAGGCTTTCTGAACCTGCATAGATGTGTTCCTGTGTGGCCTGCCCTAGGTGATCCTGCTTTGGCAGGGGGGTTGAATTCGATGCATCATCTCCAGAAGTCCCTTCCAGCTCTCACCATTTTGTGATTCTGGTTGCCCTCCACACACTAACCAGATTTGGCAGGAAAGCCTTTCTTGCTTTACAGTGTCAAGACTCTGGGTCAGATGATTTAAGCATCCTTCTTCTGTTCCTCTTTCAAACTGTGGATTCACGCAGTGTCTCCTGTAGCCAACTAAGAGTGGGTGCTGTGCCTGGCTCAGGAGGTGGCCAGTTGACCATCTACTTGGATAAGTCTAAAATGGCCTCTATGTAAATTGTGGTGAAGTATGGCCTGTGACTCATCAAGGGGCAGAGGCTGTTGCACCTTTGCATGCCACACCAGACAGTGGTGGTCACTGATCTGTTTGTGGGTGTCATGAGCATTACTTACAGAATCATAAAATTGTTTTGGTTGAAAAAGACCATCGAGTCAACCTAACACCTAGGTTGTTTGGTTGAAAAAGACCATCGAGTCAACCTAACACCGCCATGGACATTAAACTACATCCCATAGTGCCATGTTAACACATTCATTGACACTTCCCTCCACGCCCCCTGGAGACAGTGACTCCACCATCTCCCTGGTGAAATTTTTCCTTGCACAATTTCAGGGCATTTCCTTTCATTCTATCACTTGATACTAGGGAAGACCAACTCCCACCTCACTCCAACCTTATTTCAGGCAGTTGTAGAGCGCAATGAGGTCTCCCCTCAGTCTCTTCTTCTCCAGACTAAACAATCACAGTTCCCTCATCAGCTCCTCATAAGACTTGTTCTCTAAACACTTCAGCAGCTTTGTCGCACTTCTCTGGACAGGCTCCAGCAACTCAATGTCTTTCCTGCAGCCACTTCACTCGTGACTGCTGCCTGTAAATGATGCTTGCAGTTGCTGGGAGTGGCAGGTACTTGCTCTGATTTTGTGTACACAGCAGAGATGAAAAAGAACATTGCACATGCCAGTAAGTAGTTTGAGCATTGATAATGATATCTGTTGTAACTGAGTGGCTTTAAACCCAACTCATGGCCTAGAAAGAAGAATGTTTATTCCTGAAAACAAGGTTCTCCATCATGCTTTTCTGTCTGCAGTCCAATGTCTGATATGCTTCTACTAAACCAGGATGAATCCTCAGGAGGAGTTTAAACTGGTGGCTGGCTGAAGGTATAGCTCAGTCTCACCTCTTCCCATGAAGAGGCTCCTGTAAGGCTGGGGGAAAGTGTCTGGAGGGCTGCTTGGCAGAGAAGGACCTGGGGGTGTTGGTTGACAGCTGGCTGAACATGAACCAGCAGTATGCTCAGGTGGCCAAATAGGCCAACTGTAGCCAGCTGGTCTGGGGATGTTTACTTGGTACTGGTGAGGCCTCTCACTGCAAAGAAGGACATTGAGGTGCCGTAGCATGTCCAGAGAAGTGCAATAAAGCTGGTGAATGGTCTAGAGAACAGGTCGTCTGAAGAATGGCTGAGGGAACTGGAATTGTTTAGTGTGGAGAAGAAGAGGATGAGGGGAGAGCTCATCACCCTCTAACAACTAACTCAGAGGAGGTCTGAGCCAGGGGTGTGTGTGTGTGTGTGTGGTGTCAGCCTATTCTGACATGCAACGAGTGACAAATCAAGAGGAAATAGCCTCAAGCTGTGCCAGGGGAGGCTCAGGCTGGATATTAGGAAAAATGCCTTCACAGAAAGGGTTATCAAGGCATTGGAACAGGTTGTCCAGGGAGGTGATGGAGTCACCATTCAAAAGACACATGGATGTGGTGCTTAGGGACATGGTTTAGTGGTAGTGGCTTAGCAGTAGTGGTGGGATTGTGAGTTGAGGCTAGCAGTTGGACTTGATCTCAAAGGTCTCGTCTAACCTCAAGAATGCTGTGGTTCTATAAGTTAAGACAAGTTCACCCTAAACCAGTTGTGCTCAAGGAGGAGGTTACCTTTGCTTGTCTGCTGGTTACTGCTTCTGTGCCAGAGGGAGGCACCTGCAAGAGTGACAGGCAGACCTCTCTGGTGGCAGGATCCCTGGGAGCATTTCCCAGGAACAATCCCTCCGCCTAGAGCAAGCAGCTGGCTCTGGTGGTTTGTGGGTTTGCCCTCAGCTCAAGTGCACAGGGCAAGCTACGGGGCTGGAAGACAACATGAAGCCCTGACCTGATATGCCAGCAAAACCACTTGTTATCTGTAACCCACAGGAGATGAAAGGAGTCCCATGAGCCCTATGAACTGTTTGAATGAGCATATTGCGTCTGCAGTACGTTACGGAGGAAGGCAGGTTTTGGACATGTTGGGATGCTAAGCTGTTGAGCTGACACAGCAAGATGTGAAAGTCTTGTCCACCTGTGATTTGTTAGAGAGGAGTGCAGAGTGCAGCAATGATGAACCCCAAGTACTTTTGGGTTGGAAACATGAGAGAATGGTTGTGCCTCCAGAAACAAGGAGGTGTCTCATGGTGTTTCTGAGTGGTGGGAGAGGGGCAGGGCAGTAAACATTCAAGGGCTTGTTGTAGTTAAAGGTGACTCTGAGCTCTCCGTTACTATAAGTTGCAGAATGATCTTTCATCCAAGCAAAAAATGCCCTCTGTGTTTGGATATCCCTGCTGCCCAGGGAAGCTGTGGATGCCCCCTCCCTGGTTGTGTTCAAATCCAGGCTGCATGGGGTCTTGAGCAACCTGGTCTAGTGGGACGTGTCCCTGCCAGTGGCAGGGGTGGGGTTGGTGCCAGATGAGCCTTAAAGTCCCTTCCAACCTAAGCCATTCTATGGTTCTCTTTCCATGGGCTGTATGAAATGGCTATGGGCAGTGCCAACCAAAGCCATTTCACCTCTTGCTAAGGACCTTTTCCTGTTAGGATGACTCCTTGTTTCGGTGTCAAACAAGGCAGAGAGCTGCTTATCTCATATATGATGAAAGCAGTGATTCTGTTGCTGGAGAGCAGGAAATGTGTAGTTTCTCATAATCAGATAAGTAATTTCTGGGGTTGATCATTGAACCTGTCTGACTCTAAAGCACTTGTGAGCTACCGCATTTATCTCCCTGATACTCAAAACGAGGCTTTCAGGTTTAGTTTTTAGCAGGAGGAAAGGAGGGCAAAGTGCTGGAATTTTGTAGAATCATAGAATGCATCAGGTTGGAAAAGACCTTCAAAGGTCATCCTGTCCAACTCCCCTGCAGTGAGCAGGGACATCACCAACTAGACCGGGTATGTAGGGACCCATCAAGTTTGACCTTGAATGTCTGCAGGCATGGGGCCTCAACCAGGTCTCTGGGCAACCTGTTACAGTATTTCACTACCCTCTTTGTGAAGAACTTCCTCCTGACATCCGATCTAAATCTACCCTGCTCTAGTTTCAAACCATTGCCCCTTGTCCTATTTCTGCGTGCTCCTCTAAACGGTCCCTCCCCAGCCTTCCTCTAGGTCCCCATCACATACTGAATGTAATTATCAGGATCCAGTGGTCTTGTATGCTTGCAATTTACCTCTAGATGGGAGGCTCCTGGAGTTCTTTCTAACTAGCAGAAGACGTTGTGGTTGGAGTCTGTTTTCTTCTGCTGAAGTGGTTTCCTGTCTTCTACTTAAGTCATGTGTCCAGGGGTTTCCCTTTCTGCAGCTGCATGATATGCAAACTTTTGAAGCATGCTTTGAACAGAGGTAATCATTACCAATGCAGAAAAATATCCTGCTTGATAATTCAATTAAAATCAAAGCTCTACATGCCTGACTACATCTGAGGGAGAGGATGAGCAAGCCAGAGCAGATGGCTCTCCTAATAACTAGCTTACCACTGCCCTGATGAATTTTTGGCTTGAATTTCTGAAACTTTTCTTCCTAGAACATGCATATCTGCAAACACGACTATAAATGTGGCAGATGGAGAGAGAGGACTTCACTCTCACTCGCTCAGAGAATTGCTTTCATAAGTATTTTGTTGACCTCCAGAGGTGGTGAAAACTGCTCTCATCTAAACCAGATTTGCATAGAAACCGGATCAGGTCTTGCAAAGTATCGAATTGCGGTGTCTGATAAAGCTGTGTAGTTCTGCAGGCAATAGCTTTTTGCATACTCTAACAAGAGCTTTGTCAATTTTGTAACTGGAGTAGGAAGAGAAATATGGAGCAGCAGACACAGCAGCAGCTCCTAGCAGGATGAGGACAGTATCACCAGGGAGTTATGCCCTGTTCCAGTGTCTCACCACCCACATAGTGAAGAACTTCCTCCTAATGTCTGATGTAAATCTACTCTGTTCTAGTTTAAAATCATTGCCCCTTGTCCTATCACCATAGACCCTTATAAGGAGTCCCTCCCCAGCTCCTGTAGATCCTCATCAGATACAAAAATGCCACTATAAGGTCTCTACAGAGCCTTCTCTTCTCCAGGCTGAACAGTGCCAACTCTTTCAGCCTGTTCTCATAGGACCTCTTCCATCAGGTTCATGTCCTTCCTGCATTGAGGACTTGAGAGCTGGACACAGCACTCTGGATGAAGTCTCCCCAGAGCAGAGTAGCAAAATCACCTCATCATGAGCAGCAATCGAAAGCTTACAGCCCTGATCAGTGGTGACAAATACTCCCTCACAGCTTGTGTTGCTGCACTGGAGCTGGAGGTGATGGCTGCTGACTCATGAGAGGCGCTTCCTTATTTGTGCCATGCAGTAAGTGAGGTGCTGAGCTGAGGGCAGTGAGGGGTGGGATTTACCTGTCTTCTTGTGTGGGTGTACAGAGCATTTCCTTGCAGCTCTCGTGAGTCAGTCCCATTTGCAGAGCTTGGATGCTGGTGAGTCTCTGGTCAAGGGCAGGAGACTTGCATGACACAGACAGGTGCAGGGAGGAGAAGTAGGCTGAGGATGAGATACCAGCTTGAGTATTGCAAGGTATTGAAGGGCTCAATCAAGTTCATGCATGAGAAGGATAGGCCTCAAGCCCGTCAGCCTCTTACCTATTCACCAGCTGCCCTACTTTGAATGCACAGAACCCTGAAGCAGGTTGCTTTACAGAGATTTATTTAGTGTTGTCCTTTGGGATGCTGAGTCAGCAAAAGAGAAGACTGAGAAGGACTCTTATCAATGTTTATAAATATCTGAAGGGTGGATGTCAAGAAGGGGACAGTCTTTTTTCACTGCCCTATAACAGGATGAGGGCCAGCAGACACAAAATGGAACAAAGAAAGTTCCACCTCAACATGAGGAAAAATGTCTTTGCTGTGAGGGTGATGGAGCCCTGAAGCAGGCTGCCCAGAGAGATTGTGGAGTCTCCTCTGGAGACTTCAAACCTGCCTAGATGTATTTCTGTGTGGCCTGCCTGAGGTGATTCTGCTTTGGTAGAGAGTTGGAGTCGATAATTTCCAGAGGTCCCCTCCACCCCTCACTGGCTTTTCTTCTCACTCCTCCTCTTGTCTGTCTCTCCAATGTGTTGGAGAAGCACTGTGCATGCAGACATGTTGGACCTCTCGCTTCAGAGTGTTCAGGTTACCTGAAGATGTTTCTGTCACCACTTGTCCAGCTGGTTTCTTCAACTTCAGTACTCACTGGGAGTTCTTTTGTTTTGAAGAAAGGGAAAGAAAAAAAAAAAAGCACCCGCTGTGTTTTTTACTATTTGAAGTAAGCATTACACTGCACTTTTAAAATGAATAAATGTCACCAAGAGAGGAAGTGACCAGAGCAAAGTGAAACCAGTGACTATCAATATGGTTTGCTCAGTTGAAGTGTCCAACCTGCCTTTTTGAAGGAGCTTCTTACACTGCTGAAAACACTTGCAATAGTTGCATCTTAGAAAAATTAGAGTGATCTTCTCACTCTTCCCTCTTTCCCAAAAAACAGAAAGTGCTGTTTGACAAAGGACCTCACCACATACTATGACATGATGTAGGAAGCCCCACTGAACCATCTTGCTGCAAACTATTTTGAGGAAGAATTAGTCAGCAAGTAATTCCTGAAATAGGTTTGAATGTGCACATTTTGGCTGCTTCCTAAAAGCAAAATGAGTCTGCACCATGATTTGAAAAAAAAAAGGCTGGTGTATGAATCAGGATTTCTCTAGAGGTTGCTTACTCTGATTTGTGGGGCTGCTGCTGGAAAGATGCTGGCTTTGCTCAGACCTTGCTCCAGCTGAGCCAGGTTGAACTGCCATGGCTGTAATTTTGCACAGAGGTGGTCCCTACTAATTTAAAGGTAGTAATGAGCCAGTAATGTGCCCTCTGCCATCTGATGGATGCAAATAAGCCAATAGTGCTTCAGCATTGGCTGTGGAACAAAAGCAGTGAAGAAAGACCCTTCAAAAGATAAATCCCATTGTGTGTGGGCAGGCTGCAGTCAGTACAGGCACCACCCCAGCCTGAAAGGGAGAAGGACTCTCCAGGAACAAAGCTGTGGGACTTGTGGGTCATAGGCCCTGGACCATCCCTTCTGCTCTTCCGAAAATGAACGTGGGCAAAATTTGGTTTCAGTTTTCAGAGGCTAGTTTGGGGTATGAGTCCTTTAAAGCTGTTTTTCATATATTGGTTCCTAAACTGGTTCACTGGAGAGAAGAACAGATAGAGAGCAAGATGCTGCTGGATATTTCCTTTAAGATGCTGCTGCCTCTTGTGCAATGCCAGATCTCTATGTGCAAGATCTTACTTGCAAGACTTTATTATGCTAGTGAACTTGCTGGAGTGTGTCTAGAAAAGGCCAATGAAGCCGGTGAGGTGTCTTGAACATAAGTATCATGAGGAGCAGCTGAGGGAGCTGGGGATGTTCAGTCTGGAGAAGAGGAGTCTGAGGGGAGACCTATTCATTCTCTAAAACTATCAAAAAAGAGATTGTAGCACAATGTGGCCCAGCCTCTTCTCCCAGGTAGAAAGTGATAGGATGGAAGGAAATGTCCTCAAGTTGCACCAGGGTAGGTTTAGATTGGATATTAGAAAATTTATTCACTGAAAGGGTCACAGGGCACTGGAACAGGCTGCCCAGTGAGGTGGTGGAGTCACCACCTCTGGAGGTGTTTAAAGGATCTGGAGAAGGTGATTAGTGACATGGTCTAAGAGCTGTGTACAGGCAGATGTTGTGTTATGGTTGGATTCAGTGACCTGAGGTCTTTTCCAACCAGGCAAGTGTATGATTCTATGGTGATCTGTACCACCATTTTTGTACCTATCCTTTCTGGTGGTTGTCAGCATGAGCATTTAGTGCCTGGTGCCTATCAGACTGAGGTTGAAAAGAGTGGAAGAATCCTCATTGCTGGTAGTAACCTTAGCTCTCCACCAGGTGTTTGTATTGTGCCTCCTGGTGTCAAAATGGGGTTTCTCAGTATTAGCTCTATGACCTGGTGGACTTTGAGCATCTCCAAGAAGCAAGCACAGAAACTTTCCAGTAACTGCTGTTTGGTGTGAAATGATTGTAATGAGTCACCTCTGATTCACTGCCTGCAGTCCCAAGGGCTGGATCTTTCCCTCAGCCAGGGGGCTCTGCTCCTTCCCTCAGCACATCAGTGATGTAGAAAGGGTTCACTGGACTGTATGAAATGCCTTTAAAGGAGCAGAGTAGAAATAATACTTGGGAATGCACTAAACTGGAGTTAAATGGAAGCTGCTCTTGAATTGGACATTAACTGTGCTGCCATCCAGTGTGACCTAGACAGGCTAGAGAGCAGGACAAGGACAAACTGAATGAAGCACACTAAGAGCAAGTGTAAAGTTCTGCATCCGGGGAATAAGAACCCCAGAGATCAGTACAGGTTGGGGGCTGATCTGTTGGAGAGCAGCTGTGTTGAAAGGGACTTGGGAGTCTTGGTGGACAACAGGATGACCATGAGCCAGTAATGTGCCCTTGTGGCCAAGAAGGCCAATGGTATCCTGGGGTGCATCAAGAAGAGTGTGCCAAGCACACTCCTCTGTGGTTGATGGAGGTTCTGTACTTTGCTCTGGCAAGGCCACTGTGTCCAGTTCTGGGCTCCCTGGTTCCAGAAGAGCTTGCTGGAGAGGGTACAGAAAAGAGATACAAAGATGATTAGGGCACTAGAACCCTAGAACTCTTATGAGAAGAGACTGAGAGAATTGGGTCTTTGTAGTCTTGAAAAGAGAAGACAACAGGGAGAATGTCATCAGTGCTTATCAATATTTAAAGGGTGGGTGTCAGGAGGATGGCATCAGTTTTTATTCAGTGGTGCCCAGTGGCAGGACAAGGTATCTCTTGAACACAAACTTTAACATCAAAAGTTCTATCTAAACATAAGGAGCATATTCTTTAAGGGTGGTGAAGCACTGAAAGTGATTGCCTATAGAGGTGGTGGAGCCTCCACCTCTGGGGACATTCAAAGCCTTCCTGGACATGTTCCTGTGTGACCTTCCTTGGGTGAATTTGCTTTGGCAGGTGGTTTGGGGTTGATGATCTCCAGAGATGCCTTCCAACATGTACCATTTTGTGATTGCCTTTGCTCGCACCAAGACTGTTCAATTCATTCGGAAGCAGTGAAGGACCTTTGATATGCACTGCTAGGTCTATACTTCTGGTACTGCAGAAAGTGATTCACATGGAGGGTCTGGATTATGTAAGGATATAAAAAAATTAAATTCTTTTTATACTCTTACTGGAGAAAGGCCCTGGGTCCTGTCACATTCTTTTCCTTTTAGTGAAGTCTTTCTAAGGAGACTACAGACTTTCATATGAAGGAAGTTGTGGTTTTAAGATATGCAAATATTTTTCCATCCCAGATGTTGAATAGTTTGTAGTGACATACTCCAAATTTCAGAGACTACTGAAATGGTTTCATTGAAACTGTGAATGTAGAAATAAGGCAAACCCTTTGCAAAAAAGAAAAACTAAAAACAGAAAAAAAAACCCTTTCCCAGGTTTTTCCCACCTCTTAATTGATGTGATGTCATCTGACATTGATTTAAGAATCTAAACACGAGTGCTTGTGTACCTCTCATGCCTGACACTGTTGCCATTTCTGAAGAAAAGGAAATGATCATTTTCTTCACATGCTTCTTTTATACTGATTCAGCCACAGATCTTAGCTGGCCTCGCCTGGATATGGACCCATCCAGGCATTTCTCTGTTCTTCATTGTGAAGTCTTGTATCTACGCATGCATGGATACTCTTCCACCTCTTTTGTTTTCCAACTTATATTTTGGTTTACAGTCTGTAGCAGGCAGAGTTCTGTTGTGTGCTCAAAAGCCACAAGGAGCATGACTGTGGAGGAGCAACAGACAGCTCTGCACACAGATTGATGTTTTCATGAAGTCAGGTCATAAATTTCAAGCAGCATCTTTGTCAGCAGAGGAAGATGATGTCTTGTGTTGTGATCGTACTGAAAATCCCCTGTTGCTTTTAGCATGAATCAGCTCAGAGCTGTTTCTGTTTGAGGTGGAAAAGCAGGATCACAGAACCACTATGGCTGGAACAAACCTCTAAGATCATCAAGTCCAAGCATTATCTAACTTTACCAGGGCCACTACTACATCATATCCTTAAGCACCATATCCCTCCAGGGATGGTGATTCAACCACTTCCCTGGGCAGCCTGTTCCAATTCTTGAGAAGTATTTGGGTATAGAAGTTTTTCCTCATGTCCAACCTTAACCTCCTCTGGTATGACTACATGGCATTTCCTCTTCTCCTATCAGCTGTGACTTGTGAGAAGAAACCAACACCCACCTCTCTACAACCTTTTTTTGATAGTTGAAAGGAGTAAGATCATTTCTCCTCATCATCTTTTTCTTCAGATTAAACAACTCCAGTTTGCTCTTATAAGACTTCTCCAGACCCTTCATCAGCTTTGTTGCCCTTTTCTGGACATGTTCCAGCACCTTGATGTCTCTCATACCGTGACACTCAAACCCAAAACTGATACTCAAGGTGTGGCCTCACCAGTGCTGAGTACAGTGGGACTATCTCCTCTCTACTCCTGCTGGCCAAACTATTCCTGATGCAGGTCAGGATGCTGTTGTCCTTCTTGGCCACCTGGGTACACTGCTGGCTCAAATGCCTGTTGCAGCAAGATGAAGTTAGTTGGGCAACCACAGTGCCCCCAAACACAAGTCAAAAATCTTCATCTGATATTTAAGGGTTGTTTTCATGCTGGTGTTCATATAGGATTGAGAAGGGCACAAAACAAATGTGAGCAGATCAATGGTGGCACACAGCATACACCTAACAATGGGTATTTCTCCCCATGTGCTGAAGTCCTCAGAGATGTGTCTGCTTTCAGGTGTGAATATTCATATAATAAATAGTTCTTCACATTACTTCCCTGATTCTACTGTTTAGCTTGAGCAAGTAGCTTCATGTTTAGAGCTAAATCTCCAAGGCCTTAGACACTTAAGTTTGAAACAAGGACCTATTCTATTGCTCATTCTGTGCCTTAATTTACATTGCAGGCCAGTTTCTCCAGATACCTCATTGAAGCACATGAAGTATAGGCCAGTTTGCCTAATGTCACAGAGAAGGTTGGGCAAAAAAAAATTAGTCTAGATCTCAATGTGTTACACTGGTTCCCCATCTGCCAGACCCACATTCCTTGAGGAAGCCTTTGACTTCCTTTGTATTTAGGAGAGGTTTATATTGGATATTAGGAAACTTTTATTTCCAAGAGTAGTCAGGCATTGAAACAGGCTGCCCAGGGAGGTGGTGGAGTCACCATCCTTCGAAGTGCTCAAGAAGTGTGTGGATATGGCACTTTGGGACATGGTTTAATGGCCATAGTAGTTTTGGGTTGGACTTGATGGGCTTGGAGGTCCTTTCCAACCAAAACAGCTGTATGACTCCTTGCAGCTGGCAGAAAGCATTTCCTTTGGCATGTGGCTTCTAAAGCTGTGGGATCACAGGTACAGGTCACTATATCTGTCCCCTGTTGGGTGAGGCTGCCCATCATCTCCCTCTTCTCTTCTTATGCCGGCCAAAAGGTTGAATAGTCTCCCAGTTATGTTCCATGTCCCTTTTACTGAACACTGGATGGTTCTCCACTGGCATAAGTTTTGTTTTGCTAAATAATCTGAATGTCTGTACATGGGAAAAGTCACAGCTGGACCTTTTCAGGAGCTCTTGAAGAGCAAATGGGATGAAATCTGACACTCCTGATAAGTTGAAGCAAAACATGAGCTCAGGGAGAGAGTGGCAGCTTCTTCCCTGACAGTTGATGGAGGAGCAGAGGTGCATGGAGTACATGACCCACAGGAAAAGATGCTGGTTGCCTGGGTCTGTCTCACCTGTGATTTAAACCCAATGGAGTTAAGTCTGTGTGCGGTGCAATTAAGTGGAAAGAATGGTCAGGCATTGGAACAGGCTGTCCAGGCAGGTGGTGGAGTCATCATCCTTGGAGGAGTTAAAAAAATGTACACAGGCATGACACACAGGGACATGGCCACAGTAGTGGTAGGTCAATGGTTGGACTCAATGATCTTGGAGGTCTTTTAGAAGGGTAACAGCTTGGATATATGGTTGGGACACATCCCCAGCAGCAACAGGCCTGCTGGAGGCTGCACTGTGGTTTGAAATCTACATTATCTTTGCCATGGTGTAGTTGATCAGAAAGGACCAATGGGATGGCTTCTGGCTGGCAGGAAGCCAAGTCTGCTCCAGAGAAGGTGATGGTGTTTGCCAGTGCCAGGTCAGCTCTCTTGGAGCTACGGTTGGCAGCCAGCATGATTGCTCAGCGCCTAGACAGAGCAAGGCTATGCCATGCCTTAGGGTTCTAGATGTTGTTGTCCTACAGATAAATAACAGGGTTGGAGCTGCTGATGTTGCTTGTAACATCATGAGTCAGGTTTTCCAAGGAGCACAGTGCCTCATGTGCTGAGATGTGGGAAAAACTGGCCCTGGGTTTAGGTGTCTGCTGGAGCATTGTGCTCCCAAGAACTTTTGGTAACCTTGCTGCAGCAGCTGCATTTTTTTGGTGTCACGGCTCATGTCTTCTACTGGGGCTTGAACTCAGTCTTCCTGGCCCTGTGCTGTAACCTTTGGTACAATGTGTACTTGCACCCCAAAAGGCAAATCACATCCTGGGCTGTATCAAAAGAAGTGTGGCTGGCAGATGGAGAGAGGTGATTCTGCTTCTCTGCTCTGCTCTGCTCTGGTGAGACCTCGCATGGGCTACTGTGTCCAGCTATGGGGACACAGACCTGCAGGAGAGGGTCCACAGAAGGGCCACAAGGATGATCAGAGGACTGAAGCACCTCTCCTATGAGGACAGGGTGAGAGACTTGGGACAGTTCAGCTTGCAGAAAAGAAAGCTCTGAGGAGACCCTGTAGCTGCAGTTCAATATCTGAAGAGGAAATACTGCAACAGGTTGCCCAGAGGTGTGGTGGAGGCCCCATCCCTGGAGACATTCAAGGTCAGACTTGATGGGCCCCTAAGCAGCCTGATCTGGTTGAGGATGTCCCTGCTCACTGCAGGCAGTTGGACAGGATGACCTCTAGAGATGCCTTCCAACTGAAGCCATTCTATCATACTATGATTCTGTGCCCCAGCTTTGGGTGAGATCGCATGCTTCCAGCATGTTACCTATGCTGACCTCCAGCTTGGCCCCATTCTTGGAGAGCCAAAGTGCTGGCCCTTTGCCCGTGGTGGCTTTTGCAGATCTCTGGGGATCTTCCAAGAGAAGATGAAGCCATTTCTGCACACAAAAAGCCTGGGAAAAGCTAGACATCATCAGCGGCATATTTGAAATCAACAGAAAATGGTGGATCTTTTCACAATGCTCTCTTCATCTGCGGAGAAAAAAAAAAATCCAATGGGGGTTTTAAATAGACAGAAATTATTTCTGACTCTGGAAGTCCATGAGCCATAAATTGCTGGAAGGTGGAAATGGATTCATAGGAGACCTCACCTTATGTTTGCACTGTTCTTGCACTTTGCCCAAGTTGGTGATTTGCCAGTTTCAGAGAGCAGAAGTGAAGTGATATGAACTTCAGTGTCCCCATGCATCTGACCGGCCTGGCACATCTGGGGGATGTTCGTGCTCCTGCAATGGGTGATATCAGGCAAAACTCAGCTCCCTTGTATAGTGAGAGATTTGTGCTTAGACTACGGGTTTATTTTTAGCAAGGGAAACACAGCTGCACACTTTCCTTGCTGCATCAACACCAAAAACACCCACAGAGATGAAGCTTTCACAGGACAAGCCCCAGATTTTCTCAAAATGATTCCAACTGAGTTTCTCTTTCTGCATAACATCGAGAAGTAACATTTTCAGTGATTTTTCTGTTTTTTTCTTTTTGGGTAGTTGGGTTTGAGTTTTGCCTTAGACCATGGACAAAGAACATGGGGGGAAGTAGATTTCAGAGCAAGTAATGTAAGTCCAGTGCAGGTTGTCTGCAGTGCTGCCCATGCCTACCAGCAAGCAAGACTCTGCTTCATGCGTGCAGCCATGCAGTGGGGATCAGCTACCCTTTGGTCAGCTGTGTCTTTCCTTTCTCTGAACAACTTCTTTATTTCCTATATCTCCCTGTGGTGGTTTGGCAGTTAGCTGCCCCCCCTCCCCCCAGCTTTGAAATAACCCAGGCTGGGACTCAGTTGGCTGGAAGTTAATAAATGAAGCTTTATATTTACAGATTTGCACAATATACAAGCAGATATTTACAGTGTATAACAGATATTTACCAATATATATACAGTGAAAAGTTAGTACAGAAACATCACACCAGTTCCAGAGATCAAAATCCCTAAGAGGGGTAATCAACAACCCCTACCACCTTCCCCCTTTCCCCAGTCTTATCTCACCATCTGGCTTATGCAGCAGATAGGTGAAGGTAGATTGGCCAGGGGGATTAGCAACAGGAAAGAAGTTAGTGGAATTATTCAGATTCAGCTACGAGAGGCAGGGAGAAAGAGCCATGAAAGAGCCACATCCCAAAGTGGTCTGAAGCAGTCTCAAACCATCTGACTTATGTATGTTTGGGTTACAAAACTGAAACATTTTCTTTTTCTTTCTCAGTAAAGCTATGAGTGAAGTAGCACCATCAGTGTTTTCCTCTCTCAGCCTATAGTCTAATTTCTCATTCAAATCCTCCAATTAGTTCAAACCAGCACACTCCCTCTTCTCTCTTGACGTGATTTTTGGATGTTCTTGTCGGATAGATAATGCAAGGATACTTTCTTTGCTTTTCCCTCTCTATGAAAAAGACATTGAGGTGCTGGACCATGTCCTAAGAAGAGTGGCAAAGCTGGTAAAGGGCCTTGAACACAAGTCTTATGAGGAATGGCTGAGGGAACTGAGACTACTTAGTCTCTGAAGAGGAGGCTGAAAGGAGGACTTAATGCTGTCTACAACTGCCCGAAAGGAGGTTGGAGTAAGGTGGGGGTCAGTCTCTTGCCACATGCAACAAGTAACAGGACAAGGGGAAACACTTTCAATTTGTGCCAGGGAGGTTTAGGCTGGATATTAAGAAAAACTTTTTCACAGAAAGAGTTATCAGGCACTGGAACAGGCTGCCCAGGGAGGTAATGAGGTCATCATCCCTGAAGGTGTTTCAAAGAAGCTTGAATCTGGTGCTGAGGGAAATGATTTAGTTGTAGTGGATGAGCACTAATGGTGGGATTTTGAGTGCCAGACAAGCAGTTAATGATCTCAAAGGCCTCTTCCAACCTCTGTGGTTATATAGTTCTTTTTTATTATGGCTTGAAGATTTTCTCCATACTTTGCCTTTTGTTTCACTTAACTCTGCTAAGATTATCTACAGGGAAGCTGAGATCTGGACAGTGGCTTTTACTGTAGTGGCAACTAGACCCTCTGTGACACCAACAGAGATGCTGCCAGAACCTGTCACTTATTACCCTGTGGTAACAGGTTTAATGGTTATCCTGTTCTGGAGCTGTAGATCAGTTATGATTGTAGCTATGAGACCTTCCTCATGCCACCCTTTGTTGCAGCAGTACTACCTAACATAGAACACACAGGTAGAGAAATGTTTGCAGTGGTGCCTGAACTGCCTTGCAAGCTGCTCATAGACTCGGGGAAAAGTGCTTTATTTTTTTGGCAACTTGCTATTTCTAATCTCTGAGGATAAGTCCACATGGAAGCTATTTAAATGAAATTATTGTTCATCTAGCTGCCACAACAGCTGGTTCTTTGAAGCTCACACTTCTGTTGAGAAGAGAAAAAGAAGGAAAAATTTAAAATATGATTATGAAAGGCTCAGAGCCCTGTGAGGCCCTGAACTGTTTGGGATGCCAGTAGCAAGGAATGAAGAGTTGTCCCTGCATGCTCTGCTGTCCCTGCCCCAGGGCCAGGCTGGACACTCAAACCCTGCTTGAAGAAAGGGTGATAATTTGGGTTATTTGGGATTTCTTTCTGAAAATACTCCTCAAAGGTGCAAACTGTCTGGAAAAAATAGTTCTTCAAACTACCCCCTGCAACTTTTCCTGCTGAGAGGAAAAACTAAACTTAGGTTTGTTTAGATGGAGTAAATTGTTGTTGTTTGAATTTTGGTTTGCATCTTAAGAATTTATATTTTGCTATAGACTATTTCAATGAAATTAACTTAAAACATATTGAAACATCATGTTTTGGAAAGAGGAAGATCCTTCAGCAGTTTAGTTGGCTGCAACTGGTTCTATGATTTGGTGACTGGGGAAAGTTTGTTCTTCAGCCATTTTTATGTCTTGTGCTGTTCTCTCTGTATTAAGCTTCTGACTGCACTTATCATGGAACTGTTGAGGTTGGAAGGGATGTTTATGATCATTAAGTCCAACCTCTTGCCTAGTGCTCACAATCCCACCGCTACTATTAAGCCATTGCCACTAAACCCTGTCCCTGAGTACCATGTCCATGTGTCTTTCAAATCCCCCCAGCAACAGTGACTCCATCACCTCCCTGGGCAGCCTGCTCCAATGCCTGATAGCCCCTTTCATGAGGATATTTTTCCTAATATACAACCTGAACCTTCTGTGGTACCACTTGAGACCATTTCCTCTTCATCTGCCACTTCCTGCATGTGAAAGGAGAGTGATCCCCACCCCACTCCAACCTCCTTTCAGATAGATGTAGAGGGTGATGAGGTTTTATCCTAATCCAGATTATAGGCAAAACTGAGGCTGAGTTGTGAGATAGTAATGCCACCCCACTACATTTTTCCAAACAAAGCTGGTAGTTACCTTTGCAATGCTGGAGTGTGGGATGAACTGTTTGTCTTCATATCTCACAGATGAGGCAAGGAGGCTGTTTGGCCCAGCCTGTAAGATGCTTAAGCACTTCACTCCTCCTGATTCAATGGAAGCAATGTTACTAAGCATGCTTTGAATGCCAGGGCATAATTTTAGCTACCAGCTTTTGAGGGTGCAAGGAAATGAAGGATTCTGTAATCCAAAGCATGGCTGCAGTATGAAATAACACTTGTCATGGACTCTTAAATAGAAGTCATGGCTAGTGTGAGAGTTTGTACTAAAATGACCAGCCAAACAATGGAAGGTCATTTAAATTGTTAAAGATGCTGCAGAAAGAGAGAGCAGAGTGAATGGCTTGATAGGTCAGATGAACTTAATATCCTTCACAAAAAGAAGCTCATAGAATGTATTGGGTTGGAAGGGATCCTCAGAGGTTATCTTGCCCAACCTGCCCTGCAGTGAGCAGGGACATCTCCAATTATTAGATCAGGCTGCTCAAGGCCCCATCAAGTTTGACCTTGAAAATCTCCAGGGATGGGGACTCCACCACACTTTTGGGCAACCTGTTCCAGTATTTCACCACCCTCATAGTAAAGAACTTCCTCTTTATATCCAACCTATATCTACCTTGCTCCAGTTTCAAACCATCAACCCTTGTCCTATCACTGCCAAGCCCTTCTAAACAGTCCCTCTGCAGCCTTCCTGTAGCTCTCCCGCAGGAAGCCTTCCTGTAGCTCCACTACAAGGTCTCCCTTGAGCCTTTTCTTCTCTGGGCTGAATAACCCTAACTCTCTCAGCTTGTCCTGGTAGGAGAGGAGCTCCAGCACTCTGATCATCTCTGTGGCCCTCCTCTGGAACTTCTCCAGCAGGTCCATGCCCTTCCTGTGTTGGGGACTCCAGAGCTCAAGATGGTACTCCAGGTGAGGTCTCACCGGAGCAGAGAAGAGCAGAGCAGAGCAGAGTGACAAAATCGCCTCTCAACCTGCTGACCACACTTCTTTGGTACAACCCCGGACACAGTTTGCTTTTTGGACTGCAAGAAACCTGTAAAAGTGCAAAATGCTGCTGCAAGATGAAATCTAGATGCTAAAATACTGATTTATCCTATTATGCAAATCATGGGTAGAAAATGTGGAGGTGCTGCAAATCCGACTGGCTGATCTGCAGCAACATTGCATGAGAATCTCAGTGAGGATCTCTCCACTGCTTACTCCAAGGTTGTGTGAATTCAGGGGAATGCCAAAGCTATGGGAAACAGGTTTATTTTCCCTGGAGGTATCTAAAGGATGTTTGCATGAGGATCTTAGGGACATGGTCTTAGAGCTGTATACAGGGATATGTTATGCTATGATTGATTTTGGTGATCTTAAGATCTTTTCTAACCAGGCAATTCTATGATTCTAAGAAGAGTTGTTGTGCTTGTCTTGTGAAACTAAGTATTGATGGGGGAAACAAAAATATCTCAGTGTTTCAGCCAAATTTATTTTTTTTCTCTGTCAGTCTTTTTTTTTTTTTTTAATGGAAAAGGCATAAAGAAGGGACTGAAAGTTTAATTTGAAGATTAGAAATTCTTTTTTTTTGCATGGGTAGGAGGCAAATTGCTCTCAAAGAGAAGTACTTGTGAATTTATAATTTTTTTTCTTCTGTTATTCATTCCATGTTGTATGCACATAGAATCATAGAATGGTCTGGGCTGAGGGGATCTCCAAAGGTCAGCTAATCCAACCTCCACTGCAGTCAGCAGGAGCACCCTCAACTAGATCAGGTTGCCCAGAGCTCTGTCGAACCTCACCTTGAATATCTGCAGGGATGGGCCTCTAACCACCTCCCTGGGCAACCTGTTCCAGTGTTCCACCACCCTCATAGTAAAGAACTTGTTCCTAACATCCAATCTAAATCTACTTTTCTCTAGTTTGAAGCCATTGCCCCTTGTCCTATCACTAAAGGCCTTTGTAAACAGTATTTCTCCATTCTTCTTGTAGGTCTTGTAGGTCCCCTTCAGGAAGGCTGCTACTAGGAGCCTCCTCTTCTCCAAGCTGAACAATCCCAGCTTCCTCAGCCTATCTTTGTAGCAGAGGCATTCTAGCCCCCTGATCATTTTTTGTGGCCCTCCTCTGGACCCATTCCATCAAGTCCATGTTGTTCTTATATTGATGGCTCCAAACTTTGGTGCCATACTCCAGGTGAGGTCTCACCAGAGCAAAGTGGCACAATCACCTCTCTGGATCTCCTGGCAATGCATCTTTTGATGCAGTCCAGGATGTGATTTGCCTTCTGTGCTGCAAGCTTATGCCATCTGCTCATGTCCAGCTTCTTGTTCATCAGCACTCCCAAGTTCTCTCCCACAGGGCTGCTTTCTATCACCCCATCCCCCAGCCTGTATCGATAGTGAGGATTGTTCTGTCCCAGGTGCAGAACCCTGCACTTGCTCTTGTTGAACCTCATGAGATTCACACATTGTCAGTCACGATGTGATGTTATTTTTAAGACACTGAGTTGCTCAGCCAGGAGGATAAATCTCAAGTAACCAATGAGTGTCTACTCAGGAAGTCTCTGTCTCCTCCTCTAAATTCTGTCAAAGTAAATGATGTGAACATAAAGAGTGAATGAGATGTGAATGAGACTGTTAAAGAAAAATTAATTTCTCAGTTAAATTTATTCTAATGTTTGCATCTTTTCAGGTGAGTTACTAAATTGACTTGTCACCCTAAAGTGTTTATTTTTGTGTTATGAAAAAAAAGAAAGAGTGCAGTAAGAATAAATGTAGAGCACATGAAATGAAAAGAACGTCTTTAAAAAGAAAAAAAATCAAAGCCAAAAATTAAAATATTTGTTGTTGGGGCAGGTTTATAGGTGTTAACCAGATCATCATAAACCCAGTAGATGATTTTTTTCTCTCATATTCCTACATCATGTGTGTCTGGAGTACTGTGGGAATGGGATTACTTGTAAGGTGAGAAGACCCCCCATGAAAACAAGAGTTTTGCAGGATTTGTGCTTCTCAGGGTAGACATTTTGGGATGCATAGAACACCAGGATGGAAGGGATGCCCAGCCTTTAGGCTGGAACAAGTCCAATCACAGACTGCAACGGGCTGCCCAGGGAAGTGGTTGAATCATCATCTCTGGGTGTGTTTCAAAGTTCTCTAGATATTGTGCTCATGGGTATAGTGTAGTAATGGTCCTGGCAGAGTTACACCATGGTCTATTTGATAATCTTGAAGGTCTTTTCCAACTATAGGGATTCTGTGATTCTGTCCAGGCAGAAGGCTACATGGCACTGTTATGGTTGGACTTTCCTCTAGATGGGAGGGCCTGATCAGGTAAAATACAGTAAAATGTCTGATACTGTCTGAGAATTGCAGATGTGAGACAGATTTGCTTTCTTGTAATGCCTAATTGTGACCTGTGCCCTCTTAGTTCCTAACAGTCTCCAGCACTTGAAAATCTGGTTTTGGAGATTAAAAAAAAATCCCCCTCACCTCTGAGGTTCTTGTTCTCATAGCTTCTACTTGTTCTCCTCTGACTTGGCTTCCTGAAAGGAGCCCATCTGCTCCCTCTTGCTGGTTTCAGTCTGCACTGAAACCGCAAAACTGAGATTAGGCTCTTCAAAAGCTCTAACAGGCTTCAGGAACTCCTGAAGCAAATCTGGGCCCGTTTTCATGCAAATCCAAATACCTTTTATGGTTTCGTTTCAACTTGACATTTAGATGTTGAGATTTTGAGTCGCTCAGACCCTACGGCTTTATGTGAAACCCAAAGGGCGTGAACTTACATGAACTGGAATGGAAAAAAATATTCACATGAACCCACTGAAGACTGAAACTGTGTTCCCACAACTGTACTTAATAAACCACTCTGCTTTTCTCTTAATTGGAGAAGTGGTAGCTACCGTTCCACAGCGAGGAACTGCAACGAGGCAGAGTTTCCAGTTTATGTATGCTGGGTATTAAATAGGGATGTTTATACTCTTCCAACTGGGAAGTCAGTAAATTTGGTACCCTGTCCATCTCTGATTGACCTGAGCAGTGAAAAACAATCCCTTTTCCTTTCCCAGGCTGTGCTGGCACAGGGTTTCTTGCCATTGTTGGTCACTCTGTCACTTCCAGGAAAACTGCAGTGTGTTTCTCTATCTCATCATGGCCAAGAAGCACTTCAACCCAGTTGCACCAGAGAAGTCTTGGCACTGCTCTGGCTGCAAGTGTCCAGTGTCTCCTCTGTTTTTTTTCTCACCATGGACTGACTGCCTGTAAGAGGCCTGCAAATGCCCAGTGATCATCTGCTGAATCCCCTGCCTGGCTCGGTCACCACCTGCAACTCCAACAGCCCTAAGACATGTTGCTGACAACAAAGTGGATGCACCAAGGCACTTATGGATCACTCACTGCTGTCTTCTTACACTTTGCCGAGCTCCATCAGACTGTGTGGATTGCCCCAGGGGGCTGGGGATGGGAATAGGAGGAGAGAAGAGGAGGAGGTTCTAAATGACTCAGGTACAGGCAGGGCAGCTGATGGGAGAGGGAGCAACACAGGCTCTGTGCAAGCTTTTGTAAATAACGGCAGCTCTCGTGGTAGCAGGGAGCCTGGCAGAAACAAACACGAATTCAGCTACTCTATGCAAACAGCAACATAGCTGGTGAAATGTCCAGAGAACAAGTCTTAAGAGGAACACCTGAGGGAGCCAAGGTTGTGTACTCTGGAGAAGAGGAGGTTGAAGCGAGACCTTTCAGGGAGAAGACTCCCTGAAAAAATGTTGGACTGATGTGGGGGTTGGTCTCTTCTCCCCAGTATCAAGTGATAAAAAGAAGAGGAAATGGCTTAAAATTGCACCGGGGGAGGTTTTTGTTAAATATTACAAAAAAATTGTTTGCTGCAAGAGTGGTCTGGCATTGGAACAGGCTGCTCAGGGTGGTGGTGGAGTCACCATCCCTGGAGGTGTTCAGGAAACATGTGTACATGTCCATGGTGGTCTTAGGTTGAAGGCTGGACTCAATCTCTTCCAACAACAACAAAAAAAAAAGCTCTAAGATTCTATGAAAACCAGTAGCTGAACATGGTCACTCACAGAAGTGGCTTCACAGTAGTTTTTCCACACTCTTTAGTCAGTAGCATCTGAAGTGCAACATGATGCCCAAAGGTCACATACTACCTGTATGTGTTCTCTAGACCCTTTGCCAACCCCATTGCCCTTCTCTGGACATGTTCCTGCACCCCAATGCCCTTCTTGGAGTGAGGGGCTTTTTAAAGAATGCATGCACATGGAAACAAATGTCTGCCATTTCAAAGGCTGGCTCTGATTTGGTATGTCTCTGTCTATGGGAGAAGCAAATCAATCCACACCTAGGAAAATGAAGGCTTTTTAAATGAAGCTTTCAAAACCATCAGTTAAGACTTTTAATGTTAATTAAAAGATTAATGTAATTGATTTAAAGAGCATGCACATTGCGGCAGCCTATTAGGGATGTGCTATCTACTGTTTACAAATGCTTTACTCACTGAAAATGCCATGTGTACAGTGAAGAAGGTGGTGAGATTAGTAATGGGTGGAGTGCAGCAAGTTGTCCTGGTTAGTTATTTTGTGGTAAAAAACACAGGCACCTTATCTCCTTTAGAATTTTACTACGGGCTTGCTAACGCTTAGTAACTAGCTTGTTTTTGTGTTGTCTTTCATAGAATCACAGAATGTTAGTGGTTGGAAGGGATCCCTGGTGATCATTAAGTCCAGCTTCCTTTGTCACAGCAGGATCACCTAGGGCAGGTCACACAGGAACACATCAAAACAGGTTTGGAAAGTCTCCAGAGAAGTAGACTGCACAAACTCTCTGAAGAGCCTGTAAATCCTCCTCCATCAACTTCTGCACTAGATGCTTTGTTTCTGACTTCCACAACCATACCTTCTCCACACTATGCCAATGCTGGGACTTGCTGCTTCAGAGGTCCTAAAGTGGACACAAAGACTTCCCAGGGTGGTAGGGAAAACCAATCTGGAAATTGAACGCAGAGATTCCCAGCTAAGCTCCTCATTTAGAGGATTCCATCCTCCAATCTCTCCACATGACTCTGAGGCTGTTTTTCCTGAGCTAAGCAGTTAGTTAATAAGCCAGACCTTTCTTTGGGCTGCCATCACTTGAACAACAACATTTACATAGTTCCCTAGCAAACACAGTAGTGTCAAAGGCTTGATGACCAGAGGGAGATGAGCGACAAGTAGTGTTTTTCAGGGACTGGTGCTGTTCAATATTTTCATCCACAATACAGACAGCAAGATTAAGCACACCCTCAGCATGTTTGCTGACAATACCAAGCTGAGTGGTGTGGTTGTTAGGACTGAGGGACATGGTGCTATCCAGAGGGACCTGGATGGGATAGAGAAGTGGGCTAAGAAGAATATGGTTCAGTAGGGCCAAGTGCAAGGTCCTGCATCTAGGTTGGGGTAACCCTCAGTACCAATACAGATTGGGGGATGATGAGATTGAGAGCAGCCCTTCAGAAGAGGACTTACGGATAATACTAGCAAACAGTAAGTTGGACATTAGCCAAAAATGTGCACTTGCAGCCCAGAAAACAAATTGCACCCCAGGTTGCACCAAAAGAAACATGGCCAGTAGATGAAGAGAAGTAATTCTGCCTCTCTACTCTGGTGAGACCTCACCTGGGGTACAGCATCCAGCTATGGGCCCTCACACAAGAAGGACGTGTCTGGAGTAGATCCAGAGGAGGGTTACAAAGATGACCAGAGAGCTTGAGCATCTCTCCTATAAAGACAATATGGGAGAGTTGGGCTTCAGCCAGGGGAAGATAAGGCTCTGCAGAGACTTTATAGCAGTCCTCCATGTTGAAAGGCTGGGGAAGGACTGTTTAGAAGGACAGGGTGAGGGGCAATGGCTTTAAACTGGAGCAGGGTAGATTTAGATTGGACATTAGGAAGAAGTTCTTTACAATAAGGTAAGTGAAATACTGCATGCTGTGATTCTGTGTTCTGCGAAACTAGCACAGAGGTTAAAAGAATCCAACAGCCTTTAATATTGTGTGAACTAAACTACTGCCTAGTGTCTCTCCAGCAATTGCTTAGCTTTACTTACAGACCATAATCATGGCCTATATTTTATTTCTAAAAGACCTATAGACTCATCATGGATGGGGAGTACACAGAGAGTTGTGCATATTTCTGGTAGATATATGAGAAAGAACAAACTTCCTTAAGAATATCTGCCAGACATGGAACATAGAATCACAGAACTGTTGAGGTTGGAAGACACCTTTGAGATCATCAAGTCTAGCTGCTTGCCTAGAGCTCACAATCTCACCATTAGTGCTAAGCCACTACCAGTAAACCATGTCCTTCAGCCATGCATCTTTTAAATACCTCCAGGGATGGTTACTGCACCACCTTTCACTTTTATTTCTATGTTCATCTCTTATCCTGAAAATGTTGTGTGTTAAGAACCATTTAAAAAAGAAAGCATATTGAGAGTTTCTCAAGTAATCCTGACTGCTCCTTCATTGGTAAATATAGAACTGTGGAACTGCTTGTTTGGAAAAGACCTTAAGATTATTGAGTCCATCATAACCTAATATTCCCCTATACAAAACCATTAGGACACATTCCTAAGCACCTTGTCAAAACATCTTTTAAACATCTTTAAGTACAGTGACTCCACCACCTCTGTTCAACAAAGATATGTTGCCTCTTGCAAGTTTGGTGAAGCATCGAAGCCCCAATGAAATGTTCTTACCAAAACATGACAAACCTGATCTACTTGGAGATGCTTCTGCTCACTGCAGAGGGTTGGACAAGATGATATTTGAGGGTCCTTTCATTATATTACTCTGTAGATGTGCCTGATTGTCATTAGTAATGCCACAGTCATTACTTTTTGCTATGGCTGGTCTGGCAGCACCTTGAGTGTCACCAAGGTGATTGCTGGTGGAGGACTTTCTGTTGAGGATCAGCCCATCTGCTAGCTTCAGTTTAAGTAGAGCAGCGGAACAGATTTTTTTTTTTTTTTTTTAACCAGAACTTACTGAGTTTCCTACAGGCATCTCAGTTCAACCCTGTGGTGGAGAATGTGGTGCTTGGCCGTTTTGTGTGAGTCTTAAACTTTCCTTTGAGTAGCTGAGCTTTATGGGGTTAAAACTTAAATGAAAACCACTGTAATATTTCCTGACTATTCTTACCATACAAATTGCAGAGATTTTCTGTGTGGCTGTTAAAAAAAAAAAAACTACCAACACCAACACCTTCCCCCCACCCCCCAAAAAAAAGAGATATTTAAAGTGCTCTGTATGTAAAACACCTTCTGATCATTTTGCAAACAGTTGCAAAAAAGGTGGAAAAAAGTGAAGCATTGGTCCATTTAGACAAACCTTTTTGATGGAGCCTTTTATGAACATTTGGTTGAAGTGTTGTATCTGCTTGGTACTGACTGATAATTTGTATGAGAATCATAGCATCATAGAATCTCACAATGGTAGGGGTTGGAAGGGATCTCTGTACATCATCGAGTGCAACCTACCTGCCAAAGCAGGATCATCTAGGACAAGCCACACAGGAATATGTTCAAGTGGGTTTTGAGAGGCTTCAGAGGAGACTCCACAAGCTCTCTGGACAGCGGGTTCTAGTGCTCCAGCACACTCACAGTAGAGAAGTTTTTCCTCATGTTGAGGTGGAACTTCCTGTGTTCTAGCTTATACCTGTTCCACCTTGTCCTATTACTGGCCACCACTGAAAACAGATTGTCATCTTCATCTTGACACCCATCCCCTCAGGTACTTTTATAGACTTCAGTAAGATCTTCTCTCAGCCTTCTCAGGACTAAACAGCCCAAATTATCTCAATTTTCTTCATAGGAGAGATGTTCAAGGCCCTTTATCAGCCTTGTAGCCTCCACTGGTCTCTCTGCAGTAGATGCCTGTCTCTCTTGAGTTGGGGATGCAATGTTCTAGGTGTAGTCTCACCAAGATGAGAAGTCTTCTGAACATCAGAGAGATGTCAGGACGGGTTGCCAAATGAAGTGGCTGACTCTGAGAAAAGTGACCAAAGGGGATGGTGGCCAAGGGCTGTTTTGGGAGGACATGTAATGACCTGATGAATATGTGTCCAGTGTTCTTTTCTGGGAATTTAGAAACAATGATGAGTAAGAGTTGAAAAACAAAGCCCATGCACCCTTCTTAAAATAGAATGCACAATTTATACTCTTAGTTCATCATAATTTTGTTTTGAGAAGATGGATGTCTGGACACATTCCCATGTGGCCTGCCTCAGGTGATCCTGTTTTGGCAGGGGGTTTGGATGTTTGGATGTGGTGATCTCCAGAGGTGCCTTCCAATATCTACCATTCTGGGATTCTAAGATCTCATCCTTGGAAGGCTTTACTAACCTCAAAACATTGCTATACATCCAAGTGGCATTTTATTCCTAGAAAAGGACAACTGATGTGCTTCTCAGAAAGCTCAGAAGACCTAAGGGATGTTTAGATTTTAAATTAGATCTTTACTGCACACAGCAGATTGGTTTCTGTTTGAGTACAGAACCACAGAACAGCTTGACTTGGAAGGGATCTTAAAAGTCATCTATTTCCAACCCTCCTGCGATGGGCAGAGACACCTCCTACTAGACCAGCTTGCTCAAAGCCTGGTCTTAAACATTTCTGGGCATGAAGCATCCACAACTTCTCTGGGCACCTTCATAGTAAGGAACTTCTTCCCAACGTCCAATCTAAATCTACCCTGCTCTAGTTTTAAACCCTTGCTCCTTGTCCTTGTCATGACAGGTCCTTGTAAGAAGTCCCTCTCCAGCTTTCCTGTAGGTCCCCTTCATGTACTGGAAGGTTTCTATAAAGTCTCCTTGAAGCCTCCTATTCTCCAGACTGAACAGCCCCAACTCCCTCAGTCTGTCCTTGTAGCTGAGGTGCTCTAGCCCCCTGATCACTTTTGTGGGCCTCCTAATGAGAGCCCCTTTTATGTTTCACTGTGATTTTGTTGTTTGTGTGTGTTGTGTGTTTGGGAGGCTGGAGATTTTTCTTGTGAAGATTTTGCACATCCTGTGAAAATTTATTATACCTGTCTGCAATTTCTGAGCAAGTCAGAAGGAGCTGGAAAAAATATAAAATCAACAAAACAGTTGCTAGAGTAAGAGATGGAACTCTATAGCCTTTGAAAACAGAAAACCAAACCTTTCAGACAGCAGCAGAAAGCATTCATCAGCTGAAACAGAGAAGAACATTGTGATCACTGTGCTACAAGCATCAGGTGGGATGACTTTCTAGGAGGTCTAAGCAGTTATTAGTGGGGTTTTTTTTGTTTTGTTTTGTTTTGGTTTTTTTTTTTTTAATTATTTTTCAGCATGGTGCTGTGTATGGCAGTCACTGAGCCCCCTTCATAAACTCTTTTGAAAGTTCATTCTTTCTGTGCAACAACTGTCAGAAGGAGCTCTCACCCTGGCCTGCCCTTCCTTGGGCTGACTCTTTATGCCTGATGAGCCTGCTGAGCAGCAGACTGGAAGACACTGTTTAATGACTGCTAAGCACTTCCTAGCTTTTGCTATGCTTCTTCTCAGGAAGTACTCTTCCTCCTTCTCCCCATTCCTGTGTCATCTTCTTGCTAAAATGATTTGGCACCACCTGACATGGTGTCCAGTCCTGTGTTCCAGAGTTCAAGACAGACAGAGACTGGAAAGAGTTTGAAAGAGGGTCATGAGGATGACTAGAAGATTGGAGAACCACTCCTACAAGTTGAGGCTGTGACACTTGGAGCTGTTTAGCTTGGAGAAGATCAGTGCTGATCAATATCTACAGGGTGGAGATCCAAAAGATGATGCTGAGCTCTTTTCTGTGGTGGCCAATGGCAGGAAAATGGGCAATGGGTACAAACCAGAACACAGGAGGTTTTACCTGGGCTCTTTGCTAACTAAACCTACCTGAAAGGAAGTTGTAGAGAGGTGGAGGTTTGCCTCTTCTCCCAGGCAACAAGTGACAGAATAGGAGGAAATGGCTTCAAGCTGTATCAGGGGAGTTTTAGTTTGGGTATAAGGAAAAATTTCCTCACCAAAAGGGTGGTCAGGCATTGAGACAGTCTGCCCAGGGAGGTGGTTTAATGACTATCCCTGGGAGTGTTAAAAAAAAACATTTGGGTGAAGAGCTCAAGGACATGGTCTAACGGTTGTGTATAAGGAGATGTTGGGTTATAGTTGTACTCAATGATCTTAAGGCCCTTTCCAACCAGGTCACTGTGGTTCTATGAATGCTTGAGTCTATGCATAGCTGCAAGCATCGATTTACAATGTCAGTGTGATATTATTTATTGATCATTATTCATATTTTTTTCAGAATGCCTCAACCAGAGGTCATAAAAACGGAAATCATGCTAGCATGACAAAATTATTTTAATGAATTATAAAGAGTTGAACACAACTCTTTGCAAATAACTGTAGGGCTAAAAAGCTGCTTTGATATTCCTGTGGTGGAAGAAAATGAATGAATAACACATTCTTGGGAATTAGGACTGTCCTACAAATGAGCTACAGACAGCAAAAATATTTGAAAAAATATTTCCCTTCATTCTTATCAATAATTCATTTCAAAGTCTCTAGTGCTCTACTTTATACAACAGCTGTGAGCTAAACTCTGTTATTACTAAGAAATTCTTCACCATGTGGGCTGTGAGGCATTGGAACAGGTTGCCCAAAAAAGGTATAGAGATGCCAACCCTGGAAGTGTTGAAAACCAGGTTGGATAGGGCCTTGAGCCACTTGCTCTGGTGGAAGGTGTCTCTGCCCATGGCAGGGGTGTTGGAACTAGATGACCTTTAAAGTCTCTTCCAACCCAAACTGCTCTATGATTCTACAAGGTGATTGTCCGGGTTGTTGGGCTGGGTAACAAATGCCATCGTGTCCAGCTCTCCCTGCCTTAATTAATGGAATCAGAACTGGCATGGAGTGGATCAAGGCGAGTAGCTTACTCTAAATGTTCTTGGTTTACTCATAAATAAAGGAAAAATGGTGGGATCTGGGATCATTTGTGCTGCCTATGGGATAGGATTCCTCTGATGCACCTGAAGCAGTTCTCACCTACCTAAGGATCAGACATGGAGGTCTTTCTTCAGTGGAACAATAATCCTATTAATTCATGCTGCTGACTTCTATGTTGTGGGCTTATCTAATCTCCTGTGAGATACCCACCTCTATGAATCATCTCACTGTGGTTCTTTTCCCCCACCGTGTTACCTTTTAATAGAGGATAATGGAACAAGTTAGATAATTTAGTATGAGATTGCCTATATGCACCACGAAGCTTGTGTAGTGATTACCCAGGGAGGTGGTGGAGTTCCCATCCCTGGAGGCATTTATGATTTGTGTAGATGTAGTTGTGTAGGGACATGGTTTAGTCAAGGAGTTGTCAGTGTTAGGCTAATGATTTGACTTAATGATCTCAAAAGCCTTTCCCAATCTAGGTGATTGGATGGAGCAGAGCAAGAAAAAAATAGTTGGGTATTACACAGGGACATGAGTGACACTGAAAAAAATCCTGCATTTATGGCTGGAATGATTTAAATTTTTTTTTTTTACTTCTGTTTCCCTTTAAAAAACCCCAGCAGCTCCCCCTCCCATTGCTGTGAGTTGTACTGAGGAGAACTGGCCAATATACTTCTCACCACAGACCCCACAAACACTTTCCATGGAGAAAAATAAAATAATAGAGTCATATAATTGTTTTTCTTGGAGGAGTCCCTTAAGATGGAGTCCATCTGTCAACCTACAACCATCACAGCCATTAAACCATATCTCAGAGTGCCGCGTCCACACATTTTTTGGACACCTACAGGGACGGCGTCTCCACCACTTCCCTGGGCAGCCTGTTCCAATGCCTGACCACTCTTACAGCAAAGAAGTTTTTCATAATATCCAACCTAAACCTCCTTTGGTGCCATTTCAGTTCATGTCCTCTTGTTCTACTGCCTGATAGTAGGGAGAAGACACCAATCCAAACCACATGGTTTTGGGGAAAGCAGTCAGAAAAGCCTCTAAGACCCACTTTTCCTTTCTTTTCATGAGAAACCAGAGCAAAAACTCAAAATTATTTTTGTTCTCAGGCTAAATAAAAGTCCCAAGAGGATGACTGGCATTGCACCTTGTAACCATGGGCTCATCTTCAGTGCCCCAAGAGAATTTGTGCTCAGGGCTGAGGCCAAGAGGTTCACTGCTCCAGTGGCAGATGTTGCAATGCTTCCAGCATGGAAAGGCTGAGCCATGCCCTGTGTTTTCCTGGTTCATCACAGAGGAGAGAAAGACCTCTTGATGTGAAAAATAAACAAGGCTCTTCAGGGCTGAATCACAGAAGCTTGCAAGGAAACAAGGGTGGAACAAGTTTCTCTTTTAACCTTCTTTATTTAGTTTATCCCAACACATGCTAACTTCATCTTTTCTTTTTTTTTTTTTTTTTTTTCCTGGTGAAATCTCTGGGAAGGTGTAAGAGGAGGTGGCATGAGGTCATGTCTCCTCCAGGTGTGGTATCTGTCTTCTTGGCAGGGATACATGACATGGCATGGCTGGAGGGCTTGCTGCTGGCTCACTCACATCTGTGGCACCCATGTGGGGAGCAGGTAGAAGGCAATCAACTCAATTGTTGCCATGTCTTGTTTTTGGGGGTTGGGGAGAGAAGACCAGACTGGGAAGTGGAGAGGGAAAGTAGTGTAGAACTGGTAGAGGCAAATGTGTTCCCAGAGCCCAGAATCTTGCAGCATCACTTTCAGCTGCTAACATTGGCATTGGCTCCAGTGTCCAACTTTTCAGTCTCTCTTTGTCTCTGCTTTGCAATTAGGGCTCAGGAGTGACAATAAGCTTAGGCTTATTGATCAGATTTAGGTTTATTGACCAATTTTGGGCCCCTCACTACAAGAAGGACATTGAGGTGCTGGAGCATGTCCAGAGAAGGACTACAAAGCTGGTGAAGGATCTGAAGAGCAAGTTTTATGAGGAGCAACTGAGGTTGTTTAGTCTAGAGAAGAGGAGGGTGAGGAGAGACCTCATGTCTCTCTACAACTCCCTGGTAGGAAGTTGGAGTGAGGTAGGGGTTGTTTTCTTATCCTGGGGATGAGAGGAAATGTCCTCAAGTTGCACCAGGGAAGGTTTAGATTGACTATTAGGAAACATTTCTTTCCTGCAAGAGTTGTCAGGCATCGGAACAGGCTGCCCATGGAGGTGATGGAGTCACCATCCCTGGAGTTGTTTTAAAAATATGCAGACATAGCACTCTGGGGCATGCTTTAATGGCCATAGTGATGTTTGGTCAACAGTTGGGCCTGATGATCTTAGATGTCTCTTCCAACCTTAATGATTGTGTAATCAGTCAGAGGATGCCATAAGCACCACTATTACACTGTGCTAGAATAAAAGTCAATGATAAATTTTAATGTCAGGTGAAGATTTTTGCTGAGCAAAAGCAGGGAGGTGTTGGCACATTTCTAGAGGTATTAGCCAATGAAATATTTGATATAGATTTAGTTACCCATGCTCCAGAAGGATTAATTACAGAAATAAATACAAATGCTACTTGTGTGCAGAGAACAGCATGTCCTCTTTTGGAAGAACCGTGAAAAGAAGCTGGCTTATGGGGCTGAAGTAAATAATGTTGGCTCTTTATAAACATGTTTGTGAACATGGAGTGGGACAAAAAAATAACAGAGGCAAAAGAAGTATTTAAGCTAAATAACACTGCTGGCACAATCCCAACTGGCTAGAAATTGGTCATGAGGGAGTTTAGGCTTGAAACGAGTAAAACTGTATAAAGTCTGAGGTTCTGGATGAGTCTCTTAAGCAGTACAATGACAACAAGGGCCTAAATAAATTTTTTAAATGGAATGCACTAAGTTATTGAAGTGGTTTTTTTTTGTTTTTTTTTTTTTAAATCTAAGAACTTTCTTAATATAAAACAAGACATGTCTTCAGATAACCAAAAACTAGCATGTCCACAGGGACTGGAAAAGAGATTAGGTCACTATTCACATTGCCCTCTATTAAATTTGTGCTCAGGTGTCTCTGCAGCAAGGATGTAGGACCCAGGGAGCAAACATTTTCTATCCCCAATACAGTACCCTGGAGGTTGGCTATGGATAGGTAGCAATGGGATATCTAGGGCAAGGTCATAAACTGATCCTGTTTAGCTCCCTGTTTGTGTCCTTGGTTTTAATCTCTGGGTTTAGAGCGGAAAAGGAGACTTCCTACAAGTGAGGCGAACAGCCCTTTCTTTCTGCCCTCAGCCCATGGAGGTACCATAGAATCATAGAACCGCTGAGGTTGAAAGAGATCATCAAGTCCAACTGCCTGCCCAGAGCTCACAATCCCACCGCTACCACTAAGCCATGGCCCTTGGCACCACATCCACATGTCTTTTAAGCACCTCCAGGGATAGTGACTCCACCACCTTCCTGGGCAGCCTGTTCCAATGCTTAATAAACCCCTTCTGGGAAGAATGGTTTTTGAAAAATGCAACCTAAACCTCTCCTGATACAACTTGAGGCCATTTCCTCTCCTCACTTGTTGCATGAAAGAAAAGACCAGCCTCTATGGTCTGCTTCCAAAATGGGACCTCATTATAGTCGCCTTCTTCCACGAGCAGTAAAGAGAAAGATGGATTTCTAGGGTGTGATTCATCTGGCCTGTTTTAGATATTTACTTTAGGATGAGACAAAGATTGCCCCAGACTCACAGACCCCATATTGTTGTCCATGCTAGGAGTCTAGATAGTTACTTGCCAGAAGAGTCCTATTGCTCTGCTATTGCTCTGAGGGACAGGGCATGGCAAGGAGAAGAAATGTGGGTTTTGTTGGTTTGTTTTGTTGCTTTTTTTTTTTTTTTTTGAGAGCTGTTCTGATGAGTTTCCAGGGGAAAAAGCATATGTTTAAGATGGGAGGAATTAGGTTTTTCAAATAATCACTTTCCTTGACTATGCAAAACTTTCATCAGCTCTAACCTCAGCAATCCCTGACTTTGATGGAGGTCAGGCAGGACTTTACCACCAGCTTTTATGGAAGGAGAACTGAGCTAACATGAAAGTAGCTTATTCTCTGTGTGTGGTTAGCACTGCAAAACAAGACAACAAGGCTTGCAGCTTTCCTAAGATATCTTCATTTACATCATGCGATGCCCAATGACTACAGGGTCCTTTTCCAGCACTTCCCTTTTCAGATTGTGGTGGCTCTTTCATATGTCAATGCTTATTTTTGTGTACGTGACATGCATGTGTAAAGCCTTTGCTGTGGTGTGGAAAGAGGAAATGTATTTTCTTTGCCCATTTAAAAGAGTGATGTTTTGTGTTGGTTTCTTTTCTCATAGGAAGCAATCTTGCTTTGCAAGCGTATTTCTTGAAGAGCATACGCTGGAAATGTTTATACTTTGATTCCAAAGAAGTAGACTGCTAAGAACACACCATCAGTTACGTGACACCTGCATGACTGCACGATCACCTGAACTGATGCGGAAATTATTTATGGAAACATCTTTGTCTTCCCAACCACGAATCCAGGCTGTGTGGTGACTGCATAGACAGCAGCACTTGAAGGTGCTGGTGGATGAGAAGATCAATATTCCCTGGCAGTGTGTGCTGGCAACCCAAAAAGCCAAACACAAATCCCTGACTGCATCAAAAGGCGTGTGGCCAGCAAGTCAAGGGAGGAAATTCTGGTCCTCTCTTATGCTCTGGTGAGAACCCACTGGAGTACTGCATCCGGCTCTGGGCCCCTCAACACAAGAAGAAAATGGATCTGTTTGAGCTGGTCTGGAGGAGGGCCATGAAGATGACGAGAGGGGTGGAGCACCTGTCCTATGAGGACTGGCTGAGCAAGTTGGGTCTGTTCAGCCTTGAGAAGAGAAAGCTCTGGGATGATCTTATAGTGGCCTTCCATCACCTCAATGAAGCCTACAGGAAAGCTGGAGGGGGACCTTTTGTAAGGGCCTATGGTGATAGCACAAGGGGCAACGATTTTAAACTAGAGCAGGGTATCTTTAGATTGGACATTAGGAATAATCTCTTTACCTTGAGGGTTGTGACACACTGGAATGGGTTGTGGCTGTCTTACCTCTGGATGCATTGAAGACCAGGCTGGAGGATGCTTTGAGCAAGCTCCAAGTGGGAGGCATCCTTGCCCACAGCAAGGGGCTTGGAACTAGATGATCCTCAAGGTCCCTTCCAATTCAAACAATTCTATGATTCTATGAGGTTATTCTTTTTGTTTTCAGGATCTGTGTGGCCTCTCTCCTAAGGCAGCCTTCCCTCTACCATGGCACCATCAGAACTCTTACGAGGACTAAGTTGGTTTATGCCCTTCCTTGTAGTTTTAGACTCTGATCTAGGTGGCAAATTGCACAAGTGAACATTGCAGTGGAGGTTATAATAACATGATAGAAATTTCAGTTTGACACAGACCTATCTCTGCTGTTTGTCACAAGACCATCTAATCTTCCAACTTCCACCGATAATCTCATCAAATTGAGTTCGTTGTTTTGATTGCTTTTGAAACAACACAGCCATTGTGTAATAACCTGGGTGTGTGGGAACTAACACTTCTGGAGCTTCTAAATCAAGGGGCAGAAAAGAGAAGGCTTATAGAAGCCACCTTGGTGAAGCTTTCTGTGGTTTAACTGACAGAGCTGCGTGTGGAGAACAATGAGATACATTGTGAGCACTGTGAGCATTGTGAGCAGTCAGTCAAATACAGTCTAGTATTGTCACTGTCACCTCATGCCCTATTAGCTCCTGTCCTGCTGATTCAAGAGGAAAAGCTGCCCACACCTTGGCACATTTTGGGACTAGCAGTCACTCTGTGCCAGCAAAGCGGGTACAGGAGACATGACTGCAGGTGTACCTCAACCATAGGCTGTTCCTGAAGCTCAGCCAAGGGGCTTCTGCAGGAGATGGGACCCCAGTGTGACCTCCCATGTCCTTGTAAGCCCTGCACAGGCTTAAATCAGGCAGCACACCCATGTGCCCACACAGGGTGAGGCTGCTTCTGTGCTGGCAGCTGGCAGTCACCTTCTGCTGCTTTCCAAAGGAGACATGGCACTATTCTGGTGGGGCTGATCTGACTGGGTCGTGATCCTTTGACTCCTAATTAAAGTTAATTACAATTCCTCAGAAATTGCAGCCTTCCTTGTTGTTTCCCACCATTAACAAGTGAAACGAGTTCCTATTTTTAACTGATCTCATGGACTTTCTTCATAGAATTACAGGATGTCTTGAGTTGGAGGGAACCTTAAAGATCATCTAGTGGCAGCCACCCTGCCATGGACAGGGACATGTCCCACTAGATTGGCTTGCTCAAAGCCACATCCAGCCTGGTCTTCAGTGCTTCCAGGGATGAGGCAGACACAACTTCTCTGGGCAACCCATTCCACTGTGTCACCACCCTCATAATAAAGAACTTCTTCATCATGCCCACTCTAAATCTACTCTGTTCGAGCTTCAAACCATTGCCCTTTGTCCTGTCATCACATGCCCTTATCAAAAGTCCTTCTCTAGCTTTCCTGCACCACATTTAGGTACTAGAAAGCTGCTATAAGGTCTCCCCAGAGCCAACATCTTTCAGTGTCTCACCACCCTCTTAGCAAAGAACTGCTTCTTAAATCTACCTTGCTCTAGTTTAAAGCCATTGGCCCTTGTCTTATCACCACAGGCTCTTACCAAAAGTTCCTTGCCAAGACCTTTCTATGTGTGTTGCCAGCACAGAGAGAGTAAAAGTTATACTTGTTTTACTGTGTTTTTAGCCAAGGCTTCTCACTTCTCTTTGTACTGAGCCATTGCATAATGCACTTTTTGGACTAAAGTAAACATGAGGCAAGGAATTACTCAGCCTAGCCTCTTCCTTTTGTTATCTGACATGCCAGGTACATAGGCTCTGCAACCTGGGTCAATCAGAAAGATCTGCTTTAAAAATAAACCCAAGTGCAATGGAAGTTCACAGAATCACAGAACATTTGGGCTTGGAAGGGACCTTAGAAGATTGTCTAATCCAGACCCCTGTGCCAGAGCAGGACCACGAGGTTTTTTTGTGGGGTTTTTTGGTGTTTGTTTGTTTTTTTTTTACAGCCCCATTATTATTATTTTTTTTTTATCCCACTTCTCCCCCATCTCCTCTTTCCCCCATCTTCCTTCTCTCCATCTCCTCTTTCCCCCATATTCCTCCTTTCCTCTCCGTCTTCTTCCTTTCCCCACATCTTCCTCTTTTCATCTCCGTAATTTTCCTCTCCATCTCCCTCCTTTCAGCACCACCTCCCCCTTTCCACCATACCTGCCCCTTTCCCATCCCACACTGCATTTTACCCTTTTTTCCCCCAAACCCAGAGCACTTGGGTTCTGTTGGAGTCTCCTCCCACTCCCGGTGTGACCACTTTGCCCTCCCTGGCCGCTTCCCTTGTTAATGGGCCCGAGGAAAGGCAGAAACACCAAGCTAAGCCAAACTGGGCAGAGGGATCCTCCCCCTTCCCTCCCCTTTCCCTCCCCCTTCTCTTCCCCTTCCCTCCCCCTTCCCTCCCCCTTCCGTTAGGCAGGATGCATAGTTGATGGTCACCCACGAGTCCTGGCTTAGCCTCTTACTTAGGTTGAGCTCTGCTATGTTTAGCTGCTGCTTTCTGCTCACTCATGATGAGCTGAAGTACTTGGCTGAATGGAAAGCTCATGTGTTGCCACAGAATTGTTTTGGTCCTGCCAAAGCAGGGTCACCTACACCAGATCACACAGGAATGTGTCCAGGTGGGTTTTCAATATCTCCAGAGAGGAACATTCACATGGAATATTTTAGTAGCAGCAAAATATTCACACAGAATATTTTGGTAGCAGCAGATAAGGAACTGACTCTGTGGGGTGTTGAACTGGTGGCGTGGAGGAAACATTCTGCACTTGGTTCAGTTGCAGCTGGAGCAGTGTCTTCTACTCCTTCTGTTAGTCCTGACAGCCAGCCTGCAGCAGACCATGCTGTGTGATATACACTGATGTAAGAGATGGGAAGGAGGCAGGATCAAAGCTGTATTTGAATGATCTTATAGGCTCTGATGGTATCTGGTCATCCAAAAAAACCCCACTTTTACGCTCCACCGGTGCATTTCAAAGAATCATAGAATGCTTAGTGTTGGAAGGGGTCCTTGCTGAGTGAGCAAGGGAAAAGGGAGAGCTCTGCTTTGTCAGAGGTATGTTCACTGGTAAAACTGCCAGCTGTGGGAGTGGTGATGAGAAGAGGGCATGTGTCGCCGTGATGAGGAGACGGGGAGACAGTTTGATACAAACTGATTCCATTTATTACATGCATTTGTTAATCTTATATACGCTTAGATATTCTAAAGAAGGCAGCGTGCAACTATTCTATGGGCTATTTACCCGTCCGAATAGCTAAAGCTAACACAGTGGTTGGCTTAACTAAAAATAAGTAGTCACACATTTCTACCTGATACAAAACTACGTCTGCTCAACATCAGAAATCTGTGAGTTCTTTGTTTTACCTTTTTTTATCAGAGTTTTTACAACCTGTAAGATCATCATGCTCCTAGCTCCACCAAACACCACACATTCCTGCATGGCCAACACTTAGAGCCAGTGTGTCAACTCCTCAAACCCCTACTGTTTTTCCTGCATTCTGTTTCCTGGATTACCAAAACTTCTTTATCTCCAGGTTTTGAACAACATATCTGTTTCATTATGAATCTGGGTATCCACAAGCATGTGCTTCATTTGGCCGAGATTTAGGTTGGGTATTAGGAAAAAATTCTTTACTGAAAGAGTGGAACAGGCTGCCCAGGGAGGTGGTGGAGTAACCATCCCCGGAGGTGTTCAAGAAATGTGTGGACATGGCATTTTGGGACGTTGTTTAATGGCTATGGTGATGTTGAGTCAATGGTTGGACTTGATGCTATTAGAGGTCTTTTCCAATTGAATCAATTCTATGAACCTATAAATTGTGACTCTTTCACCCACAGTAAAGACCACATGAATGGCTCAATCATGAAATGAATGGAGGCTCAATATCTGTCTGGGTGACTGGTTGGTCTCAAAAAAAAAGAAAACAAATATTGGAGTTTGGTGTAGTGCAGATATTTTCAGAAATTAAAAAGAATGAGATTGAGAGTATTGGATGAAGGAGACTTCTTTTTTCCTGTTAATTTGCCATGTTTACCACAACCTAGCATTTCATATCTGAGTTTGCACAGTTGTGTTTTATTGCTTATTGCTGCCAGTAATAAAAAGTGATATATTCTCATCCATGTCATCTCCGTTACATAACTGATCCAGACCATAATGAAGTGTCCAGGTGGCCAAGAAAGCCAGTGGCATCCTGGCTTGTATTAGATATACTATGAGTAGCAGGAACAGGGAGGTACTGCTGAGACCACACCTTGAGTATCCTGTTCTGTTCTGGGCCCCTCACTACAGGAAGGACATTGAGGTGCTGGATCACATCCAGAGAAGGACAGTGAGGCTGATGAAGGGCCTGGAGCACATGGCCTGCAAGGAGCATCTGAGGGAGCTGGGGTTATTCAGTCTGGACAAGAGGATGCTGAGAGGAGACCTTATTGCTCTCTACAAGTACTGAAGGGAGGTTGGAGTGAGGAGAGGGCAGCCTTTTCTCCTTGGTGGCAAGTGGAAGGACTAGAGGTTACAAGCTGTGCCAGGGGAGGTTCAGGCTGGATATTAGGAAATATTTCTTAATTGAAAGGATTATCAAACCTTGAAATGGTCTGCCCAGGGCAGTGATGGAGTCAATATCACTGGGTGGTGTGTTCAAGTGGTGTGTGGACCTGGTGCTTAGAGACGTGGCTTAGTGTGGACCCTTCAGTGCTGAGTTGGAGGTTGGACTGAGCAATCTTTGAAGTCTCTTCCAAACAAATATATTCTGTGATTCTGCTGTTTTGGTAACTGGCACAGATATTTATATACAAGCTGTTGCTGGGGCAATCCCAGACACAAATCCAAGCTGGGTGATGAGTGGATTGAGAGCAGCCTTACAAAGAAGGACTTGAAGGTGCTTGTTGATGAGGCATTTGATGTGAGTCAGCAGTGTGCACTGGCAGATCAAAAAGCCAGCCTTATCCTGGGCTGCATCAAAAGAAATGTGGCCACCAAATCAAGAGAGGTGATTCTGCCCCTCTGCTCTGGTGAGACCCCACCTGGACTACTGTGTCCAGCTGTGCAACCCCCAACACAGAAAGCCATGAATCTGTTGGACAGGGCCCAGAGAAGGGCTACAAAGATGATCAGATAGCTGGAGCCACCTGTCCTATGAGGATGAGCTGAGGGAGTTGGGGCTGTGCAGCCTGGAGAAGAAAAGGCTTCAAGGAGACCTTATAGTGGCCTTCCAGTACCTGAAGGGGACCTGCAGGAAAGCTAAGGAAGGTGTGTTTATAAGGGCATGTGGTTATAAGACAAATGGTAATGATTTTAAACTAGAGCAGGGCAGACTTAGATTGGACATTAGGAAGAATTTCTTTACCATGAAGGTGGGAAGAAACTGAAACAGGTTGTCCACAGGAGCTGTGAACACCTTATGCCTGAAAGTGTTGAAGACAAGGCTGAAGGAGACTTTGAGTAAGCTGGACTAGTGCGAGGTGATCCTGCCCATGGCAGGAAGACTTGAAACTAGATGACCTTTAAGGTCCCTTCCAATTCAAGTCATTCTAAGATTTTGCTATTCTGCTGGTCTCTGTAATTGTTTTCTGACACGGAGTAGGACTTACTGAAGTGTCAGGAACTCTTTATTAACTTGCCATAAATGCATGGAATCATGAGTACAGTGCTGCACTTAGAACAGCGTTTCTCTGAATTTACCAAAATTGTCTGAAGTTAAGGCAGTACAGCAAGGACAATGACCTTAACTGTGCATTTCCCAGCCTCTCAGCATGCGGATTTCATCCATGATGTGTGAAGGAAACACACTGTCTCACAGAGCAACTGCAAGTTGTGTTTATTCATTTTGAGGTGAGGGGGTGGAAAAAAGTGTCTGAGTCATAAAATCCCAAGCTTTCTCAAAATTTGGGTGTGTTCAGAAGAAGAGTTTTCATCCTGGACATGTTTCTGTGTGACCTGCCCTAGGTGATTTTGCTTTGGCAGCAGGGTTGGACTTGGTGATCTCCAGAGGGCCCTGGCATTCTGTGATCCCTGTTACTCTATGTGACACCACTAGCATGCATTCTTCATTTAAGTTTAGAGAGCAGCTTGAAGCATGTCAATATTTTGAATCAAGTTTCTCACAGGGCAAGGTGATAAAACTTTTCTTCAGAAACCCTATCTTACTGGAGTGATCCCTCTTCCTGAGCATTGTACCTTTTATTACAAAAACACTTGGACAAAAGAATTGTCCCACAGCTCTCTAACAGCATGGGATTTACAGTGTGGGATATGTTAGTCTGGATAGCGAAGACTGTTGCTCACCAGTGAAGTTTGCTTGTAGCCAGTGTGGCATAAAACACAGCAGGTGCTCTCCCTGCTCTCCCTGCTCATCCCTAATCTGTGGTTAGGGATGGTCTTAGAACCACAGAGCTGTTGAGGTTGGAAGAGACCTTTGAGATCATCGAGTCTGGCAACTTGTCTAGAACTTGCAATCCTACCACTACCGCTAAGCCACTGTCCCTCAGCATCACATCCACATGTTTTTGAAATACCCTCAGAGTTGGTAACTCCATCCCCTCTCTGGGCAGCCAGTTTCAGTGCCTGATAACCCTTTCTGTGAATATATTTTTTCCTAATATCCAACCTGAACCTCCTCTCATGCAATTTCAGGCCATTTCCTCTCATTCTATCAGTGGATACTAGGCAGAGAAGACCAACCCCCACCTCACTCAAACCTTATTTCAGAGAGTTGTAGAGGGTAATGAGGTCTCTCTTTAGCATCCTCTTCTTCAGCATAAACAGCCAAACACCCCTGACAAGTTTCATCCAAAATCCAGCTCTGACCAACACGGCAGTGCCAACTTCAGAGTCCCTGTGGATGGAGAAGCACAAGAGTCATTGAGAGCCAGGCATGTGGGCTGCATGTGCCACCAGTCCTTGGTTGCACAAGATGTGCAAGGTGGGTGGGACATTAGGAAAAAAATTCTTCCCAGAAAGGGTTATCAGGCACTGGAACAGGCTGCCCAGGGAGGTGGTGGAGTCAGCATCCCCAGAGGCATTTCAAAGACTCGTGAATGTGGCACTGAGGGACAGGGTTTAGCGGTAGTGCCTTAGCAGTAGTACTGAGCTTGTGAGCTCTAGGGAAGTGCTTGGATCTGATGGCCTCAAAGATCTCTTCAAAGCTCACCAGTTCTATGCTTCTATGGTTTATGTGCCGCACTCCTGCTTCAGGCCAGGCGCAGGGGCAGTGGGGGATGTGTGCTTGGCGGAGGGGAGGTGCCCGCGACCACAGCCCCTGGAGGAGTTGGATGCTGGCCGCCACTTCTCGTCTGCGTTTGGCCAAGGAAAAGGCTCCGTGCTGCTGCCTCGCCAAATACGTCACTGTTCCGGAGGAGACGGAGCTAGAGGCTTGGAAAACATCCTCCTGTTTTGGTGTGGCTTGGCCCTGTGCTGGGACTTCTCAGCAGTTCTCTGAGAAAACAAACTCTGGACCTGAGTCCAAAACAAACAGGTTTGTGGGGGTGGCAGTCCTGCCTAGTTTGTCACTGCATCCTCCGGGCGCTGCATGGAGCTGAGAATTAACCCCACTCCCGCTGAGCTGCCCTGCCAGCCCTTCCAGCCAGGAGATGCGAGCTTTGCTGCCGGCGTCCCTGCCCGCAGTGGGTGCAGGGAAGGGAGGTGTCCCCCGGGGTTGCTGTCACCTTTCTGTGTGAGGTCGTGTCAGCTGATGGTGCGAGGTTAAGCTCTCGTGTGCCGTTCCCAATGACACATCTGCTTTAATCCCTTACCAAGCCTGTATGGGGTCCTCTTCATCCCCCGCTTTGTGCTACCTGCGGGTGCTGCAACTCCTGCATGCCTTATCTCTCCTTAAGCCCCGTTCTTCAGACCCTTAGTGTAGGACTGTATGGGACACAAGGATGATGCCTTGCCCTAGTGAGCGTCTAGAGTATTGTGCCCAGTTTTGAGCTCCCCAGTTCAACAGGGACAGGGAACTACTGGAGAGAGTCTAATGGAGAGTGATGAAGTTAAGGGACTAGAACATCTGCTTGCTGAGAATCTGGTATTTCCCTTTCCCTCTTGCACTGGGGAGCCCAGAACTAAGGCAGATTAGAGATGCAGGAGAACTTCCCTTGACCTGCTGGCCACACTCTTCTTAATGCACTCCAGTTCACCACTGGCCTTCTGGGCCACAAAGCCACATCACTGTCCCATGGATAACAGTGTTCTCTCTCCATGGAGCTGCTTTCCAGCAGACCAACCCCTAATCATGTACTGGTACATGATATCATTCCTCCCCAGGTGTAAGACTCTACATTTATCCTTTTAAAATTTCATTATGTTCTCTTTTCCCCAACTCTCCAGTCTGTCCAGATCTCCCTGAATGGCTGCACAGTCTTCTGGTGTATCAACCAATCCTCCCAGTTCCTTATCAGCAAACTGGCTCAGGGTGCACTCCATCCCTTCATCCAGTTCATTAATGGAGGTGCTGCACAAGACTGGATCCCATACTGACCTCTGGGGAACACCACTAGCTACAGGTCTCCAACTGGACTCTGTGCCATTGATCATGGCCTTCAAGGAGTACTGAAAAATGTCTGCATGTGATGGCTTGTTCCAGTTAGTACCAGAGTTCTTTAGTATTGGAGCAAGCATGAAGACTTAGTAGCACCAAACCTAAGATGAAAGAGTGGATTTAATTGTTGTGTGTTAGGGCTTGTGCTTCTCTGCACATGTGCTGATCACTATCAGATTCATGCTGACTCACATCTCCTAAGCCCACAGTACTTTGTGGGCTTGGTTATTTTTTCTACTATTCCTCTACCCACACCTAGAATGTCCAAGCAGTAGTGTTGGAACACATCTGGCCTCTCAGTACTATGCTTGGGGCAACTCTTAATGGGTTAGAAAAAAAATCCTCAATGTTTTTTAATGATTTTAGGCTTTGGTGTTCACCTGGGTTGCATCATACAATGACTTGAGTTGGCACATTAAAGATCATGTAGTTCCAACATACCTTACACATGAAGGGACACCTCCCATTAGACCTGGTTGCTCAAAGCCTCATCCAGCCTGGTTTTAAACACTTTCAGGGATGAGACATCCACAACTTCTCTGTGCAAACCATTTCAGAGCCTCACCACCCTCAAAGTAAAGAACTTTTTCCTAACGTCCAATCCAAATCTTCTCTGCTCCAGTTTTAAACCCTTGCCCCTTGTTCTATCACCGCAGGCCCTTATAAAAAGTTCCTCTCCGGCTTTCTTGTAGGCCCTCATCTGGTACTGGAAAGCTGCTATAAGCTTTCCCTGGATCTTTCTCTCTTCTAGGCTGAACAGAACTAACTCCCTCAGCCTGTCCTAGTAGAAGTGCTCCAGCCCTATGGTCATCTTTGAGGCCCTTCTCTGGACCCCCTCCAACACATCCATGTTCTTCTTGTGTTGAGGGCTCCAGAACTGGAGCAAATTTGGAGTAAATTTGCAGCTGAGCTTCTAAACCTTTGAGATTGATTTGAACATGTACCTTTTTACACACTGATGTTTCCCTTGCCTTTGATTCTTGAAAGATGCCTGCTTTGAAGCACTTCTGAGTGCTCCAGGAACTTAATTTCATTTTAATGAGAGTCCAGATTGGCTTAATTGCACGATACTTGGCAGTATGAAGAAAAATAGTAAAAATCACAAGACCTTTCCTACTTGCCAGATGTGTAGCAGAACCTGTGGGTAATTTTGGTTTTTTTTAATGTCTTATTATCCAGCCCAGTTTTCAGGTGTGGTTGACTAGTAATGCTCTCCAGTTAGTGGACATAAGCTTTAGTCATGTGTACCTTTGTTTTCTCCATCTGATACGGCACCCGGTGCCCGAAAGCTCTGTTTATTTTCAAGAGGAAGATATGAAAACCTGCTTTGTTTGGCTAATTTATCGTTCTGATGCCAAGCCCTGTCAGCTCATTCAATGTGTGTCCATGAGCACGTGTGTTGGTGGGTGCGCACCACTGCTAGCAGGCTTCTCTTTTCTCAAGTCATGCTAGTTAGAAAAGCAACAAAGCTGGCAAAGGGTCTGGAGAACAAGTCTGAAGAGGAGCTGCTGAGCAAACTGAGATTGTTTAAGCTGGAGAAGAGGAGGCTGAGGGGAAACCTCATTGCTTTCTAGAACTACCAGAAAGGAGGTTGAAATGAAGTAGAGGCTGGTCTCTTCTCTCTAGTATCAGGTGATAGAACAAGAGGAAATGGCCTGAAATTGTGCCAGGGGAGATTTGGGTTGGATATTAGGAAAAACTTCTTTTCTGTTAGGAGTGGTCAGGCATTGAAACAGGTCACCCCAGGAGGTGGCACCTCCCTGAGGATGTTCAAGAAATGTGTGGACATGGCTTTGGGACATGGTTTAATGGCCATGGTAGTGTTATGTTGACTGTTGGACTTGATGATCTGGGAGGTCTTGGGAGGTCTTTTCCAGTTGAAACAATTCTATGATTCTAATCTGAGCATTAATGCAAAACTCCAGAGAGGGGGGAAGACAGAAATGACAGTTAATCATGATCTGGAGAGCCTGTGCTGTTTGGATTAGGGTAGAAAGTGTCAAGAAACAGGCTAATTTGGGGGTTATACTCCCTTGGGGCTGGAATATGTGCCCACTGGAGTCAGTTTGGCTTGGTTTTGTTGACTTCTGATAAAGGATATAGATCATGGAGGCCTGACCCACCTCCAGCTCGGACAAAATGATACCATCTTTAATGGCATGAGATATTTCTGGAGGATTGAGCATTTCCAAGATCTCTTTCCTGTTTTTACACTGTTGTTCCCATTTACCATTAAGTTACCAGTGAACTTTGCTGCTTCTTTGAAAGAACTATGCCAAGTGGAGCAGCCAGGATTCATCAGGAAGGGGAGGCAGCAGTGGGGCTGAGAAAACTGGAAGATGCTGTGGGGATTTGCATGAGCATAGTGTAGAAGGGAGGATCACCTGTGAAGAATTCTTACCTGGGCTCTGAGATGCCTTCTGTTGGTATAAAAGCTTTGCAAGTGGCCTGATTTCTCTTCTTCAGGGACATAACAAAAACAAAGCTGTGATATGATCTGTGGCCAAAAAGTGGTTTGCATGTAGATTTCCTTGTTGGGTTTGAGAGCAGATGGCAATAAAATCACAAGGTCTGGTTCTTCCTGGTTTGTACAAGTGTTCTCCAGGCAGCAAGTGCCTTTTTCTTGTGCTCATGTTGTGCTTACTGATGGGTGCAATTATTAGTCAGATTTTTGTTTACATTTTCCTGAGGTTTTGTGAATCATTTTCTTTAATGCCCTTAGTATTTGTAAACCATCCATGAAGAGTCAAGTGAATCCATATCAGTGTGGCTTCTAAAGTAATATTTGCAAATTAATTTGAGCCACTTCTCCTGTTTTCCTGCACCCATTTAACCGGTGGTAGCTATGAACAGATAATTGCTGTTGCTAGACAATTATGGTTTTATTTCCTTTGGACATAAAGTCCTGCTTTAGAAGATGTTTGGAGCCTGAGTCTTGTTTTTGTTGCTATTAAAAAGTAACACCCTTACTCTGACTTAGTTAATACTTGGAGCTTAGGGCAGAAAGCATTTTTGTTGTTGAAATTCAAGATAGTGAGTTGTGAGCTACTCAGCCTGTTAATCTATGGACAGGAGAATGAATGGATCTGATCTCCAAAATCCTGTAGTTTTGTAGACTTGCTAGGACCATGGGTCAGCATATAAATCTTTCAGGTCTAGGCACAGAATATGTGTGTAAGATAAACCTGTTTGACTGTTGTTTGTCTGCAGTTACGAGGCAGTTCTGTGCCTTTCTTGTGAGCAGAAGGGGACTGATTTCGCTTTCTGCTACTTTGTTTCTTGTCAAATGTGTAACCCTGATACGTAAGACTTGCCATAGCTTAAGAGAACAACTTTTGGTGCCTGTGCTTGCAAAGGCGACTGTGTCTTCCCTTCTCCCAGCTGCTTTCCCTCCCTTCTCCAATGTAAACTCTCCTGCTACTGTTTCCTTGCCTGAGGCTTTCTACATTACCCTATGAATATGACCTCAGTTTAAAATGCAAACCAAGATGTAAACATAACAGCAAGTGGTAGAACTGTTTGGTTTGTTGTTTTGGGGTTTTGTTTGGTGGCTTGGATTTTTTTTTTTTTTCTCTGTTTGGGTGTGGGTTTGTTTGTTTGTTATGTTGGGTTCCCCCCCACACCCCCACCCCCCACCCTGTGTGTTCTGTTTCTGGAGGACTCGCTACTCTTCTGCTTAGCATCCTGTTTAAATTACGGAGGTGTTCCCATGTCTTTGAAGGATTCCTCCGTGCTATGCTGCTCCTAATCGCCTCCACTTATTGCTGACTCATACTTGGCTCACTTTACCTGCCTGTGGGCTGGAGATGGGGGCAGAAAGAAGTGTCTTGTTTTCCTAACCTGGGATGGCAGGTACCAGTGCAGATCTCTGGCTGTCTCAGGCAGTGACCTGCCAGGGGAGGACAACACCGTGAAAGAGGAGAAGACGGGTGTTACTAACAACAGTTGCTCTCTAAAAGCTCCTCTCAGGAGTAACTGCACTAGTGTAAGAATATGGATACCCACGTATGCTGCTGCCCAGCGGTGGGGACAGGATGTTTTAATAGGAGTTGATGATCTTGAAGGTTTTTTCCTAACCATAGGGATTCTGTGAATGCAAAATGTGTTGGTGCCCTGTGCCAGCACTAGGCAGGAGGTTTCTCTAGTGACAGGCTCCTGACAGTGGTGCCAGCATGAGCACAGTGGCTATACTTATCTCAGAGCCCCTTCGCCACCTTTTGTTCTCACTCTTCCTCACTCCTCACCTCTTCATGGAACCCAGAATGAAAGTTGGTTACACCACCACTGACTGATGCTTGTGAAAGAGTTGCTGTGATGTGTACAGGAGCTGTTTGGGAGTGAGGTCCAACCTGGGGCATTGAAATGAGCACTACTGTTGCAACATCTGCTGCACAGCAGTGGTTTCAGTTCTTGCACTCCTCCCCTCCTGCCTGACAAATGCTGTAGGAATGTGCCAAGCCAAGGTCTCAGGGTTTCTGTTTAAAGTTTTGTTTTTCTTGACTCTTTCACTAAAGGGAGACACACAAAGATCTGGGCTCCAAAATAAGGTCTGTGCTTTCCACAAATGAGCTTTTTAGGATTTCCTGAGAGTCCAGTTAGAGTGAGCTTCTCCTCAGACACTAGGTAGACAGCCCCTACAACTTCTGTCCTAAAATACATTCAGGAGAGCAGCAAAGCCATTAAAAGCTTGGACTAAGAATTTAAGATATGCTGCCTGAGAGGATGTGAAAGGTCTAGTGAATAAGACTGATGAGGAGCAGCTGAGGGAACTGTTGCTTAGTCTGGAGGAGAGGAGGCTGAGGGGAGACCTCATTGATCTCTATAGCTATGTGAAAGGAGGTTGGGGTGAAGTGGAGGTCAGTTTCTTCTCCCTAGTATCAGGTCCCAGTATGAGAGGAAATGGCCTCAAATTTTGCTGGGGGAAGGTCTAAACCTAGGAGAAATTTTGGAAAAAAAGAAAAAAAAATCTTTCCTGCAAGAGTGGTCTGATATTGGAACAAACTGCCCAGGATGGAATCACTGTCCCTGGAGGTGTTGAAAAATACGTGGACACGGCACTTTGGGATATGGCTTAATGGTCTTGGTAGTGTTACGTTGAAGGCTGGAACCTGATGTTCTTAGAGCTCTTTTCCAACTGGAACAATTTTATGATTCTTTGAAAACTGAAAAGGCAAATGTATTATGATTCTTGGTGGGATCTGCTAGACAAAACAGAAATAAAGCCAATATATGTTACTGGAAGCTCTCTTGGAAAAACAAGTGCCATTCACACACTGTGCTCCTCTTTCTGGTGATGTCTTCCAAGACTGTTCCAGTCTTAGCCTGATTTGTTACTAAGCTTTTAAAATGGTGACATGCTACTGTAATTTGTTTTTCCTGCCTTAGAGTTGGCTGCTTGGTGATTTAAAGGCAATTGAAGGCTGGGATTTCAAAACCCGAAAGGGATTTTTGTGCTTGGGGATGACTTCAGGCATTCCTTTTTAACTATGTCCTCTCTAACTTTGCTATAATGTTCTCCTGCTTCTGTCAACACCATTATTGAAGTAATGATGTCAAATTAGTCATAATCCTGTAATCTGCAGCAGGTTTTGTTCCCAAATGGGAAGCTGTGTCAGCACGGAAGGTTGTGTGTTGTAAATTGCAGGACTGGAATCTTCTCATTCACTTTCACAGAGTCATAAAATGGCTTGGGTTGGAAGTGACCTCAAAGATCATCTAGTTCCAACCCCCACACCATGAGTAGGGACACCTTGCACTAGCCCAGGTTGCTCAAGGCCTCATCAAACCTGGACTTGAACACCCTCAGGGAGCAGGCATCCACTGCCTCCCTGGGCAACCAATGTCTCACCACCACTTTCTTTTTACTTGTTAAAAATAAACTGTGCAGGTTGGGATGCTTTTCTAAAACTAACACATTGAAAAGCAAACACTACTTTTAGGGTTCCAGCTCAAGGGAGTTGAAGGTCAAAATCTTGCAATGGAGCGAAGTTATTAATTAACAACCAGTTCCCGGATTCTTCCCAATTTATGACTTCATGTATCATAACTCTTTCAGTAAAACATCCTTGCTGGTTATAAACTTGCCCACTGAGTAATCCTATAGGATAAAAAAAAAAAAAAAAAAGGCTGAGAGCAGCAGCTGCGAATTAGTAGAGCCTGTTCCTGACTGGAGCAGGTCAGAAAAGTTATTTAGAGGAACATTTTGTTGAAAGCAAGACTACTTTCAGTGCTTTCATCTAGAGGAAGCCTCCTCTGTGACAGTGTGCTGTCACGCAATTGGAGCAGGAGCTGGATGTAGCTTTGGGGGGGTCAGAAATCAGCTAAATCACACAGAATGCTTCGGGTTGGAGGGAACCTTCAAGTGTCATTTTGTCCAACCCCTGAGAAGGGACATCTCCAGCTAGATCAGACTGCTCAGGAACCCCATCAGGTTTGACTTTCAATGTCTCCAGGGATGGGGTCTCAACCACATCTCTGGCAAATTTGTTCCAGTTTTTCACTACCCTCATTGTGAAGAACTTACTTCTAATGTTCAACCTAAATCTCCCCTGCTCTAGTTCCAAACCACTGCCCCTCATCCTATCACTACAAGCCCTTCTAAACAGTCCCTCCTCAGCCTTCCTGTAAGTCCCCTTCAGGTATTGCAATGCAGTTACAAGGTTTCCCTGGAGCCTTCTCTTCTCCAGGCTGAAAAGCCTCAACTCTTTGAGCCTTTCCTTATGGAGTTGCTCCAGACCTCTGAAGCATTAGGGAACTAGAGAAATCCAGTTGTGTTCACAATAAGATGTCAGACAGAAATGTGACACCTCCTCTGCACTTTTTTCCTATGTTGTGCAGATCACTAAATTATCCTACACTTGGCTGTGGTAAAAATAAATCAAAACTGAACCCAGAACAGGATGACATCTCCAAAACTCATCAGATGCTGAGAAGGACATCCTTAAGGACTCTTCCTTTTTCTCTCTGAGAAGAGGTGACCTCTATGATGGAGCTCCAGGTTTGAGTGAGGGCTTCAGTGTCATAACTATGGTCTCTATGAAATACTCTGGAGGGTTGGCCAAGGTGAAGGCCCTCATGGAAAGCCTCCAGGAGACTTGCAATGAGGGACATTTCTCTGAGCTTTTTGAAAAACACTCTTGTGTGATTTGAACAGAAGACTAAACCTGAAAATGTCTTGGAGAGTGTCCGATTCCCTACTAGCCAATATTGAGCCATGCTCTATAATCCCTATCCCTGGAGACATTCCAAGTCAGAGTTGATGGAGTCCTGAGCAATCTGATCTGGTTAGAGGTGTTCCTGCTCACTCTGGGGTGGTTAGATAGGATGGCCTTTGAGGGTTCCTTCCGAGGTGATGCATTCTGTGATGCTTGTACTTCTTCTAACAGGAGGAGGAGGAATGGAGAGGGAGATGCAGGTATGAAAAGTGAGCATGGAGTTGGGGAAGGTGAAGACCAAAGAGCTGGACAAGGCTGTTTCTCTCACCAGCTGCTGGAGAACTCCTTTGTGTAGGGAGGAACCCACAGTCTGTCTTACTCTAATTTAGTAATATTTCAATAATAAATGCAGTTGTACTAGAGGAGGCTGAAGCATCACTAGAAATCTGCAGTAATTAGCCTGTGGCTGCTTTCCTTGTGGGAGGTTTGATCTCAGGCAAAATCTACAAGTAATCAGGATCCTGCAGGATATGGATCTCCCTACCTCCCTGATCACCTCTCTGGCTCCCATCATCATAGCTATTTGCAGTCACTAACAACATCATAGCTTGCCCATAGACATTCTCTTGGCTTTATGGATTAGAAGCTGAAGTGGAGCACAGACTAAATGACTGTCACAGGAAGGTCACACAAGAAGTTGATTGTCTGAGCCAAGAACTTTTAAAAACAGTATTTCTGAATCATGACTGACATCTCTGAGCTTTAATTTGGTTAAGGTCGAGTGACCCTGGACAGAAGGGAAGGGTTAAAAACACAAACCTCAAACCAATGTTAACATTCTTTATTAAGAAACAGTGCCTCCAGTTCAAGTGCTTCTCTCATGCTCTGACCCTTCATATCTCCTGAGATGTCAATGACTCTAGAAAGTACTTCCCAGTCTGTTTCCTTTGTCACAGCCCCCATGAACAGCTCTTCAGTGTCACAAGGCCTCCTTGCTTGCTGCCTCCTGGTGTTTTCTTCATTTTCTTTTTCCTTCAGGTAGTGTGGGTTGTTTTTTGTTGTTGTTGTTTTGTTTTGTTTTGTTTTTTCACTTGTGTTGTGTTTTTCCCTTTCTTTGTGTGCTGTTGGAGGACAGGAGGAGGGAGGAACTCTGGAGGCAGACAGCCAAGGGTGTGAGCAGTGTCGAGTTAAGTAATGGCTTTGCTGACATGGATTCCCATAACTGCTGCCTACTCCTGCCCTTCCAGGAACAGCCCATCTGGCGGCAAGTTTTGAAAGTCAGAACAGTCCAGGCCAGCCATCCACTGACCTCTGCTAGACTGCAGGAGAAAGCCTCTGCCTATTTGTGTGTTCTCTGAAGGAACTTATTAATTAAGTGTAATAATATTTAATTATCTAATAAGCAGCTGGGAGCTACAGGAATATGATGAACCACAAATGAGGATGCTAGTGCAGGAGAAAGAGGACCCCAGAATCATAGGATATTAGGGGTTGGAAGGGACCTCCAGAGGTTGAGTCCAACCTCCCTGCCAAAGCAGGATCCACCTAGGGCAGGCTGCACAGGAACACATCCATGTGGATTTTGAAAGTCTCCAGAGAAGGAGATTCCACAAATTCTATCATCATCCTGTTCCAGTGCTCTGTCACCCTCACTGTAAAGAAATGCCTCCTCATGTTGAAGCAGAACCTTCTATGTTCCAGTTTATACTCATTGCTCCTTGTCCTATCACTGGGCACAACTGAAAAGAGACTGGCATCTTCATCTTGACACCCACCCCTCAGATATTTATGGACATTAATAAGATCCCCTCTCAGCATTCTCCTCTCAAGATTAAACAGCCCCAGGTCTCTCAATCTCTCTTCATAGAAGATATGTTCCAGTCCTGAAATCCTTGTAGCTCTTCATTGGACTTTCTCCAGTAGATCCCTGTCTGTTGAACTGGGGAGACCAAAACAAGATACAATATTCCAGGTAAGTTCTGGAGGGCTGCAAGGGAGTTGCTGTCAGAGCTGCCGAAGTGCAGGATGTTGATGATCCCTGGGAAGCTCCACCTCACTCCTGTCATATCTGCTCAGTACAGTGGATTATTTACTCCTTCAGTTTTTTTGGTCTACATCCTCTTTTATTCCAAACCCAGGAGACATGCACTGCAGCACAGGAGTTACAGATTTATGTTTGGCATTTGTTGTTGTTTTTTTTTTTTCGTAGTCCCTGGGCAAATTCTCTTTACTGGTTGGAATCACAGAATAATTGCCCACTTGCAAAAGACTTTATGATCATAGAGGCTGGAAGGAATCTCTGGAGATCACTGAGCCCAACCCCACTGTCAGGACAGGATCATCCAGGGCAGGCCACACAGGAATGTGTCTAAGTGTCCATGTATATTAATATAAAATTGAGTCCTACCATAACCCAATATCTCCCTGTCTAAAACTTGTTACACCATGTCCCTAAGCACCTCGTCCAAATGCCTTTTAATGACCTCCAGGGATGGTGATTCCACCTCCCTGGGCAGCCTGGTCCAATGCCTGATGATCGTCTTGGTGAAGAAATATTCCTCAATATCTAATCTAACCTCCCCTAGCGCAACTTCAGGTCTTTTTCTCTTGTCCTGTCACTGAGTCAAGAAGCCACCCCCCACCTCATTACAACCTCCTTTCAGGTAGTTGTAGAGCCTGATGATCTCTCCCCTTAGTCTCCCCTGTTCCCTCACCCACCACATGACCTGTGTTCAAGACAGCTCACCAACTTCAGTGTCCTAAAGCAACCTGAAGAGGCTGAACACAGCATTTTCTGATGTACAGAGGATCAGAAACCTCTGATTTTCAGCAACAGATTAAAAATGGATACAACTCTAAGCTTGCTTCATTAAGTCTTTCCCCCCACTTTGCCCCACCCTATTTCTTTAACTGAACAATGAAGCAAATCCCAAGACCTCATTTCCCCATTGGTTATCTCTAGCCTACTTCATTAATGTATTCCTGCCTCCTCCCTGTCACAATGTAAGAGAAGCCGGTCAAAGCTTATTGCTCTGAAGGCGATTGCTCAGAGTAACACCTTGATGGACATAGTGAAGACTTCCACCAAAAAAAAGCTCTGTTAGGTTCTCAAGAATGCCATCTTTTCCAGAGCCAATGTTGCCTTATGTCATGTGTGTTATGACTGTATTCTATTTCATCTTGTTCAAGTGGAGTTGCTGGCCTGGAAAGCTGCTAACAACAGGTAATAGAATCATAGAATTGTTTCGGTTGGAAAAAACCTTTAAGATCACCAAGTCCAACTGTCATACAGACACCTCCATGGCCATTAAACTGTGTCCCAAAGTGCTGCGTGCCAACCTTTCTTGAATGGCTCAAGGCATAGTGATTCTACCAACTCCCTGGGAAACCTATTCCCATACTTTTTTTGTATACAGATAAAGAATCTTAGCTTGAATGATGGCATGGGAGAGAAGTGCAGGCTATCCAGAATCACAACAGAGTAAAGATCTGCCTGATCTGTGTCAGTCTTCTGCAGCTGGGTGACACGACTCTAACTTGGATGTGCTTTTCAGAAAGAGGGTTAGTCTTTCCTTGAGCAAAACCTAATGATATCTTTACCCTACTTCTTGACTGGAATCCAAATGTTTTCCTGCTCCAGCTTCTCATTAAACAGACTATGACCTAGTTAATGATGTAGTTAATGATGTTAATTAAATCTCCTTTAAATCTCCTTTGACATAAGGTGCTGTACAGGTATAGTAACACTGACCTTTTTTTTTTTTTTTTTTAATTAATTTATTTTTTTAAATCATGGTGCAGGCATAGGAGCTGTAGCCTGAATGAACTCTTTCATCAACAACATATTTTTAACAACAACAAAAAAAAATCTGTCCTCATTAAGTATAGAATTATAGACTATAGTTGAGGTTGGAAGGGACCTTTGAGATCATCAAGCTGAACTGCTCACATAGAGCTACAATCCCATCTCTGCTGCTGAGTCACTGCTGCTAAATCATGTCCCTCAGCACCACAGGTGCATGTCTTTGAAATATCTAGGGATGGTGACTCCACCACCTCCCTGAGCAGTCTGTTCCAATGCTTTGATGCTTGATAAACTACTTTGTCAAGAAATTCTTCACTTGTTGCATGTGAAAAGGGACTGACCTCTGCCTTGCTCCAAGCTCCCTTGAAGTAGTTCTAGGGGGCCATGAAGTCTCCATGCAGCCTCCTAATTTCCAGACTAAACAACCCTGGTTGCCTTGGATGTGCCTCATAAGACTTGTTTGAGGCTTTTCAACAGCTTAGTTGCTCTTCTCTGGAGACACTCTGGCATATCAATGTCCTTTTTGTAGTGAGGGACCCAAAGCTGAACCCAGTACTCAAGGTCTGACATCACCAGTGCCAAGTACAGTGGGACAAAGACTTCCCTACTCTTGCTGGCCGCACTAGTCCTGATAAAGGCTAGGATGCTGTTAGGCTTCTTGGCCACCTGAGCACACTGATGGCTTGTGTTCAGATGTCTGTCAACAAGCACCCCCTCAGACCTTCTCTGTTAGGCAGCTTTTCAGCCACTCATCTATTTCTCCTTGGTGTGAAAGTGTGCTAGACTGACAGAATCCAGCCTTCTGCAGATGCTATGTAGCATTCGGAGACGGTATCAGCAGTGTTCAGTTTTGCACACCAATGTCAATCAAATTACACCAGTAAAATCAAGAATGGTTTGCTGTTCTTCATTTATTTCATATGTTTTTTTAAAGCACAAAAAATATTCTGTAATGAAAACGTCCATTATTTCTTCTGAGGAATAGCAAAGGAGGAGTGGTCAAATACACACTTGGCACAATATATGAATGAGTTACACCCTTGATTCAAACTCCAGCTGGAGCGTGGTTTGGCTTTAGCTGTGTAGAAACAGCTCCACTCACTGGCAGAGCAAACTTCTAGACTGTTATTTGTGACGACTTGGTCCCGAGTTAAGAAGATGTTAACTTGAGAAGCTGTTCCAGTAGGATCATGTCACTGCCCCACTGAGAAGTTCTGTGTTCAGTGAAAGACCACTTGTTTCCTTCCCAAGTATATAAAAAAAAAATTCAATGGTGTAAAATTTTCATGCGTGGAAGATCGCATATGTATTAGATTAGAGAACATATGTTTTTGTGTCTATGTGGTAGGAGTAGATCCAGAAGGTTTCTTGAAGCTTATCTGGCTTACTACACATGGGTGACTGATATGGCTGATGTAGACAGTGTGCTTTGTTCCTCCTATGATGAAAAAAAATAAAATTCCAGCTTTGACAAATTAACGACCAACACCTTGTTTTCTTTTCCTGAGCAGGTTGAACAACACGTCTGCTCTCTCGTTTGCTGCTCCATGAGGAAGAGGCCCCTCTTTGAATGCCATAGAATGACAGCATGGTTTGGTTTGTAAAGAACCTTAGAGGTCCTCTAGTTCTAAGTCCCCAGCCATGGGCAGGGACACTTCCCACTAGATCAGGTTGTTTAAAACCCTATCCAACCTGGCCTTGAACACCTCCAGGGAGGGGGAACCTACAGCTTCCCTGTGCAACCTGTTCCAGTGTCTCACCACCCTCCCAGTAAGGGATTTCTTCCTAGGTACTCTTAGCATTTAGAACTGTCACTCCTCATTCTGTCACTACACTCCCTGATAGAGTTCCTCCCATCTTTCCTTTGGGTCCCCTTTATACACTGTAAGGCTGCTACAAGGCCTGCCCAGAGCCTTCTCTTTTCCATGCTGAGCAGTCCCAACTCTTGCATTCTGTCTTCACAGGAGAGGTGCTCTAACCCCTCGGTCATCTTTGTGGTCCACTTCTGGCCTTGATCAAGTCCATGTCTGCCTTGTGTTAGGGGTCCCAGAGGCGAACACAGTAGTCCAGGGAGAGTGTTAGAAGAGACAAGCAGAGCATGGGAATCACCTCCCTTATCCTGATGGCCACAATGCTCTTGATGCAGCCCAGCATGCGACTGGCTTTCTGGGATGCAAGCATACGTTGCAGTCATGTTGAGTTTTTCACTCACCTGGTGGTCTGCTGCGTAGCTTCTTGCCTTTTGGCTGCTTAGTAAGGGGTGGTCTTGTAAGTTTGCTCTTACAACAGGCACCAATTAACTCTTTAAGAAAGTGTTTACCAATGATAGTTTGGAGACTGTTGCATCAGCAGGGCGCTGCTTGTGTGTGAGTCTACACACACAAGGCTGGAGGGCTTTCAGATCCCATCCAGGAATGATCCATGTGGATGCCTGGTGGCTACCTTTATGCTACTCCTAACCTAACCACAGAATGGTAGGTTGGAAGGAACCCTTGGCAGTCATCTTGTCCGACCCCCAAGTAGTGACAGCGCTTTTTCTAGAAATACTTTGTGCTTACATAAAATGTCTACAGCTTGATGTGTCATCCTTGTTACCCCATGTGGGGTACTCCCTTGCCATTGACTAGGAACAGAGTCCTTCTTGGTGGTCTCTGAGGCTTTCCTGCTGCCTGGCTGATGGGTAGGATGGTGCACGAGCAAGTGGTGTGGATGTACAATGCTGTGGTGGTATGACCCTAGCGTATCTTAGAACCATTGAATCATTTAGCTTGGAAAAGGTCTTCAAGATCGTTGAGTCCAACTAGCCCTATCCAGGGCACTTAGGACAGCAGCTCTGGTTACATGGCCACAGCAACCAGCACAGACCCAAAACTGGTGAAGATACATCTGATAAATGATAGAAACAAATTCTACCTGAGCTTGAAATAATTGGGTCATGTTTCAGGGTTTTCAAGTCATGATTTGAAGCTGACTGGATTTGCTACCAGCCACAAGAATTGGTTCTAGAAGGAATAATAAATATTGTCACTTAATTGTCTTGAACCATGTTGGTGCAGTCATGCCTGAGCAGTCACATTCCCTGTGCTAACACATGACATATGAAATGCTTCAGTGGTGGATAAAGATGCTGAGTGACCTAAAAAGACAAATCAATTTGTTTGCTCAACCACAATAAAAATGTTACCTGATTTTTGTTCTGGAGTGAAAAACACCCTTCTCAGTAGCAGATGAACTTGTCAGTCCAGATAGCTCTAGGCAGAGCAGGAGGTCTGCTGTGTCCATCATTGTGCTCTCTAGCTGGGAGGACTGGCTGATTCACTGGAAGGCTGTGTGGCCATTCAGTGAGATCTGGAGAGCTGGGTGGAGAGAAACCTAATAAAGTTCAACAAGGACAAGTGTGGAGTCCTACACCTGAGCAAGAATAATCCCCCACACAGTGGTTAACCTGCTGGAAAGAAACTTCATGGTGAAGTACCATGGTGGACAATAAGTTCTCCATGGGACACCAATGTGCCCAAGAAAGCCAATGGTACCCTGGGTTGCATGAAGAAGAATGTGATCAGCAGGTGTGTGCCCCTCCACTCTTCCCTGGTGAGAACACATCTGGAGTTTTGTGTCAAGTTCTGGGCTCCCCAGTTCAAGAGGGGCAGGGAACTACTGGAGGCTGTGAGGATGATGAAGGGACTGGAACATCTCTCTGATGAGGAAAGACTGAGAGACCTGGGGAGCTGTTTAGCCTGGAGAACAGAAGGCAGAAAGGGGATCTGATCAATGAATACAAATACTTCAAGGACAGGTGGAAAATGGGGCCAGTCTCCTTTAAGTGTTGCTCTGTAATAAGACAAGAGAAATGGATGCAAACTGGAACACAGGAATTTCCACCTTAACTTGAGGAAAATCTTCTTTGCTGTACGTGTGCCAGAGCACTTGAATAGGCTGCTCAGGGAGGTTCTGGAGTCTCTTTCTCTGGGGATTTTCAAAACCCATCTGGTTGCTTTCCTGTGTGACCTGCCCTAGGTGATGATGCTTTGGCAGTTGGTCGGACTAGATGATCTCTAGAGGTCCCCTCCAACCTCTAACGTTCTGTGATTCTATGATCTGTTTAAACCTGTCCTGTCCATGCATTGTATGCAAGTGTGGCAGTTTGAGGCTGGTTGCTCCTTAAGAAAGCTGCAAAGTTGAGTCCTCCAGGAGGACCAGAAAGGTGGACCCAGGAAATCACAATTTTTTATTATTCAATCCCATAATCCTGCTCTTTATAACTTTATAACTCTTTCTCTTCTGCACATCCCTGGATGCAGTGAGCTCCCTTATATGGTGTGCGGGGAGGGATCGTTTCAGTCTTATCTACAGCCTTCAAGGCTGAACTAATTTTTGCTGTGCAATATTTGCCTTCTTGGGGCCTAGTGCCATGGACTAAGAAGAGGCAGTTTTCAGGCTTGGCCATCCTAAAACCAGCGTAGAAACAGGGGCAAAGAGCGAGCCCTGAGGCATATGTTAAACCACAGGAGGGGAGAAAAAGTACTGGGTTTTGGTTTCATTTCCTGGAGGTTTGTGTGTGAAGCTTTTAGCTTAATGAACTTCTGTGTTAAACCCTGATCATGCATTCCTTTTGTGATGATGAAGGATTTGATTCATGTTGAAAATAAATAAGCAGTGCCATATTAGGCCAGAGAAGGGGCAGTGGATTGGGAAGTTACTACACAGCAGGTGTGTTTGTTGTTCATAGCAAGAAATGTTACCTCTGCTTTCCTCACACCCACAAAAAGGTGGGAACTGCCAACAGAAGAGAATGGAGGGGGGCTACCTATCTGGTCCTTGTTGCTAGGGGATGGTGTGGGGTGTTACAATGGCCAGCAAGGAAAGCCTGCACTTCTGCTGAGGCGGAGAGAAAGACCCTTGGGGTCACAGGACACAAGTGCACAGAGGCTCTGCCTTTTGCAAGAACTGTTTTGCAAAACTCATAGTTTACTCATTGTTTATTCGTAAGGAGATAATTTTAAAACCCTGTGCCACGACTGGATCAGTGTGTGAGTGTTGGTGGAGTGCAGACTACCCCCCACACTCAGTGCTGTTTGCCTATTATCCCCCACCTAGAGTACTGCATCCAGTTCTGGAGCCCCTACTACAAGAGCCATGCAGACATGCTAGAGCATGTCTGGAGAAGGGCCACGAGGATGCTCAGAGGCCTGGAGCACTGCTGCTATGAGGACAGACTGAAAGAGTTGGGGCTGTTCAGTTTGGAGAAAAGGAGGCTCCAAGGTGACCTTATTGTGGCCTTCCAGTATCTGAAGGAGGCCTACAAAAAAGCTGGGGAGGGACTTTTTAGGCTCTCAAGTAGTGGCAGGACTAGGGGGAATGGAGCAAAGATGGAGGTGGGGAGATTCAGAGTGGATGTGAGGAGGAAGTTCTTCACCATGAGAGTGGTGAGAGCCTGGAATGGGTTGCCCAGGGAGGTGGTTGGGGCCACATCCCTGGAGGTGTTTAAGGCCAGGCTGGAAGAGGTTTTGTCCAGCCTGATTTAGGGTAGGGTGTCCCTGCCCATGGCAGGGAGGGTTGGAACTAGATTATCCTTGTGATCCCTTCCAACCCTGACTGATTCTATGATTCCATGAAAATAAATCTGTAGTGTCTTTTTGGGCACAGTTGGTGTAGACGGCTCATTAACACGTAATTAGGGCTCATTCATAACACTTTGTATTTTACGTGTTTCAATATGCTCACCTCTACGCATTGCAATATTGCAATATTGTAGTTTGTGAATAGGTTTTCCATTTAAACTTTCCAGTACTGCAGTCGTGTGAGTGAAGCAGTCTTCTTTTGCCCCAAAAAGGCATTAGAGCAATTTGTCCTGTTTAAAACTATGGCAGCAAGCTGGATGTCATGGGGTAGCACTAATTAGATGCGGTATCCCGTGGGACGAGGGGGTCCTAGTGCCCTTCTCGCCGGTTCTTTTGGGTTTCGGTCGGCAGAAAAGACACAAATATCGCTCAAATGTCAGGTATAAACGTTTAACAACCAGGACTGGGGAAAACAGAGAGGTTACATGCAAAAAACAGATCCCGATCGCGCCTATGGGTACCCGCGGGAGCGCGAAGCGAAGGGGGGAAACACGCTCCTTCCCGAACCGAGGAGGGGTGGGGGGAGACCGCGGAAGGAGGTGTAGTGGGTTAGCAGTGACCTGCCCCCCCACCNGCCAATTGATTCAAGGTTCGACGTATATGGGTCCCGGGGCCACCTGGGATGCCCCACCCTTCACCCCCTACCAAACCTTTTTACAGTAGAGGGAGAAGAGAGCCCAGGAATTGGATCAATCCTAGGATGCTCCGTCATTCTATGCCGGGACACTGGATTTGTAGAGCACAGGTCAGAGTAGAGCACAGGTCAGAGTAGAGGTCAGGATTAGAAACACTTCTGGGTGAGTATCTCCATGAATGCCATGGTGAGCTTAGCTGAACAACTGCAGTGGCTCCTGTAGCCGTAGATGGGCATCCTGGTAAGAGGAAGGCCAAGGTAAGCATGCATATGACTGCTACCTTATATTCTTCTAAGGTGTTGTCCACAATAAACTGACTTCTAGAAAGTTATCAAGAAATTTGTCGTGCATGTTTGGGGGTTTGTTTAATGGTGTTATGGTTATGTGGTTGCAGTGCCTTCTCTGAGGGAACTCCCTGTGAGTCAAGGTTTTAAAGAGAAGTAATGTCTATGAGAATGAAGTGTTTCCCACTTCTGCCTTGCCCTTGTGATCATACAGAATCACAAAATTGTCTAGACTGGAAAATACCAAGTTCAAACATAAGCCTACACACTGACAAGTCCTTCACTTTGATATATCTCTAGGCACTACATCTATATGATTCTTAAATCCCTTCAGGGATGCTGACTCCAACACCTACCTCCCTGGGCAGCCTATTCCAATAGCTGATAGCCCTCTCAGTGAAGAAATTCTTCCTAATACCCAACCTGAATCTCCCTTGCTGCAACCTGAGGCCATTTCCTCTTGTCCTATCACTTGTTACTTGGTTGGTGTGCTGGTTTGAGGCTAATTGGAATATTTTAATGAGAAAAATCAGATTATAGGTTGTGAAAAGAAAACAATGGTGATGTCTACTTCGCTCATAGGCTTACTGAGATGTACTAAAGCAAGGACACAAACATAGATAAGAGTGTGTTAGTAACTCTGTTTGAGCTCTTTTCTCTCCCTGGCTTCTAGCTGGATCTGTGTAACTCTATGTGCTGGCTTAAACTAGTTGGAGGATTTGAATGAGAAATCCGACTATAGGCTGAGAAGGGAAAGCAAAATTTGATTCTACTTCACTCATTGGTTTACTGAAATGGTATAAAGTTAGAATCAAAACAAAGATAAGACAGACCACTTTGTGCTGTGGCTGCTGCTNCCCCCCCCCTTAGGGATCCTTATCTCTGGGAGGGGTGTGGTGTTTCTGTTATTACCTTTTCACTGTATATATCTGTTATATATTGTAAATATCTGCTAGTATATTGTGTAAAGCTGTAATATAAAGCTTCATTCCTTAACTTCCAGATGTTTGAGTCTAGCCTAGGTTATTTCAAAGTGTGAGGGATGGGGAACTGCCGAACCACCACACCCAACTAACTAATCGATTCTGTTTCTAACCCCCCCAGCTGATCTTTCCTGTTTAGGTTGCACATAAGATAGGTTCTGGGATATGATTAGAGGGTGGGGGAAAGGTGGAAGGGTGGTTGGCAATTCATCTTGGGGACTCTGATCTCTGGGAGGGGCATCATGTTTCTGTATTACCTTTAACTTGTGTATTTCTGTGTATAGCTGTAAATACTTGTAATCTATTGTAAATATCTGCTTGTATATTGTGCTAAGCTGTGACTATAAAGCTTCATTCCTTAACTTCCAGCTGGCTGAGTCTAGTCTGGGTGAATTAAAATGTGTATGTGTGCAGGTGCCGGGTAACTCCTGAACCATCATAGAGCTGATTACTTGGTTCTATCACTTGTTATTTCACTCAGCTCCTGGTTCTTATCCAAGGTGGCCAGCAGCTGTACAAGCTGCCCTGTCAAGCCCGTTGTTGCTATGCAGAGGAACTTTGGACAGGATAAAGTGGAAACGTCTGCTCTTACATATTACTACTGCTGTGCATTATGGATCTGGGACCTCATCGTCTGAAGTAATACACAAGAAAAAAACGTGGTCCTAGCTCGTGACTACCTATAAGCTAAATTAATGCTGACATTCTAAAAAAAGATCTTTAAAAAGTAACTCTCTCTTGAAGAAGGAGAATTCTGAGAAGACCGATGAATTTTTTAGCTATCAGTATGCTCAGATGGCCAAAAAGGCCAACAGCATCCTGGCCTGGATCAGCAATAGTGTGGACAGTAGGAGTAGGGAAGTGATCATGCTCTTGGTGAGGCCTCACCTCAAATATTGCATTCAGTTTTGGGCCCCTCACTACAAGTACATTCAGATGCTGGAGTGTGTCCAGAGAAGGGCAACAAAACTGGTGAAGGGTCTGGAGAGCAAGTCTTAGGAGGAGCAGCTGAGAAAACTGGGGTTGTCTAGCTTGGAGAAGAGGAGGTTGAGGGCAGACCACATTGTGCTCTACGACTCTCTGAAAAGAGGTTGGAGTGAGGTCGGGTTTGGTTCCCTTTCCACAGTATCAGGTGATAGAATGAAAGGAAATGGCCTGAAATTGTGCCAGAAGAGGTTCAGGTTGGATACTAGGAAGAATTTCTTTGCTGCTGCAAGAGTCGTCAGGGACTGGAACAGGCTGCCCAGGAAGGTGGTGGAGTCCCCATTCCTGGAGGTGTTCAAAAAGCACATAGACATGGCATTGCAGGACACGGTTTAATAGCCATGGTGATGTTAGGTTGATGGTTGGACTCGATGATCTTAGAGGTCTTTTCCAACCAAAACAACTTATGACTCCATGATCTCTGCCCGGAATCCAGACAGACTTACCTACATTCCTCTGGCCTTACCAATAAAAATGTGCCAAGTTGCTTATTCTGGAAACTCGGCAAAGCTGCTCTGGCGGATGATATTTTATAAGGCATAGAATCATAGAATCATAGAATGGTCTAGGTTGGAAGAGACCTCAAAGATCATCCAGTTCCAACCCCCCGCCACAGGCAGGGACACCTCCCACTAGATCAGGACGCTCAAGACCTCATCGAGCCTGGCCTTGAACACATCCAGGGAGGGAGCAGCCACAACCTCCCTGGGCAACCTGTTCTAGTGCCTCACCACCCTCACTGTGAAGAATTTCTTCCTAACATCCCGTTCAAATCTCCCCTCCACCAATTTGAACTCATTCCCCCTTGTTCTGTCATTACAAGAAGGCATCTTTTCTGGAAAGCTGCTGCAATACCACGGAGACACTTATCTTTCCGGCAGTGCTAATATTGTCAAGTTTTACATACAAATAGCCTGGTGACACATAGCTGTGTGAAAACAAACACTTCCAGTTAAAGCTTGCTAGCAATGGATGACAGATACTTGTCATAAAGTCATCTCTAAGCATGTGGAAGAGAAGAAAGTTATCAGGAGTAGTCAGCATGGATTCACCAAGGCGAAATAGTGTTTGATGAATCTGATAGCCTTTTATGATGGGGGTGACTGGCTGGGTAGATGAAAGGAGAGCAGTGGATGTCGTGTACCTTGACTTCAGCAAGGCTTTTGACACTGTCTCCCATGACATCTTCATAGGTTAGCCCAGGAAGTGTGGGTTAGAAGAGTGGACAGTAAGATGGATTGAGAACTGACTAAACAGTAGAGCTCAGAGGGGTGGGACCAATGGCACAGAGTCCAGCTGAGGGTCTATAACTAGTGGTGTTCTCTAGGGGCCAGTACTGGCTCCAGCCTTGTTCAGCATTATCATCAGAGATCTGGATGAAGGAACAGCGCACTCTAAGCAAGTATGCTGATGAGATTAAATGGGCAGAATTGGCTGACACACCAAAGGTCTGTGCAGTCCTTCAGGGAGATCTGGACAGACTGGAGAGCTGGGCAAAAGGGAACCCAATGAAGTTCAACAAGGATAAATATAGAGTCCTGAACCTCAGGAGGAACAATCCCATGTATCAGATTAAGGGCTGACCTCCTGGAAAACAGCTACATGGAAAAGGAACTGGTGGACAGTAAGTTATCTATGGAACAGCAATGTGGCCTTGTGGCCAAGAAGGCCAATGGGATCCCAGGGTGCATTAAGAAGAATACAGTCAGCAGCTTGTGGGAGGTTCTTCTGCCCCTCTACCATGCCCTAGCAAGGCCACATCTGGAGTATTATGTCTAGATCTGTCCAGTTCAAGAGAGACAGGGAACTACTGGAGACAGTCCAATGGATGGCTACAATGATGGGGAACAGACTGGAAGATTGGTCTGATGAGGAAAGGCTGAGAAACTTGGGTCTGTTTAGCCTGGAGAAGAGAAGGCTGAGTGGATCTTATGCTTCTGAATATCACAGGGGTGGAGGTCAAGAGCATGGGTGAGATTTTTTTCAGTGATGTCCAGCAACAGTCACAAAATGGAATACAGGAAGTTCCATCTGAACATGAAACTTGTTTATTTTGAAGGTGCCAGAGCACTGGAATGAACTCACCAGAGTAATTGCAGAGTCTCCTTCTCTGGAGTAATTAAAAATCTGCTTGGATGAATACCTGCTCTGGGTGTTCCTGCTTTGGCAGGAGGAATAGACTAGTTATCCACAGAAATCCTTTGCAACTACCACCATTCTATGATTTTGCATGTGAACGAGTTGCAGAGAAAAGTAAGTTCTCAAAAAAGGGTGCAGTAATGTATTTTGAATGTTCTTGCAAAGAACAAAACTAGAGAGCAAACCAAAACTATCTTTCTTTTGGTGTGAGAAATACAATGGAGGAGATGGAGTCCATATTTTGGAGGAAAAAGACATTTTCCTCTTTATTTTCCCCAAAAATTAAAATCGGTAATGGCCTGCAGTAACATAGTAAATATTCTATCAGACTTACACTAAAATCACACACAAGAAATGAGATAGCAAAGCATAATTCAGTGGGATTTCCTTGGATGTAAAAGCAAACATTTTGATGCTGCTTATGCAAAACAGAGGAGAAACAAGCTGTGTGGAGTGACTGGTAGCTGCAACATCGCTGAGCATACACTTTTGAGACTCTGTTCCATTTGCAGAGTAAAAAGTGAGGCTTCATGCTCTGCATGGAATGGACTAGGCAGGCTGTAAAAAAAAGCTTTATGTAAAGGCTGCAGCAAAATGAGAAGTGTATGCAGACTAAAAATAGAAAAAAACCCAACCCTAGTCGGAATAACAAAAAACCTAATCCACACAACCATAGTGACTGGAATATTCTTGCATTTCCCAGACAATGCTGGCATCATGTGGCCATTTTATTTAGCTTGTCTTATAGTGAAATATTTCTGGAAAAAGCTTTGTTCAGCATGCCTCTGATTGGAATCCTACCAAAAAAACCCAAAAACCCAAAAACAAAAACAAAACAAAAAAAAAAAAAGCGCTCACCAACACCATTCAGCTCAATTGCTTCACCTGCATGGATATTCCAGGACGCTATCTCCATTTTGTAGCAGAAATAAGGAGTCTGAGTAGGTTGTTTGGTATCTTTCTCAACTCTCCAGCCTGTCTAACATACACAATTTTCAGCTGTGCTTTGATTTTGAATCTAAAAGAACAGAGGAAATGGCCAACTGCATGGTAGGCTGTAGTGGGAGCATTTTCACACTGTGGGGACATGCTTGTCAGAATGAGCAATACTGGAGGACAGTAGGTTTGCAATCAGAGAAAAGGTGGTATGGTGAATTGACTATGGTTTAGTGCCAGGTACCCATCATGCCATTCTATCATTCCTGTCCTTGGCAGGGAAAGGACGTGAGAAAATAAGATGGGAAAACACTGCATGAGTCATGATAAAGGCAGTTTAATAAAGGAAAAGTTGTATGTGAAGTCAAAGCAAACAAAAGAAAAGGGGGAGGCTGAGGGGAGACCTCATTGCCCTCTACAACTCCCTGAAAGGAGGCTGGAGCAATGTGGGGGTTGGTCTCTTCTCACATGCAAGAAGTGACAAGACAAGAGGAAATGGCCTCAAGTTATGCAGGGAAGACTCAGGTTTGATATTAGGAGAAAAATTACTCAGGAATAAACCCTTTTGGACATGGCCTCCCTAGGTGATATTATTGTGTCAGGTGGGTGGACTCTGAGGTCCCTTCCAATGCCTACCATCCATGGTTCTATGATCACTCAGTGTTAAGTTGATAGGTTTAATAAATCAGGCTACAGAAAATGAGGCTATTTTTTCAGCAGTACTGTTGGTATTTTGGAAGGATGGAAACCTATATGGAGATCATGCCCAACATTGGGAGTGGGATGCTGTTACACAGGCCAAATTTAAAGGATTTTGCAGAAATGCCCCTGAAGCTCGAGTAAATAAAGCCCTAGGCAGTCTAGCTTTAATCAATGACACTAACAGCTTACTAACCTCCATCTGAAATAAGTTGCCAACAACAGAATATCTTCAGGGAACTTCCTCTTTGAAGTTCAGTACATCTAGATCAAATGAAAAACCTTGGTGCAAACCATAAAACAGTAGGGGAAAAAAAAAATATTTCTCCCAGCCATGTTTTAGATTGTGAAAGAGATGATACAGCAGTCTTAAATATTAAGGTCTAGGGAGACCTTATGGAAGTGTTGCAGTACCTGAAGGGGCACACATGAAAGCCTGAAATGGACTTTTGATAGGGGTCTGTGGTGACAGGGCAAGGCACAATGGTTTTATACTAGAGCAGGGTAGATATACATTGCACATTAGGAAGATGTTGTCTGCTATGAGGGTGGTGAGCCACTGGAATGGGTTATCCAGAGATGCTGTGGATGCCTCATTTGTGGAAGTGCTGAAGACCAGGCTGGATGAGACTTTGAGCAACCTGGTCTACTGGCAGGTGCCCCTGCCCATGGCAGGGGTGCTGGAACTATAAGATCTTTAAGAGTCCTTTCAACTCAAGCCATTCTATGATTAAGGCAGAGCATGTTTATAGTTGGATGTTTGTACACAGAGAAGCTGTGCTTTCTTCTGTGCTTTTGTGTACCTATAAGCACTTGTATATGGGCACAGACATATGCCTTTCTCTGGCACAAACTCGAACACAGAAAGTTCTGTTTAAACATCGGAATCATAGAATCATAGAATGGTTTAGGTTGGAAGGGACCTCAAAGATCATCCAGTTCAAACCCCTCGCCACCTCCCACTAGAACAGGTCACTCAAGGCCTCATCTAAACTGGCCTTGAACACCTCCAGGGATGGAGCAGCCACAACCTCCCTGGGCAACCTGTTTCAGTGTCTCACCACCCTCACTGTGAAGAACTTCCTCCTAACATCCAGTTTAGATCTCCCCTCCACCAGTTTAAACCCATTACACCTTGTCCTGTCATTACAAGACCTTGTGAATAGTCTCTCCCCGGCCCTCCTGTAGGCCTCCTTATGTTGAGGATGGTGGAGCACTGGATGCCAAGACAGGTGGTGGAATGTTCATCTCTGCAGTTATTAACAGCCTGCCTTTACACCGTCCTGTGCAACCTACTCTATGTGAGCCTGCTCTGGTTGCAGGGCAGCTGAACTGGATGATCTCCAGAGGTCCTTTCAGTTCCTATCATTCTGTGTGATTTGCTACAGTTTTAAATCTTATATGGATGCAAAAGCTGTGAAAGTAACATTCTAATCATTCATTCTACATTTTATAAATCATCTTCACACCTTGTGAACCCAAAAAAATCTCAGGTCTCTGAACACCCAGCATCAGCAAGTTTGAAGTTAATAAGTAGTACACTCATGCTTTGTTCTCAAGTATGCAGTGCTAGCTGTATAAATGCAGGCATGTGTTTAAGTTAATAGTGATAATTATGGCTCTGATTTTATAGCTTTATTAAGCTTTTATTTTGTTTAGATGACAGAAAACCTTTTATCTGACTCGGTGTCTTGTTCAGATTGGTCAATCTTAGTCCATGTTTAGGTTGGACTTGATGATGTTAAAAGTATTTTCCAATTAAGGGGATTCTGTAATTCTTTGTCAGAGCTTTGGCAAGGGCTAAGGCACCAAGTTCCATAATCCATGATGATCAAGATATTTGAGCATCTACACTGCATAGTAGAAAACACAGTTAAAATGTTTTTGCTTCTGGGTGAAAATCCAAAGCAGATCACTAAATTCCTTCTCCATTATCACTTCCATGTGCATATTCCCAGGGAAGCTTTTCATCCCAAGAGTAGACCCAAATCAAATTGATTGTAGTCTGTATGGCAGATATGTGAATGCAGATCCTTTCCCTTTCTGTGGTAGACTCTTCCCTACGTCTGTCCAAAAGGGAAGAGACTATATTTAATCAGTTGTAGCCAAAAAAAATAAAGGTAATAAATGCACACACCTACTCTGTGAGGTTAGCTAGACCATTTGTTCATAACAACTACTTTTCCAGCACTTGATCTTAAACATGCATTGATTAAAAGGAAGCAAAGTTGTGGGTGCTGTTTTATGTGCTCTCCCAGCGTCATTTAAAAAAGACTACCTGCATCATTAAAAGTTGTTGGGTTGGATGCATGTTGAACATGCTGTTACCTGGAGAGCTCACTGCTTGAGTAGGATGTGATGAAAGATTTAAAATATTTGTTTCCCTGAGTGTTTTGAAATGGGTCAAGTGGCTGGAAAATGAAAATGAGAATATGACTGAGGAGAGGAAGAGAAGAGATTCTTCTGTGTAACTGAGGTGCTAGAGAAAAATTGAGCCTCTGGGTAAGGTACTCTTACCTAAATCTGCTTTCAGAGAAAGAAGAAAACATGGCTGTGATGTCCAGATGGAGATAGGTGACAAGCAGAGTCCTTCAAAGGTCTGTGTTGGGACCAGTGTTCTTCAGTATCTTCATCAATGAGATAGACAGCAAGATTGAGTGCACTCTCAGCAAATTTGCAGATGCTTAATGGTGTGGTTGATAAGATTGAAGGATGAGGTGCCATCCAGAGGTGCCATCCAGAGGGATCTGGACAGGGTGGAGAGGTGAGCTGAGCAGAATCTCATGAGGTTCAATAAAGCCTAGTGCAAGGTACTGCACCTAGGTTGGAGCAATCCCTGATATCAATACAGACTGGGGGATGATAAAATTGAGAGCAGCCCTGAAGAAAAGGACTTGGGGATGCTGGTGTGTGAGAAGCTGGACATGAGCCAGCAATGTGCACTTGAAGCCCTGAGGGCTGTTGGCATCCTAGGCTGCATCAAAAGAAGTGTGGCCAGCAGATCAAGAGGTGATTCTGCCACTTTGCTCTGCTCTGGTAAAACTCACCGGAATTACTGCATCCAGCTCTGGAGCCCTCAACACAAGAAGGACATGGACTTGCTGCAGCAGGTCCAGAGGAGGGCCATGAAAATGATCAGGTGATTGGAAGACCTGTCCTATAAAGAGAGACTGAGGGAGCTGGGGTTGTTCACCCTGGAGAAATCTCTGGAAAGACCTTATATCTGCATTCCAGTACCTGAAGGGAGCCTACAAGAAGGCTGGAAAGGGAGTGTTTACAAATGTCTGTAGTGATAGAATGAGGGAAAATGTTTTTTTACACTACAGAAGAGTCTATTTAGATTGGATGTTAGGAACAAGTTCTTTACAATGAAGGTAGCGAACACTGGAACAGGTAGCCCAGGAAGGTGGTTGAGGCCCCACCCCTGCAGATGTTCAAGGTCAGGATTGACAAGGCTCTGGACAACCTAATCTAGTGGAGGATGTCCATGCTCACTGAGAGGTGTTGGACTAGATGATCTTTGGTGGTCCCTTCCAACCCAAACCATTCTGTAATTTTATGATTTTATATTAAAATTTAATATAATTAATT
>VWZI01023237.1:132896-173451 GCA_013396835.1 Psilopogon haemacephalus | reverse complement strand
GGAGACCAAAATCCCCAAGAGAGGGTAACCAAACCCCTCCCACCACCTTTCCCCCCTTCCCCCATCTTTATCTCACCACCTCTTGATGCTGCAGATAAGCTGAAGATCAGGGAGATTAGTAATAGGAGAAAAAGTTAGTGGTTTTAGTGGTTTTACTCTGAATTCAGCCAGCAAGACCGAGAGACAAAGGAGAGAGCGGCCAGAGCCAGCACAGACCCAAAGCAGACTGGCCCACCGCTAATCTTGTTTGTTTTGGGAACATCTCTTAAAACAATTTTTTTTTCCTTCTCTCAGTGAAACTTGGTGAAGTGACACTGTGTGTTTAACTCTCTCTCAGCCAATAGTCTAATTTCTCACTCAAATTCTCCAATTAGCTCAAACCAACACACTGGGGAAGGACTTTTTACAAGGGCTTTTAGTGACAGGATGAGGGGGAGTGGATTTAAGCTGGAAGAGGGTAGATTTAGACTAGATATTAGGAAGAAATTCTTGACAGTGAGGGTGGTGAGACATAGGGACAGGTTGCCCAGGGAAGCTATGGATGCCTCCTCCCAGGAGGTGTTCAAAGCCAGGCTGGATGTGATCTTGAGAAACCTTGATCTAGTGGAAAGTGTCCCTGCCTTTGGCAGGTAGGTTGATTCATAGAATGGTTTGGGTTGGAAAGGACCTCCTGTAAAGGGTTAAGCCCACCTGGGAACCCCCTGAATCCTCCCAAGGGGGTGGTCTGACCTTTCTCCAGGTGTCATGGTTAGCCCACTCACACTTCCTGCTAGGACTTCGCTGTAAAAGGGGAAGACATATTGTTTTCTTTCTCACTTCTTCTTGTCCTGACTGCCTGAGCATTTCTTCACTGCTCTCTGCTGCCAGACCACCACATGCTCTCAGCCAACACTCAGACAGTATCACCATTTTTATTTGGAACTTGGACTAACTGCTTTTCACCATCAAATTCCTACATCCTGCCTTCATCCAACATCAAAACCATCCATCTCAACCTTTGGACTCAATTGCCTTCCTGGTTGTATTTGTATTTTGTTTACCCTTTTCCCCCTTCTCCCCAGCTTCTGTATTTTCCCCTCATTCCTCATACCCTGCATTCTGGTTCCCCTTTCCTCACATCTTCTGTATAAAAAACCCTTTCCCTCCTATTTATTGTTAAAGTTTTATATATTTTTACTTCCAAATCAGATTGAGTATTTTTTGGGCTCAGGGGTAGCTAGCTTAAACCCAATACACCTCCAAAACTCATCTGTTTCCAAGCTCCTGGCATTGACAAGGACACCCTCCACTAGACTAGGTTGCTCAAGGTCTCATCCACCCTGTCTTTGAAGACCGCCAGGCAGGGGGCATCCACAACATCCCTAGGCAATCTGTCCAAGTGTCCTACCACCCTTACTGCAAATAATTTCTTCCTAATATCCAATCTAATTCTGCCCTTCTCAAGCTTCAAACCATTCCCTTTCATCATGTCAGTACCATGACTTTGTAAAAAAATCCCTTCCCAGCTTTCTCCTGTTTTAAAAGTCCCTTCCAAATCATTCCATGATCCTACGACTAAACTATGTGTCTCAAAGTATCTTGGGGATAGATAAACCTCATACAGGGAGGTTTCAGTCCAGTTTTGTAGATGTGAAATGGAAGCAGAGTACAGACAGTAACCAGCTAAGACACCCCATGGACAATCAGACTGAGCTTTAACTAAACTAGTTAACTAAACCAGTTTTTCCTTGATCTTTTAAAGAGGTCAGCAGCCTGAGAGTGGCAGTAGAGTCACGTTGTTCTTGCTAGGGAAGTGGACAAAATAACCCAAAGAAATCAGGACTGGTCTTATGGCACTCTTGCAGGAATTGGTGTGGTTTGCTTTTTGAATGGAGAATATAAAAGTGCTCTTTAAAGATAACTTTACAGATACTAAATTGAAGTTGAATATCCCTACTTTTCTGGGTGTACCAGCTACAACCCAATTCTACAATAGGCAGAGGAGAACGTACTGCTTACTTAAGTACAGTGAGAATATTACAGCCCTCATCCCATACACATGAGGATCAACAGGAAGGAAAATCATAATGCTGGCAGAAAAGCATCTTCTGAGAAGGAAATAGAGTATAGTAAGATAATACCTCAGCTCTTGAATGCATGGAGGAAAGGAGCATTGAGGCAGCTGTGTGACCCTCAGCAGCCAGAGAAGGGCAATGAAGCTGGCGAAAGGTACCGAGAACAAGTCTTATGAGGAGCAGCTGAGGGAATGGGGGTTGTTTAGTCTGGAAAGAAGGAAGCTGAGGGGAGACCACATTGTTCTCTACAACTCCATGAAAGAAGGTTGGAGTGAGGTGAGGGTTGGTCTCTTCTCCAGGTGATAGAATGAGAGAAAATGGCCTGAAATTGTGCCAGGGGAGCTTTAGGTTGGATATTGGGAAAAATGTGTTTCCTGAAAGAGTGGTCAGGCATTGGAACAGGCTGCCCAGAGAGGCGATGGAGTCACCATCCCTGGAGGTGTTCAAGAAAAATGTGGACATGATACTTCATGACATGGTTTAATGTCCATGGTGATGTTAGGTTGATGGTTGGACTCAGTCTTGGGAGTGTTTTCCAACCAAAACGATTCTGTGATTCTATGAAGCTGGAGATTGAAAGAGGAGTGGTGCTGTCCATTGTGTTGTACAGAGGAAGAACTAGTACATATTGGTTCTTGGGCCAGGTACTTTCTGATCAGTCCATCTGGCTGCCTTGCCACAGGAAATTACCTCAGGTTGTGAAAAGGGAGCTTAAGGTTGGATTTTAGGAAAAATATCTTCCCAGAAGGAGTTATCAAGCATTGGAACAGGCTGTCCAGGAAGGTGGTGGAGCCACCATCCTTGGAGCTATTTCAAAGACACATGGATGTGGTGCTGAGGGACATGGTTTAGTGGCAGTGGCCTAATAATAGTGGTAAGATCGTGAGCTCTAGGAGCGTGGTTGGACTTGATAATCTCAAAGGTCTCTTCCAACATCAACAGTTCTAGGACAGCCACAACTCTGTCCTTACTTGGTAGATCTGGTCTGTGGAAGTAGAGACTGAAGGCAAAGCTTGCAGGTCTGCTCTGTAAGATGTAAAACATGTATCCACCTGAGCGGAAAAAGCGTGGGAACTATGCCTTAGTGGTAAGGCTTTAGAACGAGTGAAAACAGGTACTACCACAAAGGGTAACAGGTGTCCTATGGATTGCAGCTATGGCCAGCTGCTGCAATCTGGCTTGTGAAACTGAATTTAAATTTTCTGTTGTTTCTCCCTTCCCCCATATTTATCATAGGATATATCAAGGCTGACATGAGGTTTTTAAAGAAACAAGGTGAAGTGTGTCATTGTATTGAATGAAGGCATGAGAGGTGGAACCCTTTCAGCCTCTCTAAGAGAAATCTGGAATTTTTGCATAGATTCATAGAACGGTTTGGCTCATGGCAGGATGGTTGGAACTAGATGATCTTTAAGGTCCCTCCCAACCCAAACCATTCAGTGACCCTTCTACCAGCCCAGGAGCTTCAAGCCCACAAAGCCTCACATCTGCCCTCACACTGCTGTCTTTGGTCTTGTACTCATCACTTTAGCACTGGCTGGTGCTTGACTATGGGTGGTGAGGTGGGGGGGGGCTACAGGATCTTTCAAGTAGAAGTAGCATCTCTGCACCGCTAATATTTTTCTTGGTGTGCTTGAGTTCTCTGTGATTTATAATTAATTCAGCCCATCCAACATTTTTAAATGAGAAAGCTACCCATAATCTCTGGCAATAGCTTCACTATAGTGTATCTTACCCTGCTAATAAAAACATGCTGCAAGATTTTAATCTAATATTGTGGAATACTCTTGGGTATTGTTGAAAATTACCAGAAGGGCTGACTGCTGGAAGATAATCCATGAAAACAAATTATATTATTAATCAAACCCAAGCACAGAATTCTCCACATAGTGGTTTTAAAATGCCCAAGATGGTCTTTAATTGAAATGTTACAGAAAATAACAGAATGGGAAACTGTGTACTCGGCGCTTAATTAACTTTACAATGTATGTTCAGCAGTTTCTATTAGATGGTGAGAGCAAAAATGCAATGATGTGATGTGAGATGTGTACAACAAAGTCCACTTATCTCTTATCTAATAATAAATTTCAACTTAGATTACTAAGCACATTCTTAATTAAACACTGTCTTTCCTTGTTGCATGCTGAAGTGGCTGATGGTAAAAGCTTTTTCCATGCATTGTCTTCCATTAACTTCAGCATTGGCCTTTCCTTATGAGGATTATATAATCATAGAATGGCTTGAATTGGAAGGGACCTTAAAGATTATCCAGTTCCAATCCTTCTGGCATGGGCAGAGACATCTCTCACTAGACCAGCTCGCTCAAAGGCTTATTCTGCCCAGTCTTCAACACTTCCAGGAATGAAGCATCCATAGATTCTCTGGGCAACTCATTCCAGTGTCTCACCACCCTCATAGCAAAGAACTTCTTCCTAATGTCCAATCTAAATCTACCCTGCTCTACTTCTAACCTATTGCTCCTTGTCCTATCCCTACAAGTCCTTATCAAAAGTCTCTGTCCAGCTTTCCTGTAGCCCCATTCACATACTGGAATCTGGTCTCCCCAGATTCTTCTCTTTTCGAGGCTGAACAAATGTGACTCCCTCAGCCTGTCCTTGTAGGCGAAGTGCTCCACCTTTCATCTTTGTGGCCCTCCTGGACCCTGTCCAATAGACCCATATCCTTCCTGGTTTTGATCTGGGTCCAACTTGAAGTGGGTAGAGGAGGACATCTAGGTTGTGACCAAAGATGCATCTAGTCTTGCAGCAGTGGCAGATACTGGAAGGGCAGGATGCATTCCTTATGCAGTGATGAGACACATCGCTGTGACTTTGTTCATGCTGTGGATCTTCATGTGACGTGGCTTAGGAACTTCTTCCACCACTATTGAGATTTACCAGATCAGCTTAGATGGCTTGGAAGTAAGATGAAGCTGCATTTACAGCAAAGCAAAATTTACAAGCATATATACACAATATATGTACAAATATTTACAATTATATATAAACAAGAAATAATACAGAAAACCAAACTCCCTCCCAGATGAACAATGCTATCCAGAAGGGCTCAAAGCTATCCTCTCTTTCTCCCTCTACTTTCCCAAACAGACAAACAAAGCAACCAGCAAAGTTTACGTTGTTTTCTGTTAGCCAAGATTAGTAAAATAGATGTTAGAGCTGAGTGAGGAGGAAGTGAATAGATCCAGCATGCCAGACCAGAGTGGGACAAATTGTTGACATTCTGGAGTTTTATCCCTCTTAGCAAACCAATGAATGATATAGACTTCATCATTATTTTCTTTTTACAACCAATGATCTAATATCTCTCATTGAAATATTCCAATTAGCCTCAAACCAGCACATCATGCTACCAAAAAGCTACATTCTTAACTAGCAAGCACTTGGGCCCTCAGGATTTTTTCACCCTATGGTCTCTTCTACCAGTACAGAACCTTCAAGTCTGCAAAGCTTCAGCCCTGCTGTCTTCAGTCTTGTCCTCACCACCTTAGCACTGGCTGGTGACCCCCTGACTATGTGTGGTGTGGTGGGCCTGAAGGATCAGTCAAATAGAAATACTTTCTCTCTGATAAGAGATTTGTCCCTCTCTTTTAAGTTCATAGCATATTCTATGGGATTGTTGTAGTACAGAGCTGGCACCCTTCTAGGAACCTGAGCAGTATGCTGGGCTTGAGCATACCTATGAAAAAGCAAAGGAAGATGGTATGCAATAATCTTGGTCTTGCTTTAGAGATCAGAAGATACTTAGTTGGGAACTGTTACCTTCTGTTCTGTTGGAGAATGGCTCCTTTCTTAAAGGAATCATAAAATTGTAGGGGTTGGAACAGACCTCTGGAGATTGAGTCCAACCTTCCTGCCAAAGCAGGATCACTAGAGCAGGCCACACAGGAATGTGTCCAGGTGGATTTTGAATGACTCCAGAGGAGACACCACAACTCCTCTGAGCAGCCTGGGGCAGGGCTCCAGTACTCCCACAACAAAGAAGTTTTTCCTCACATTGAGGTGGAACTGCCTGTGTTCCAGTTTGTGTCCATTGCCCCTCATCCTATCACTGGACACCAGTGAAAAGCACCATCTTCTTGACACCTATCCTTAAGGTATTTGTAAACCTTAATCAGATCCTCTCTCAGCCTTCTCTTCTCCAGGCTAAATAGCCACAGGTCTTTCAGCCTTGCCTCTTAAGACAAATGTTCCAGTCTTGCCTATAGGATTCAAGTTAAGGATCTTCCAAAACCCATTCCCAGCTAGGACCTGGCATGGGATGACAGCAGTGAAGGTGAGCAACGGTTTTCCTTGTTGCTCAGCTGAGCTCTCAGTCACCTGAGCCAGGTAAGTGTCAGTGACAACTTGTAACATCCAGAGTTGCCTCTGCTTCATGTCTTGGACTAGCCAAGTTTTGCCTCTAATGGGAAGGGTCTAGATTTTTTTTTTTTTTTTTTGGTGCAAAGGAACCAGTGCGAGCTGAGTGTGGCCTCTAGTGGCCTGTTTATGTTCCTTGCAATAAGAAGCTTCCATAATTGTGTACTTCTGAACTGTGGTGCTGACTAAGCTGTAAAATTGCAGTGGTGCAGAGTGTACCTTCCATGACCACCCAACCTGCCCCTGATTCACAGATTACTTTGCTCCAAGGGATTTGGCCCTGCTTTAGCTCTGACTCACCTGTTTGTGGCACTAAACACCATGACGACAGCCTAGCACACTGAGGAAAATTTAAGCTGTCACTGATAATATATTCCAGTGCTGCAGCTAAGCATCTCTTTTGTGAACATCTGAATCATGCATGCAGCTGGCCTAGAAAAGTCTGAGGTAATTTGAAAGAAGACCTCAAGTTTTTCTTTCTCCAACTAGAGCACTGTGTCATCTCAGTAGCTAGAGAGAGCCTTCCATACCCTGGAAGAGAAAAACTTGGCAAATAAACCAGAAATTAATTCCCCTTCTGCCTCTGTCAAGTGTCTGCCATGGTGACAGCCTTGAGCATGAGCAGAGCCCCTGGTTTTCTGCTTGCAGTGGTTTCTCTGACATGATTGTGCTCAACAACATATGCCTGAAAGAGATTAATTAAGGCATGTTCAGGTTTTCAGAAGTGCATAAAGCACACTCAACAACACCTGGTGTTTCTAAAAATTACCCTTTGAGTATCTGTCTCTCAAGGCCTTTTCCCAGGTCTAACGACTTCTTTCTTCAGAAAACAAATGCCTGATTCTTTTTTGTCCTTGTCTGAGATGGACATATATACTTTCTGCAATGATGTTCATCACCCTCAGGGAAAGGTGATGCGAGAATGCTCTTGGTCACAGAATGGTAGGGATTTGAAAGAATGTCCTGGGCTGCATTAAGAGCAGTGTGGCCAGCAGGGCAAGGGAGGGGATTCTCCCCCTTTGCTCTCATCAGACCCCACCTGGAGTACTGTGTGCAGTTCTGGAGCCCCCAGCGCAGGAAGGACATGGAACTGTTGGAGAGAGTCCAGAGGAGGGCCACAAAGATGATCAGAGGGCTGGAGCACCTCTGCTATGAGGACAGGCTGAGAGAGTTTGGGGCTTTTCAGCCTGGAGAAGAGAAGGTTTCAAGGAGACCTTATAGCAGCCTACCAGTATCTGAAGGGGGCCTACAGGAGGGCTGGGGAGGGACTGTTCACAAGGTCTTGTAATGACAGGACGAGGGGGAATGGGTTCAAATTGGCGGAGGGGAGATTTGAACGGGATGTTAGGAGGAAGTTCTTTACAGTGAGGGTGGTGAGGCACTGGAACAAGTTGCCCTGGGAGGTTGTGGCTGCTCCCTCCCTGGAGGTGTTCAAGGCCAGGTTGGATGAGGCCTTGAGCAACCTGTTCTAGTGGGAAGTGTCCCTGACTATGGCAGCAGGGTTGGAAGTGGATGATCGTTGAGGTCCCTTCCAATCTATACCATTCTATGATTCTATGATACTATGAATGTCTAGAGATCAAGTCCAAGCCTCTTGCCAAAGCAGGATCACCCAGGGCAGGTTACATGGGAACAAGTGCAGATGAGTTTTAAAAGTCTCCAAAGAAGGAGACTGCAACCTCTCTGTGCAGCCTGCTCCAGTGCTCTGGGATGCTCAAGAAGAAGAAAAAGCATACCTGTTGTTGTTTTGTTCTTCCTTGTGGAATATAGGCACAAGAAAGACTTCAACATCTGCTTTCTCTTCAGACTGAAATGAATCCCTGGAACAGGTTGCCCGGGAAGGTTGTGGCTGCTCCCTCCCTGGAGGTGTTCAAGGCCAGGCTGGATGAGGTCTTGAGCATCCTGATCTAGTGGGAGGTGTCCCTGCCTATGGCAGGGGGTTGAAACAGGACGATCTTTGAGGTCTCATCCAACCTAAACCATTCTATGAGTCTATGAAAATTGTGCTGGGATGAGTGCTGAAAAAAAGGAGAAGTTTTTGGATTTTGCCTGCCCAGTACAGTAGGAACTATTTTAAAGTTGAGACCTGCAGTTTTGTGTTTGGTTTTTTTTTTTTTTTTAATTTGCTTGTTTGAAACTGGGAAATGCTGGTGTCTCAGATACCCCTCAAAAGGTGTAACTGGCAAAAGTTAGCTTGGGTGAAAGAATAAATTGTATTTTAGCCACAGAACTATTCTCTGTTTGATTCCTAGAGAGCTTAAGGGGTTGCCTGGCAAGAAGCAGGCTGCCTTCATATGTAGAAAAAAACAACAGCTTTTGGAACAAAGCATTCAAATGGCAGGCTGAGAAGTGACAGTAACTGATAAACAGTGAAAGCTGCCTCCCTGTCTGGGCTTCTTGATGGAGGTGTTTTTCCTGGTTGAATAGACAATGTGTTCTCACTGCCTTTTGTGTGCAGATGGATGCTCAGGAGAGGCAGGATGGAGTCAGCTTTGCTGGTAAATGTGCAAGGATAACACCTATCAGGCTGAGGCTAGGAAAAGGATCTGTGCAAGGGATAGGGAAACAGGATGCAAGATAGGGAAGGAGACCCTTGTCTGAGCCATGTTTTCCATCCTATCTGTTCTTCTTAGCAGGCACAAGCTCAATATCCAATTTATTTTACAGCAAGAAGCTGGTACCCTTTGAAGTCTCTAACTGAACAAAGATTTGTTGCATTTGCCTCTACTAGCTCAGATTTTTTTTCCCTTTCTCATCTGGTATTATGATTTCTGTATTAGTTGATGCTTGGGGGGAAAGCAAAGAAACAAAATAAATACCCTGAAATGTTGTACATCTGTATGAAGTGTGGAGAGCTGTGCATGAGAAACACTTCCTTGTCTGAAAGTGTGATCTGCCTGTGCAGCGAAGCATGAAATTTGATTATTATCTTATTCCAAATTTCAGCGTAGGCTCATGGAGCTGAAGTCAGTATTAGTGTAAATAAAATTATTCAACTTTTCCTAGGTAACAGTTCCTTGACTTTCAGAGGTGGGGAGTCCTGAAGGCTGGTTCTGTGCAGTCCAAGATAGCAATTGGCTGAGACACCTGGGGCTGTTTAGCCTGGAGAAGAGACAGACTGAGAGGGGATTGATCAATGTTTACAAATACTTGAAGAGTGGGTGTCAAAAAGGGGTCAGTCTCTTTTTCACTGGTGCCTAATGATAGGACAAGCAGCAACAAATGCCAGCTGGAACACAGAAAGTTCCACCTCAACATGAGGAAAAACTTATTTGCTGTGAGAGTGCTGGAGCACAGGAACAGGCTGCTCATAGACATTGTGGAGTCTCCTTCTCTGGAGACTTTCAAGACTCAGATGGATGTGTTCCTGTGTGGCCTGCCCTAGATGATCCTACTTTGACAGGGGGCTTGGACTCGATGATCTCTAGAGGTTCCATTCCAACCCCGACTGTTCTGTGATGCTATGATTCTATAATGCCTGTACTCCAGGCTGCATCTAGAGTACTGTGTCCAGTTCTGGGCCCCCCAGTTTGAGAGGGACATAGAACTATATAGACTCCACTGCTATAGAGTCCAGTGGAGAGTCATGAAGATGATTAAGGGAATGGGACATCTCTCTTATGAGGAGAGACTGAGTGAGCTGGGGCTCTTTAGCTTGGAGAAGATGAGACTGAGAGGTGACCTCATTAATGCTTACAAATATGTAAAAGGTGAGTACCAGGAGGCTGGAACCAGGCTCTTCTCCGTGATGCCCGATGACAGGACAACAGACAATGGATGGAAACTGAATCATAGGAAGTTTCATGTAAACACGAGAAGGAATTTTTTCACTGTGAGAGTGACAGAACACTGGAACAGGCTGCCTCAAGGGAGATATAAAAAACCTGCCTGGACACATTCCTGTGTGATCTGGTCTAGGTGATCTTGCTCTGGCAGGGGAGGGGTTGGACTAAATGACTTTCTAGCCTCTGACATTCTGTTTCTGTGATTCTTTGCCCCACAATTTGTTTTCACTGTAGCTGTGAGATGAAGGACCCACAGAAAATCTTTTCTCACCCAGTGTGACATAAAACTGAACACTTTGGAAAGACACAGATTTTGTATGAGGAAAGGCTGAGTGAGACGGGTCTGTTCATAAAGCCTGGAAAAGTGGAGACCGAGTGGGTTCTCAATAATGCTTAGAAATATCTAAAGGGTTAATGTCAGGATAATAGAGCCAGATTGTTCTCAGCGATGTCCAGTGATAGGAGAAGGGTTAAACACAGAAGCATTTCTGTTCTCAAGGCGAGTCAGGAGCACTTTGCTTGACTGTCGGCATATTCTGGCATATGCCTCAAGTTCTACGTTTGCTCTGGACTGGCTCTGCTGGGCGACAGGACAATGAGCAAAATCCCGGCAGATGGCAGCAGAACAACGCCGAAGGCAGAGCTCTGTTCTCCCAGCGCAGCATCCACCCCCAGTTCTGTCTCAGCTGGAAAACTTGAGACGCTTTCTACTGTGAATGTCTCTGCGAGTTTAAAGGGTGAGGAAAGTGGATTCAGATATTCAAACAGTGTCTGAAGATCCTGTGGTGGAGTTCAACACTCTGCATTCAGGCTGGGGGCGGCGGGGGGGGGGGGAGGAAATCTTTGTGGGAAAGTAAACCATAAAGAGAAAAAAGCCCAAAGAACTAAAACCAAGCCTGCATCAAACAGAGAGTGAGTATTAATAGCACATTACATGGTGATGTCATAGAATCATAGAATTATCTGGTTGGAAAAGACTTTAAGATCACTAAGTCCAACTATAACCTAACATCTCCCCATACACAACTATTTAGACCACATCCTAAGCTCTTCAGCCTCCAGGGATGGTAACTCCACCTCCATGGGCACCCTTTCCTAGTGCCTGATGACCCTTTCAGTGAAGAATTTTTTTCTAGTATCTAATCTAAGCCTCCCCTGGTGCCACTTGAGACCATGTCCTGTTATTGTCCTTCTTTGTAAATATTGTTGAAAGAACTCAAACTGGAGCATTTTGAGGTCTTAACTGTGGTTACAATGAATACTCTTCTTCTCTACCTAAACAGATGTTTCTGAAAAGCAAAACATTTCTCCCATGTTTTGTTTTTCTGCCAGCCTGTATCCTGGTACAGACTGGGAGAAATCTACTCCTAAAGTAGCTCTAACCTCACAGTTAGAAACTCCTTCCCTGAAATGTGAATTTGGAAGCCCTCAGAGAAGAATGGAGTTGAATTAACATCACAAGTGGTCCTTTGACTGTTGAGTACTGGGTGTTGTTGCTACTGGGGCTAAAGGAGCTGTAGGGCTCTCAGTGTACCTTGTCCTGATCACTGTCCTCCCACATGTGTTAGAAGGTGGGAGGCAGGCATCAGCTCTGAATTTCCATCACATCATTGGTTTATTCTGGTAAAATCTTCAGCCAGCTGCTGAAGCTAGTTATGTGCCTGTTTTGCATGGTTAGCTTACATGCCAGGACCTAGCTCTGGGTGTCTGTTATGATTATTTATTATTGTGGGTGAATGTAATCATTATAGCAGGCTGAAGAGGCCGTTTAATGTATATAATAACTGCTGGCTTTATTTGTTGGTGTATTTGGCTGTTAGTAAAAGTACCCTCAGCAAGGGGACCGGGTGTTTTGATATCAATCAAAATAAGACTGCAACGAGAAAAGGCTATCACCCGTGCAAAAGAGCTTCTCTTCAGCAGCATTTTTATTATGTATTTTTAATACCCGTGCAGGTGGTAGTACATAACCTCTGGAAGATGTGCAATTAAAACAGTGTGCTTGCACTCTTTGCAGCAATCATGCCAGTATACCGATTTTATAGCTGCAGAGAAGATGTTTCTTCCAGTGGTTTCCCAGTATCACTGTAAAAATTAAACCAAAGGCAGTGATCTGTGTAATGTGGCTTATTAGGCATCTTGAGCAGTAATGCACAGATCAATGAACCTGTGCATAGCCAAATACCTCCAAGTCATGGCTACAGTACTTGCTGCCTTGAAAAGAAGTGAAAAATTGAGTTTGCTTTTAGCATAAGGGTCAGAAGGATGAGTACTCTGAAGGCAAATTGTATCCTGGCCTACATTAAAAGATGTGGTGCTTCGGGATATAGTTTAGTGGTCATAGTAGTTGGGTTACAGTTGGACTTGATGATTTAGAGGGGTTTTTTTTCAGTTTTAATGATTTTCTGATTCTACGCATGACCAGCAGATTAATAGAGGTGATTTTGCACTCTGCTCTGGTGAGATCCAACCTTGAGTACTGTGTCCAGTTCTGGTGCCCTCAACACAAGAAGGCCATGAATCTGTTGTGACAATTCCACAGAGGACAACAAAGATGATCAGAAGGCTGGAGCACCTGCCTTGTGGAGACTGACTGCAAGAGTTGACTCTGTTCAGCCTGGAGAAGAAAAGCCTCCAGGGAGACCTTACGGAAGCCTTCCAGTGCCTGAAGGGGGCATACAAGAAAGCTAGGGAGGAATGTTTCACAAGGGCTTGTAGTGATAGAATGAGGATTGAAGCTGTGATAGGGTAGTTTTAGACTGGATATTAGGAATAAATTCTTTACAGTGAGGGTAGTGAGACACTGGAACAGGTTGTCCAGGGAATTTGTGGATGCCCCCTCCCTGGAGGTGTTCAAGGCCAGGTTAGACAGGGCTTTCAGCAACCTGGCTTAGTGAAAGTTGTCTCTCCCCATGGTGGGGGGGATTTGACCTAGATTATCTTTAAGGTCCCTTCCATCCCAAACCACTCCATGATTTATAGATATTATCAACCTCTCTGTTGATCTTGAGGATACCAGACAGTTAGCTGAGGGAGGAAGGATGTCCATCCCCACCCTCTCCCCCCACCCATTTTTAGTTGCTTGAACTAACAAAAAGCTTCATCTGGTTCCTAATATTTTGCAGCACTGTCAAGTCAAAATAATCGAGTACTTTTAGCCAGATGAAAAATGGAGTCTCAGAAGTGGCATTAAGTTATCAATTTCCTGAACCAAGTTTATTTTATAGTGAAGGCTGACACAGCAATAAGGTGCAGGAGTAAAAGGAATGTAGCACAACCCAAGACTCCAGCTGTGGTATGAAACATGTAGATTATAAACATCTAAGTTTGACATAAAGGCTTGTCTCCGGTGAGTACCTGTTGGTTAAAGGATATTGCAAGATGTCACCTGCAGTTTTGTATGGTTAGTCTCGATCTGTTTTACTTAGAGTACTTTGGTAATTTGAGAGAATGACTGTTTTCAGCAGTGATAACACTTCTCAGCACAATACATATCTTAATTTGAATCTTACTTCTGATAAAGGACTCAAAGATTTTGTACCTAAGAAAAGAGGTTATCAGAAAAGACAGAAGGCAGATCCCACTTAGCATGCATATTTGCTGGCAATTGAGCACTTCTAACGGAAGATGATCCAGTCATGAGAATCTTTCTGCAGAGAAAGTTTGGTTGTGTTTGGCATCCAGTGATTGTCCTAAGCACTGGGCCATCCTAGGCTATGCAGGTGGAACCACACTAAAACTGCCCCCTCCCTGGAAGTTTTCAAGGCCAGGCTGGACCTAATGGTAGGTGTCCCTGCCTATGTCAGTGCGGTTGGAACTAAATGAGCTTCAAGGTCCTTTCCAATCCAAACCATTCAAAGATCTACACCACTGTTGCTTAGTCACAAAAATGTCAAGTTTTTAATGTGTTCAGCTCAGCCCTTTGGCTCTGTTAAAAGTGACAAAGGGAGAAGTGAGGAGCAAATGACTTGCCACAGATTGAATGGACCATTGGGTTTCAAGTGATTGAGTTTTGAGAGATTGATTTTGAAACAGTTCAGAAAGAAAAAAAACATTCCCATTTATCTTCCCCTTCTTTTAGTACTGAAGTGCATTCCTTGAATGCTGTCAGAAATGCAGCTGGTTTTCACACTGGAGACCTGGTGCTCATGAAGACTGCTTGGGTCTTCCCACATGGTCAGCTATGTGCCTGCGTTGCTCATGTGCTGTATTAGCTTGACTCAAGCTACTTCTTGTCCAGAAAAGGAGCACTGGTGTTACTGACATTAAAGATTTTGAGGCAATGAGACTTCCTTGAGTATTCAGTTTCCAGATGAACAGAATTGTCTTAGATGAAAACAGACATGCAGCAAGTGCAGATACCAATGGGGATTGAATTTGGACTACTTGTCAGTGGCTTACCAACAAAATGGGAGGACTTCTGAAGGTATGTTCTGGAGACTATACTGTTAAAAAGCTAGAGGAGATGGTTGTTAAATCTACTGCTGTTGGATGTTAAATTTCCTGATTTCAGAACAGCCAGGCATAGGTTAGAAATGAGAAATAGCTTGAGAAATTGGGAAAATCGTGTGTGTAATAGGAAGGAATCTCATAGGATGGAAAGAAAGAAGAAAAATCCAACTCAGCAGAACAAGTATGCGGTACTTCACTTGAGCAGGGACAGTGAATCGCAGAGAAGCAGGATGGGGTAGTAACTCAGTGGGTGTAGCTCAGGGACTGGAATAAATCTAGTCCTTTCCACTGAAGAGCACGTAGGGGATGGTAATGTATCACAAGTGGCATCCTAGTCAGTGCCATGCTGCTAGGAAAAGAGGCAAATATGTTACCAGAGTATACAGTAGAAAGGATTAGAGTCCATCAGGCATGTGAAGCAGTATGCCTCCTTGGCATTGCTCTGTCCCAGTAGTGCTGAACTGCTCTTCTGCACAGACTGTTCCAGAAAAGATGTGATCTCCTGGGAAGAGCACCAAACATCTGAGACACCAAACATCTGAGACACCAAACAAGAGACATCTGGCAAACACAACCTGTGACAGGATGGAGAGAACTGATGGTGTTTAGCACAGGAAAAATCATTCCTCTGTACAGTCAGGGCACATCTTTAAATGTGCAAGAGGCTATTGTCGAGAGGAGGGAAATGATCTGTTCTCTGTCTCTGTGGTAGGTAAGATGAGACCTGATGGACTTGAATTGCTGCAGTGGAGATTTAGGTAAGGCATTAGGAGAAATCTTCAGTGATTAAGATGGAAGGAATGGGGAGAGAAGAAACCTGTGCAGTGTGAGCAATGATACTCTTTGTAATTGAAGGTCTTTAGGAATAGACTAAACACCTGTCAAGAGTGACACCAGAAACCTCTGATCCTCTGTTGAGTGCTCCTGTGGACTGCCTCCATTTTCCATTTGCGTTCTATCTTTATATTTCCTAATTTTTAAGTCTTGTGAGATTTTCTCCCTTTATTTGCAAGTGCACCTTCCCTAGTACAATCCATCCTTGCCTGACAGAGTTCCTCCCCACTGCTGCCTGCTGCTGCTCACTGGATTTACTCAGCTACTTAGCCTGTAAGTGCATCTGCTGGGACGACATTAACTGCTCCAGCCCTTGGTGTGATTTCACAGAATCAAAGAATGGTAGAGGTTGGAAGTGACCTCTGAAGATCACTGAGTAAGTCACTCAGGAACATGTTGAGGCAGATGTGAAATGCTTACAGAGCAGCAACTGCCTGGAGAAGGACTTTGGAGTCTTGGTGGACAGAAAGTTATCCATGACACAGCAATGTGCCCTTGTATCCAAGATGGTCAATGATATCCTAACATTAAGAAGAGTGTGGCCATCAGGTCAAGAGAGGTTCTCCTGCCCCTGCCCAAGAGAGGCTTTGCCCTGCCCTGGTCAGACAACATCTGGAGTATTGTGTCCAGTTCTGGGCTTCTCAGTTCAAGAGGGACAGGGAAATACTGGAGAGAGCCCAATGGAAGCTACGAGGAAAATGAAGGAATGGGAACATCTGTCTTACAAGGAAAGGCTGAGCAACCTGAGGGGATGTTTAGCCTAGAAAAGGGAAGGCTGAGAGGGGATCTGATCAATATTTTAAAATACCTTAAGGGTGGGTGTTAAGATGAAGGTGGCAGTCTCTTTTCAGGCGTTATCAGTAATAGGACAAGGAACAATGGGTATAAGATGGAACATGGAGAAGTTTCACCTCAACATGAGGAGAAACATTTTTGCTGCAAGAGTGTTGGAGCCCTGGGCCAGGCTGCCTAGAGAGGATGCAGAGTCTTTTTCCAAATCTGCCTGGATGTAACCCTGTGTGGCCTGTCCTAGGTGATACTGCTTTGGTAGGGTGAGTGATCTAGATCTTCGGAGGTCCGTTCCAACTCCTATTATTCTGTGATGAAGCTTCACCGGGACAGAGTAGGTGGGAGGAGCAGAAACTCCTTGAACCTGCAGGTCACACTCTTCTTAACGCACACCATGAAGCCAGGGTTGTCCTTCTCTCACTCCCCTTGCTCTCCAAACCTTATTATGAATCACGCAATCGTAGAGTGCTAGGGGTTGGAAGAGGTCACCGAGGCAGGACGGCTGAGTGCAGGCTCAGATGCGGGGGGTGTGCTGATCTCGCTGCGGAGCGATGCGGGCAGTGCAGCCCTGGGTACTTGCGGTGCGCTTGGTGCCTGCTCCCCTTCCCGACCGCCAGGGGCCGCTGCCCACCGACGAACACAAACCGGCGTGCGGGGAGGGGGAGTGTGTGCGGGGTTAAGGTGGAGGAGGGTGGTGACTGCCGCCGCGCTTCCTGAGTTGGAGACCCGGTCCGTAGAGTACCGAAGAAAAGGCGGCTGGAACAGCATCCCTCCCACTGCTCCTCTTCTGCCAGACAGTAGTTGTTTACCCTCAGCGCTGAGGCGTCTCCGGAGAGCGAGGGGGCAGGCGGCGAGGCGTGTGGCCGCGCTTGGGGGGCCTCCAGCCTGGGCATGGCCGTGCGCTGCTCCCCTGCTGTCGAGGGCCGGCAGTGCTTTTGGCTGATAGTCGCTATTGGGGTGCTCCGATGGAGCAAGCCAGGCCCGATCAGTTTAGGAAAGAGAAGTCCGTGGCGGGGAGGAAGCTGAGTTCTTGAGAGGTCTCCCGAGAGCTGCTTTGGTTGGAAAGATCAGTAAGAACGAGTCTGAACAACCCTAAGACCATTTCAGCCCTGAAGCCATGTGCTGNATTGAAGTAGTTATTATATAAAAAAAAAAAAAAAAAAAAAAAAAGAATAATCCACTGTCTGTATTTGTAGCGGTTGGGCAAGAAGCAGTTACTGAAGTTGCAGCAGAGGGTGTGTGGGTCATGTGTGGGAAAACCATTTTTGGTGTCTGAGAATAGCGAAGTACTGGAAGAAGTTCCCTGAGGCAGGGAGTGTGGGCACCGTGTTGACAGGAATTGTTAATAAGAGAAGATTAGCTGACTTCTGGCAGGATGGGCACCTACTGCTCAGTTGCCAAACCTCCAAGAGGGCTGTATTAAATCATCTCCTTGTGGTTGGTGCCTTCCAGATTTTTCCCCCCTTTTTTTCCTTTTTTTTTTTTTTTTTTTCCTTTCCTTTCTGCTGTTCTTGAGCATCCAAAATTCCTTATGAATGCTAGTCTCATTTTTATAATTAGTTATCCAAACTTCCGAGGAGCTGTTCGATAGCTGCTCACTCTGGGTACTTAAGACTCCACACCTTTAGATTTTAAACGCTTTCACAGATTCACAGGCTGCTTTGCTTTGGAAGGGGCCCTCAAAGGTCATTTTGTCCAACTCCCCTGCAGTGAGCAGGGATACCTCCAGCTAGGTCAGGCTGCCAAGGGCCACATCAGGTCTGATTTTTAATGTCTTCAAGGGCAGGGTCTCAACCACATCCCTGGGCAACCTGTTCCAGCATTTTACCGCTCATTGTAAAGACCTTCCTTCTAATGTCCAGCCCAAATCTACCCTGCTCTGGTGTAAAACTGTTGATCCTATCTCTACAAGCTCATCTGAAAGAGTCCTTCCTTAGTGTTCCTGTAGGTCCCCTTCAGATATTGAAATACTGCTATAAGGCCTCCCTAGAGCCTTCTCTTTGCCAGATTGAACATCCCCCAATTCTTTCAGCCTGTCTTCATAGGAGAGGTGCTCCAGCCCTGCTCTCTGATTGTCTTTGTGGCCCTCCTCTGTACCTGCTCCATCAGATCCATGTCTCTCTCATATTGGATGCCCCATAGCTGGACACAGTACTTCAGGTGCGGTCTCACAAGAGCAGTGGGGCAGAATCACCTCTCTTCATCTGCTGGCCATGCTTCTTTTGATGCAGCCCAGGATGCAATTGACCTGGGATGCAAATCTCCATGTCTGGTTCATGCCCAGCTTATTCATCAGCACTAAGTCCTTTTCTGCAATGCTACTCTCAATTTCATCATCCTCCAGCCTGTACTGATATCAAGGACTGCCCCAACCTAGGTGCAGGACCTTGCACTTTGCTTTACTTGACCTCATGAGATTCTCCTCATCCCACCTCTCCAACCTGTCCAGGTCCCTCTGGAAGGCATCCTGTCCTTCAGTTTTATTAACTGCATGCTCAGCTTGGTATTGCCTGCAAATTTGCTGAAGGTGCACTCAATCTGATTGTGTATCATTGGTGAAGATGTTGAACAGCACTGGTTGCAATAGATTGAAATTTCGAGCATCCCTCAGGTGAATTTGAAAACTTGTTCATCAACAGAGCAAATCTGTCCTGTTTACCTGCCAGCTCTGCTCCAAATTCTGAATTTTGAGCCCTTGAGTAGCTTAGCATGTGACAGTCTCAAATGCAATGTGACATAGTTAACTATGGTTCAATAAGAGAAGATGTCACCTTCCCTTGTATGAGCCCTTCCAGCTACTGTCACCTTCTCAGAGGCAGGGAGCAAATCTTCAAGATTTACATTGTTTTACTTAGGTTGCTTCCTCTTAGGAAGGATACTTGGAATGTGCTGCGTGTCTCTCGAAGCAGGATTCTGCAGGGCTGAAAGACCTTTTGATTTGCTTGCAAGCTGGTCCCAAACTGCAAACTAATCTGCAAACAGTGTCTTGCTTCTTGTTCCGTGGAAAGGAAAGGAAGTATTCTACTATCAATGCATTTTCAGCTACATTTAATATGAATAATAACAATCTCATTAAGGGCTGACAAACCTGTCCTTTTTAGAAACTTTATTTTAACATGGGATGATTTGAATTTCTGTAGATAAATTAAATGCTAGCCTTGAGTAAGTACAAATTTGTAGATAATTAAAATCAGGATTAGTGAGAGAAAAGGTGAAGAATGGGGGTCAAATGCAAGCCACTGTGGGTCAGACACTGTCAGTTTTACTTTTGCCTTTCTTTGTGCTCTCCAGAATAAAGTTTGGGTTCTGTTTTGTTTTTTTTTTTTTTTTTTTTTTTTTTTTTTTTTGTTCTGCTGGTTAGAACAAGACTTCTAATACTTTGGTGCACTGAGCTACTCATTTTAAAGCACAACCTTTGCCTAGGTGACAGTGATAAATTCTTTCACTTAACTAAAAGGTTTAAATATGTTCTTAGCGTCCTTCTAACTTTATGGGAAAATTCCAGCCACCTGTAATGGGTGCAAGGGGCTCAATTTAATTTAGAGAAGCTATTATTTGTGTTTTGTTGTAAGGGGACATATATATTCCTTAAAATTTATGCAGGATTTCTTTATAGCTAGTGATGGAAGTATTATTTTTATGTCTGTTTCTTCTTTCTTGTTGCCTATCTAATCTTCTGGCAGCCATTGTGGGTGATAGAAGGGGGCTCAATCTAACGTGGTTTGAAATGGAACTGTTATTCTTGGAAAAAAGTAGAGTGCTTGAGGAAACATGCAAAATTCATGCAGCTTCAGTGTTCAAGGAATGAGATAATCATTTATGAGAAGTCCTGGACTTAGAAGTTGTTTCAACCTCTGGCAAATTGCAGTGGTCACAGCTTGAGACCTTTCTGTGATACAGTCAAGGGTAAATGCTAGAAAAAGTAAGCTCGCACACTTCTGATTTGAGCAATAAAAAGTTTTTGTTTCTCACTGCTGGTGTGGAACACCATTTGTACAAGTTTATCTCTCTTTGATGTGCCTTTATACTGCTACCGTGGGTCTGTAATGGTTTGAAAATCCTGAGATGATGTGATCCATCTTAAAGATACCTCTCTGCTTAAATCAAAATCTTAAACAACTCGTGTTTCAACAGGACTTTGGTACTGTACAGCAGTGGTAGTGTTTGCATGCTGAGGTCTGCTGTAGGGACTCTCTTGAGGTTTAAGCAGTGGGGTTTGGGATTAGACATCAGAACTTAGAAGAAACTTTATCTCGTGCTTTGAGTAAAATAATTTCTAAATTTAAAAATAGTGCCTAAGGTGTCCCTCAGAGCTGCTGGATCAACACCAATATAACCTGAAAAGTAGCCTTATCAGAAAGACAGTAATGAAAAAAGCATGAGGCCAGAGATGAAGGTTTCCCAGAGGGCGAAGTGGGTCTCATGACAAGCCATTTAACTGTGCTCTTTGAGTAGAAGTGAGAAATGCCTTCATTCCTTGATGATTCCTGTGGACAAATACAGACTTCAGCCTTTATGATCAGCATATGTATATGGCTTTGAGATCTTAGCTTTTGACCAACTTGATACTTGTTTGTTCTGCATAATTACAGCATCCATATGCTGTCAGTGACTCTTCTGGTAACAGAGTATCAGTGAATTAAAGAGCCATTTTGGATATCTCCTTTTTAAGCTGTCTCAGGGGTATCCTCCTCTGCCCTGGTGAGGCCATATCTGGAGTACTGTGTCCAGTTCTGGGCTCCCATGTCAAGAAAGACAGGAGAGGGTACAGAAAAGGGCTACAAAGGTGAGGGGACTGGAACATTTCCCTTAGGAGTAAGGACTGAGAGAGTTGGGTCTTTTTAGCCTGGAAAAGAGAAGACTGAGGTGGGGGGCTCTCTCACCAGTGCTGATCAACTCTTAAAGGGTTTGTGTCAGGAGCATGGCACTAGTTTTTTTTTCAGTGGCACCCAGTGACAGGACAAAGGGTAATGGGCACAAACTTGAATATAAGAAGTTCTATCTAAACATAAGGAGAAGCTTCTTTAATTTAAGGGTGCTGGAGTGCTAGACCAGGCTTCCCAGAGAGGTAGTGGTGTCTCCCATCTATGGAGACACTGAAAACCTAACTGGACATGTTCCTGTGTGACCTTCTCTAGGTGACCCTACCTTGGCAGGTGGTTGGATAGGATGATCTTCAGACAGTGATTCTGTGAAAACTGTTGATTGTATGAACATGGTCTTGTGCACTGAAGAGCTCAGGAAAACTTCTGGAAGCTAGCTCTTCTCTGAGGTTTCTTTGGTCACTTTCAGAACAGGACATGGCATTCCCCAAGGTACTGGGGCTTCACATTGTAGCTTGAAGGGATGATGGGGGCACATTAGGCTTCAGCATCGTTCAGGAACCACTGGAGGAGTAAAAAAATGGCACTACTGTCAGTTTCTAATTCCTCACCCCTCCTCCCCTCCCCCCCACACCTATTTGCCATTCCTATGGTAGTTCCATTTGAAGGAGCTGAACCTTTCCTCTAAATGACAGTAAAAAAACCCAGACAAATCAAAACAATCCCACCACAACCAAAACCCCCAAAATGGAAATCACTAAATCATAGAGCTGCCTAAATTGGGAAAAAAAAAAAATCTTTAAGATCATCAAGTCGAATTAATAGCTAACACTGACAAATCCTCAGCTAAACCATATCCCTAAGCACTGTGTCTGTGTAGTAGACATAATAAATTCTTAAATACCTTCAGGTATGGAGACTCCACCACTGCTCTGGGCAAGTCATTTCATTGGCTGGTAACCCTTTCAGTAAAGAAATTCTTCCTAATAGACAACCTAAACTTCCCTTGGTGCAATTTGATGCCTTTTTCTCTTGTCCTAATCACTTAATGCTTGTGAGAGGAGACCAGCCCTCACCTCACTCCAACCTCTTTTCAGAGAGTTGTAGAGAGCAGTGAAGTCTCCCCTCAGCCTCCTTTTCTCCAGACTAAATACTCCAGCCAGTCCTTTCAGCTGCTTCTCATAAGGCTTGTTCTCCAGACCCTTCACCAGCATTGCTGGACACGCTCCAGTGTCTCAATGTCCTTGGAGAGAGTGGTGCAAAACTGAACACAGTATTTGACATGGGGACTCTGGGTGACCTGATGTAGTTGAGGGATGTCCCAGCTCACTACAGGGGGGTTGGACTAGATGACCTTTAGAGGTCATAGACTGCCCAACTTGGGTGATTCTATGTGGCCTCACCAATGCGAGTACAGGAGTAAAATATCATTTCCCTGGTCCTAGTGGCCAGGATGAAATTAATTTTGCCACTGTGATAACTTGGACTACATTGACAATAAATTGGGGTGGAGAGGAGAAAAATATCCTGCAGAGTTTCTTCCAATTATTTGCAATTCCTCAGTTTCTGTAATACAAAGTGAGAAGATTCCTGGGCAGGGTATAGAGGAGGTAAACAAAAGTCAGTGCTCCACCACACGTTTCCCAGATGTGTTTGAGACTGGTGCCTACATTCTACATTACTTCAAGGCCTTATAGTGGAAATCTTCTCTGAATCTCCTTTGGTTCTCTGTCTGTCAGGTTAATGTCTACTGTGGCTGCTGCATTTCTGCCCTGGCTATTCAGAAGGAGAGAGCTCTTGAATATTACTGGATGGCAGTTGGGCACACATGAGCTGAATTCTCTCCTCCAAAAGTCAGCAGATACTGACAAGTAGTGGACCAAGAGAATGGCCACAGAGATGATCAGAGGGCTGGGGCAGCTCTGCTACGAGGACAGGCTGAGGGAGTTTAGTCTCTTCATCTGGGAGAAGGGACGGCTCATGTGTGACCTTATAACAACCTTCCAGTACCTGAAGGGGGCCTGCAGGAAAGCTAGGGATAGCTTTTTTATAAGGGCTTGTGGTGATAAGACAAGGAGCAATGGTTTTAAACTAGAGCAGAGAAAATATAGATTGGACATTAGGAACAAGTTCTTTACTGTGAGAGTGGTGAGACTCTGGAATTAGTTGCCCCAAGAAGCTGTGGATATCTCTTGCCTGGAAGTGCTGAAGACCAAGCTAGATGAGGCTTTGAGCAAGCTAATCTTATGGGATGTGTCCCTGCCTATTGCAGGGGGTTTGGAAATATATGATCTTTAAAGTGTCTTCCAACTTGAGCCATTCTTTGGTACTGAAGCTTCTGAGAAGCACTCTCGAGAGGCATCTTGTCAGGGTAGAGTGAGACAAGCACTTGAAAGTGGGCAGTTGCCATTATTCCAGTTCTGTTTGTCAGCATAACCAGTTTACACATCTTGCCCCCTGAGAATGAGGAGGGTGCAGGGATGGCAGGGAAGAGTTGGAGAGTTGCTCTGATGGGAGTGGTGCTCCAAAGAGGACAGGCTTTTTAGAAATACACAGATTCCTTCTGGCTTTACAGGTCCAGGTCTTTTAAAAGACTTCTCCAACTGATGCAGTGTTGATGCATTCTGCAGAAGTTGGATTCCTTCTGGATTATCTCTGTATTCATGCCCTTGTGATGACTTGCACATTTACATATATCTTCGGTGGAAAATAACTAATTATCATGATTTAGAGTTATTGGACATCTTATGTAGATATTGACCTTTTAAGATGTAGCTGAAATGAAGCCAAGATATAAAAGCAACAAAGAAGGACACTTACTTCTCATAGCTTCTCTGGAGTTTCTTTGCCATGTACTGTTTAAAGCAGTGTGTGAGAGGGTTAGAAACCAATGATATTTCTCTGTGGTGATATACTTTGCAATAATTCCAGCACAGCCAAAGTTCTCTGCAAATAAAGAAGAGGTTGACACCAATGAATTTACTTCTTGTATTTTAAAATTGCTACTGCAATCGTAAGTGCTTGGAAAGCAAGATCAGAACATTATTAGAAACTTGTCCCTTGGGGCATGTCTATTATGGTATTACCAGCAGGAAGAGGTGATTGGGGAGGGAACCATTTACACTGAAACAGCAAGGTTGGATAATATTATATATATGTGTGTATATATATATATACACACACATATATTTTTTTCAAGTACCAGTCTATTGAATGTGTGACCAGGTGCCTCTTCGCTGTCACAGAAAATGGATGGCACTCTTCCTAGTGAAGAATTTCTCACTGGCACTCTGCCCAGCCAAGGGTTTCTATACATGCCCTCTCACCTGCCTTATTTGTGCATTCACGGTAGGTTTTTTTTTTGTTTGTTTGGTTTTTTTTTCTCCCTTCCCTCTAATAATTCTTAAGACATTAGGCGTAATAGGGTCTCCAGCAGAACCTATTTAAACATGGCAAATATTTATGGATGTTCTGGAGAACTGAGGTGTACTTTTTGGTGTTTCAGCATTTTCTGCCCTGGCAGTTTATTGTTGTGTGGCTCCTATAGAGAACTTTCTTCATCTCACTGACAGTCCATATAAACCAGCTTTCCATTCTCTCGGTTATTACCTGCCTCAAAGTGAGTTTCCAGCAGCACTCCAGCTGTGAAAGTCTCTAGTAGGCTGTAGGATTGAAGAGGGAAGTAGGGAAACAATAGACTGAAGGGAGGATAGAAGGAAGAACATGGTGAAACCTGTTTTGTGGTCTCTGTGGGTCTTTCTTAGCTGAGTCTGGGTCTTTCTTAGCTGAGCTGGTGGAGTCCCAAGCTTTGGAGGTATGAAAAACTTACCTGGATGTGTTGCCATGTGACCTTCTTTAGGTGAACCTCCTGTGGTATGAGAGTTGGATTCTGTGATCTCCAGAAGGCTCTTCCAGCCACTACCGTTATGTAATTGTGAGTTCGAGCTCATAGCTATTCTAGACTATTAAATCAAGAGGTGAGTATGGACCTACAGAACTAATGTCTTTGCCTGATGATGGGGATGGGGATGAGGATTTACCTTCTGTCTCCAAATGTTTTCTCTTAAGCACCTCAGTAAAATCTTCTAAGGGCTGTGTGCTGGCTTGTGCTGGACAGTTTGACCCTCACTGCTTGTTTTCCAGTAGAGCAGTGCTTTCCAAGATGAAAACCTTTCTTGACACTGTCTTTAGGATTTAAAACTGTGCCAGTGTGTTTTCTATAACTGTCTTTGATGAGAGCTGGAAATTATTTTTGGAGAAATATATTATTACTTTGCTCATTTAGTTTGCTAAATCCACAGCCCTAGTCTAGGTGCTATGTGGAAAGAGGTAGGCTCTCATCAGGTTCTCTCAAGTCTTCAGTCTGTGAGAAAGTCGTCTTGCATGCTCTTTCACAAAATCATAGAATGTTAGGGTTTGGAAGAGACCTCAAGATATTGAGTCCAACTCTCCTGCCAAAGCAGGATTGCCTAGGACAAACCACCCAGGAATGTGTCCAGTGGAGTTTTGAAAGCCTCCAGAGAAGGAGACTCCATAGCCTCTCTGGGCAGCCTGGTCCAGTGCCAGCAGCCTCACAGCAAAGGAGTTTCTCATGTTGAGGTGGAACTTCCTGTGTTCTGCTGTGATCATTGCCTCTTGTCCTATTACAGGGCACCACTGAAAAGAGACTGGTTCCTCCTTCTTGACAGCTACCCTTAAAGTATTTATAAACCTTGATCAGAACCCCTCTCAGCCTTCTCCAGGCAAAACAACCCCAGGTGTCTCAGCCTTTCCTCATCAGACAGATGTTCCAGTCCCTTCATCGTCCTTGTAGCCCTCCATTGGATTCTCTCCAGTACTTCCCTGTCTCTCTTGAACTGGGGAGTCCATAACTGAACACAATACTCCAAATGAGGTGTCTCCAGAACAGAGTAGGACAGGAGAACCTCCCTGGACATGCTGTTCACGCTGTGAATGCACTTCAGGATACCATTTGCCTTCTTTGCCACAAGGGCACGTTGCTGTCCCATGGATAATTTACTGTCCACCAGAATTCCAAGGTCCTTGTCGGTGGAGCTGCTTTCCAGCAGGTCAGCCACGAACCTGGTGATGTACTGGTGCATGGTGTTGTATCTCCCTAGGCGCAGGACTCTACACTTATCCTTGTTGAATTTCATTAGGTTCCACTTTGTGCAGGTCTCCAGTCTGTCCATATCATAGAATTAACCAGGTTGGAAAAGACCTTTGAGATCATTGAGTCCCAGCCTATCACCTAACACCTATGTATGTCACTGGATGGCAGCAAGAAACAGCAACACAACTTTTGAAATGTGGGATTTTTTGGAAATTTTTAAAAAGGTGAACGTCCTGAAATGACAGAGTGGAACAGCACCCCATAAATACCAAAACAGAAGCAAACTGGCTGGGCTAGCTCTGGGTTTTGTCTTCCCTCTACTCAGTGAAAATGTTTGCCAGTTTTAATTATGAGCCCTGGATGTGCATCTTGAGGTTTGCAGCATCTGGAGCATGGTGCAGTGATTTCTGTTCTGTGTGAGGCATGCAAATGAGCAGCAGCCTGAACTTGCTCTCTGTTCCTAATGGTACCTGTGTCACTTCTGCATGCACACTGCCTCATCAACCTATACGAATATCTGCCTCTTTGTCTCCACATGACAGACAAATTTTTCTTATTCCCTTAGCTTCTAAAGCAGAGGGATGGATTCTTTTAGGGGCAAACCTTGCATGCCTTCTGTGGTTGACTTCCTTGAATGAAATCAATGTGTTCTAATTGGATAAAGCCAAATCAAGCAGCTCCATACAGTAGTGAGAGAAGACCTGAGCTGAAATGGTTTGTTTATTGCTAATATCATGAACGATGTTCACCATAATACCAAGTTTTCACTCCCACTTCCCCATCCCGTCCATCAGTTCATATATTGCTGAGGATAGCTCTCTAAATGGAACAGCTGTGCCATCTGCCTCCAGTATTATTTCAGTGCTCACTGTTTTGGGATAAATTTCATAAAGTGTATTACAGATACAAACATTTAATTGAACAAATGGGAAGCCTCTCCAGTTAAGAAAGCTTTGCAAATGACAAGCAGTGTCCAATTTCCATTCTAATGGTTACTCTGGGGCTTTTAAATTATGTGTGAATTCATCTAGCAGGGGCTGATGGTATATTTGAGGCAGATGGCTTGGTTCTGCAAAGAAGGAGTGTAAGTGGCTTTTACCATATATCTTTTTTTTTTTTTTTGGCAGAAGTTTGACGTAATAAAGATGTGAGTATTACTGAGAGTGCTCTTTAATAATTATGCTGCCTTATGTTTTCCCTCAAGAATATGGTTAACTGACTAGAAAAATCTATTCTGAATTTTTATGCTTAACTATAACAAACTGTTTGAAAGCAGTTTTCTGCCTCCAGTACAAAGATTGAAGACTGGGCATGTTATTAACCAGAAAGGCAAACACCTGTCCATGGAGGAACATTGCAACTTCTGGAAGAGTATTGAACCTTGTGAGAAATGCAGCTCAACTACACATATTGTCCATGCCTATCAGAAGACCTTAAGACTGAATATACCTAACCTCCTTTGTCGATTCTCAAGCTTTTGAGGAAGTTAGATAGAAACGTGGGCAATGGGAAGATGCCTGAAATGTTTCTCCTAAAGCCATCCTGATGATTTCTGCTCAAAGCATCAAGCCTTATACATCTTAATGCTCATGAAAACTCAGCTGCGAAGCAGAGTATTTGACTGAGAGCCATTAACACATACTGTGGATGGAGAGCAAGTGTTACTGAATGCACTAGAAGTGAATATGTCTGTGGTACAGGCAAGCTTGTAGGAGCATAAGTATTTTGATAGTGCTTGTCTGAATTAGCATTCAACCAGCGCATGAAAGCAGGATATTTTCTGGCCTGGATCAGGAATAGTGTGGACAGTGGAAATACAGATGTGCATGTGGCCCTGTACTTGGCACTGCTGAGACCACACCTTGAATACTGTGTTCAGTTTTGTGCCCCTCACTCCAAGAAGGACATGGAGGTGCTGGAGTGGGTCCAGAGAAGGGCAATGAAGCTGGTGAACAGTTAAGAGAACAAGTCTTGCGAGGAGTGGCTGAGGCAGCTGGGATTGTTTAGTCTGGAGAAGAGCAGGCTGAAGGGAGACCTCATTGCTCACTCCTGCTCCCAGAAAGGAGATTGAAATGAGGTGGTGATCAGTTTCTTCTTAGTATCAGGTGGTAGAACAAGAGGAAATTGTGCCAGGGAAGGTTTAGGTTGGATATTAGGAGTTTGGGTTTTATTTTTTTTACCCTGCAAGGGTGGTCAGGCATTGGAACAGTCTGTCTAGAGCACTGGTAGAGTCACTGTCTCTGGAAATGTTCAAGAAATGAGTGGACATGACACTTTGGAACATGGTTTAATGACTGATGGTTGGACTTGTTCTTAGACATTTTTTCCAACCAAAACAATTCTATGATTCTGTGATTCAATTTGATGTCTAACAGTTCTGGCTGTTGTCTATAGCTTTGAGGCGCTTGTGGTATCTGGCTAGGGGAATAAAGCATGAATACAAATTTGTCAGTGAGCTTTATATGGATCCTAGGAGGATCAGCAAGGATGGACAGCCCAGATCTGTGTCACTGAGAATGTCTTCTTGTTTGCCACAAACTTGTTCAAAGCTGCATGCTCATCACAGCATTGTTTTTAAGGTTTACTGTCTTGTACTCTTTCCATGATGCTTTTCCTCTGCAATAGACTCTTAAAATTTTTTTCCTCCTACCTCAGAACTTATATGGATGGATTTTGTGGGTGTTGGTGTGCTTAGGGTTGTAAAGATGTCATCTTACTAGTCTCTGTCTTTGGAGACATTAGAACGTGCCTGGATATGTTCCTGTGTGACCTTCTCTATGTGAACCTTCCTTAGCAGAGGGGAGTTAGATGTGATTTCCAGACATCCCTTCCAACCCCTATCATTCTGTGATTCTCCTGGGCTTTCTAATTGAAAACTAAATGTACTGCCTGCCTTGGTGACCAGCTCTTGGCATTAAATGCTGGGAAGCTTCAATTAAATCATAAAAGTTGCAGGAACTAAAACCCCCCCAACAATTGTAAAAATTGTAAAAAAACCCCAAAACAAACAAAGTCTGTGTTTATGTGCTTTAATTTACATGCTTTTGAATACTTGCATATATCTTGAGTTTTAAAATATGCTTATCAGAACTCATTTTTTAAGAATAATCTTGATTAGCACAGTTCAAATAGCTTGCCTTTCCCCGCCCCCCCAAGTCTTACTTAGGAATAGTTTTACTAGAAAAGAGACAGACATGATGGAAATCTTGACAGACTCCCTGACTTGCATAGCATTGGCAGGCACCAGCCTAGTGTTTGTAACTCTCCTCAGTCATTCTTATTCGAACAGTAATAAGCAAGTATTGACTACTGTTGTATTCAGCATCAAGATTCATTGACCCAAGAGGTAAATATTGGTGAGAGCAAACCCAGGGTCAATATGACCCTCAGGGGACTGTTAATCTTCTGTGGACTGCAAAGGAAGTCAATATTTGTATTATTACATGATTCCAGAGTAAAACAGTCTATTGTATTCAGACACAAAGGAAAAGAGAGGAAAAAAAAACTAACAGAAATGTAATCTGGCTATTTTGCTGGGCCTCGTGTATAATGTTTGTATCATGAACTTGATTGTTTCAATAAAAATATCCTGAAAGTGATGTTCTCTCATGATGCGCTCTGGTTTTGGATCAAATGAGGGTTGTGAGATGGGGTGAGAGGGAACTGATATTTCCTGAGTACTGTTCCTCCACCTAACCTGGTGGACCCAACCCTGCAAAGTGCTAAAGATTTTAATCTTCTGCTGACCACAGGAGTCACATCTGATGCAGAACAATTCTTATGAGAGGAAGTTAAGGGAACTGGGATTGTTTAGTCTGGAGAAGAGGAAGCAGAAGAGAGACCTCATTGCTCTCTACAATTCTGTGAAAGGAGGTTGGAGTGAGGTGGGGGTTGGTCTCTTCTCCCCATTATCAGGTCTTAGAATGCAAGGAAATGGGATCAAGTTGCATCAGGGGAGGTTTAGGTTGGATATTAGGAAAACTTTCTTTACTACAAGAGTGGTCAGGCATTGAAACAGGCTGTGCCCAGGGAGGTGGTGAAGTCACTGTCCCTGGAGGTGATTAAAAAAAATTACAGATATGGCACTTCAGGACGTGGTTTAGTGGACATGGTGGTGTCAGGATGACAGTTAGATTTAATGATCTTGAGAGTCTTTTCTAGCCAAAATAATTCCATGATTCTATGAATTAAGTACTTGCTGCTTTGCAGGCTCAGGGGCCACATTTCTAACAAGAAGGCAGGATCTTGTCTTAAATATGACTAGTGAACTGGTCTGTGCAGCATCTCCTGATCAGTCTTCAGAGACAGTTACAGAATCTTAACTGAATCTCAGTTTTGAACAGTGCATCTTCCTTGTGTCCCCTTGCTCCCTGCTTATCTCTCCTGAGGCCTCTGCTCAATTGACAGAATCACAGAATCACCAGAGTTGAAAAAGACTTTCAAGATCATTAAGTCCAACTCTACCAGGGTCTCCACTACACCATATCCTTAGCAACATATCTAAATGGCTTTTAAATACATTCAGGGATGGTGATTGGGCTGTAGCCTGTTCCAGTCTTGGAGAACCCTTCTTCTACTCTGATCACTCTCTATCTCAGCTTGGGTAGAAATTGTAGAAGCTCGCTTACTTGATGAATATTCCTTAGTTCCGTATGCAATGCTGTTTGAGAATGTGATGCATTTATTATTTGTATGGTACAACAGTAATATAACACAAAGAATTGTGGGATCATGGTGATGCCAAATAGCTGCTTAATGAGTATAGATGAAGTATGTAGTCTTGCCATTGCTGTAGGGAGGTTGTTGGTCTGGAAGCTGTTTCTGCACTTCAGAAATTAAATAAAAGCCATTTTGAGAGTCTCATGTAGCTGTTTGTGTCTGAAATGGGATTTTCCTTTTGATGAAGCACTCTGTTGTGGTCAGTGAGTTCGGTCATGTTCCCTGGTGTGCTTTCTGAGGGAGTATTCATAAAATCGTAGAATGGTTTGGGTTGGGAAGGACCTTAAAGATCATCTATTTCCAACCCCCTGCCTTGGGCAGGGATGCACCCTATGTCATCTCCCAACACCTAGGCAATGATTGCTTTTCACTAAGAAATAAAATTGACTGCTCCCGAGTCATTATTTGTTATTCCTCTTGTCTTGATGTGGCAGCTTAAAGTTTCAGTCCTTCACTTCAGGAATAGAAACAGTTTTGTGTGATTTGGGAACCTGCTCAAACACATTGGATAATAGGTAGGGAACGGTAAAAGCAAACAAGCTTGCAGACAAACCCTCAGGGTGAATTTCCTTTTGTATAAATTATTCAGTGAATAATTTGCAAACAGCAAATACATTGGGGAAGAATGGGTTTGGTTTGTGAATAACTCATAAAAAGTAAATTTGAAATCATCAGATCATTTATTCACAAAAATTGTAATTGGGCAGACTCTTGTTCTCCCTCAGAATCATAGAATCACAGAATGGTTTTGGTTGGAAGGGACTTTAACAATCATCTAGTTCCAAACCCCCCACACCATGGGTAGGGACACCTTCCACTAGACCAGGTTGCTCAAGGCCTCATCAAACCTGGCCTTCAGCACCTCCAGGAAGGGGGTATCCACAACCTCCCTGGGCAACCTGTTCCGGTGTCTCACCACCCTCACTGTAAAGAACTTCTTACTAATACATAGTCTAAATCTCACCTCTTCCAGCTTAAAGCCATTGCCTCTTGCCCTATGCCCACAAGCCCTTGCAAAACATCCCTCCCCAGCTTTCTTATAGACCAGCTTCAGGTACTTGGAGGCAGCCATAAGATCTCCCCAGAACTGTGCCTTTTCCAGGTTGAAAAGCCCAAACTCTTGAAGCCTGTCACCGCAGGGGAAGTACTCCAGGTCTCTGATCATCTTTCTGGCTTTCTCTGGACCCACTCCAACAGTTCTGTGTCGTATTTCTGTTGGGGGCTCCAGAACTGGATGCAGTACTGCAGGTGAGGTTTCACGAGAGTAGAGTAGAGGAGCCAAATCACGTCCCTTGTTCTGCTCACCAAGCTTCTTTTGATACAGCACAGGACATGGTTGCCTTAGGTATTGCAAGCAACCACTTCCAGCTCATGGTGAATTCTTCATCAACAAACACCTCCAAGTGCTTCTCCTCCAGACTGATCCCAAGCCAGCAGGATAATCTGCAGCTTTAAAAATTCACATGTGTTTAGAGATACAGATGGTAACACCTACTTATCAACCCATCACTCTACATACACACATGCTCTGTGATTGCTGTCTGTGTAAAGATTTTTCATTCCACTCATAAAGTGGGAATATAACACTGAAATTGTGTGGATATTGATTAAAAAAAAATATATTGTCATGTTTTTGCAGGTCCTGCTATTCAGAATATGAATGTTTTCAGCACCAAATGTTTAGATCATTGTACAAAATACATTTTTAAAAAGTGACAGTTGATAATAGTAATTAAAAAAAATTATACTGTTAATCATCTTTGTAGTTCATCTTCAAACAGACTATGTAGCCAAAACATCCTAGAAATAAATGCTTTGGAAGGTCGAATTAGCTTCAAGTTTGAATATAAATTGGTATTATCTCAAGTTTGGCATGGTGCAGGGATAGAATTAGATCAGTGTAAAACTAGCTTAATTTGGTTGTGCTGTGGTTCTAGCCATTGTAACCTTTCGCAGCTCCTCCTTCCTGTTTTATCCCACCCTGTTCTGTGTCTCTAGCTGTCTGATTTCTCAAGAGAGGACTTTCACTTAGAAAAAGCTTTTTATTTTCTACAGTACCTTGCAAACTGTGTTATAGTCAACAAAACAGAAATCAGACCACCAAGAGGTAGGTTTTCATACCTCTCCACAAATTAGTTTCTGTGTCTGAATGTTCTGCTCAAGAGTTCAACATCGTTTTCCTGGATGGGACTGTGTCTCAGAATGCCCAAAATATAGGTATCCACAATTTCTACTGTCATGACAGAGTTCCTACTGTGTGCCATGACTGTTTAAAAGTAATAACAATAGGATCTGTTACAATTTTTTAATGAGGGTGGGAAAAGTAATATTTTCTGAGTTAAAATTACTTACATTTTAGGCAAGAAAAACTTGAGCATGATGGTAATCTGCTGACACACTCAGTTTTAGATCAACCCTTCATTAACGAGGTAGACATATTAGTGGCAAGGAAACTACTCAAAAAGGCTTTTGTACAAAAGCTTCCTAGGCAGGAAACTCTGCTCCAAGTGTTTATTGCTATGTCTGCATTTGCATGTGACTTTTGGTGCTATAAATCGTGAAATGTGTGCCCTGCTCATCTGTCATCAGAAGATCAGTTTGTCAAAAATTGATCAGCAGCCCATTACAGATTCATCCATTTAGCTCTTGCTGTGGAATGGTGGCACAGTTTTGTTTGAAAGATTGTTGCACAACCCAGGTTTCTTCCTGTTTCTTAAATACAAATGAGACTGAGCTGAGAATAACCTGGTAAAAGGGAAGAAGCGCTTTTTCCAAGAGCTCAATATTTCAGTGCAAACTGTTCATTTGTCCCAGGAGCTTCTTGCTGCAAATGTTGTTGCTGTTAACACTAAATGGATGTTCAATTTCCAAGCTCACAGCAATGGAGCTGAAGAATGTTGCACCCATATGACAGTGAGTCAGACATGCGGCGCAGGACTAACAAATTTGTGTGCTGAGCTCAATGTTAATCAGCTTCTACCCTGTGGATTCCTCACATTTGCTTTTAAAGTACCTACTATCCATTTTGTGTAAAGAGCAGATGTGCATTTCCAACATATGGTGTAATCAGAAACGTCCAGAAGATGGTAGAGTAGACGTTGCCCATATTTTATTCAGGTTTGCAGCATACAGCAACTCTTCCCATTTCTCTGTCACTTTGGAATGCCCTGACTCTTCTTGCACATTACAGTGAGTAATCTATAGCAGTTTCATTTTACTTCCATTTGTCAGAGATTCTGTTCCTTTCAGTTTTCACCTTCTCATGTTCTTCGTGACACTAGACTCATAAAATCACAGAATGGTTTGGATTGGAAGGGACCTTAAAGATCATCTAGTTCCAGCTTCCCTGCCATGGGCAGGGACACTAATTCAGAAGCTGTAGATATCTCCATGTCTGTGTCCTGTCCCTGATTTTAACTTTTGAAACAATGTGGGGTTGTCTTGTTTTCTTGCATGAAAGCCAGAAATAGCTTCATTTTGTGAAGGTCACTTAGAAGAATGAGTGTTTCTCACTGCGGAGTTTGCTTCAGGGACTGAGGGCAGGCTGAAGGTATTGTCAGTCTCTGAACAGCTTTGTGTGAATTCAGGTTGCTTGTACTTTAGTGACAGCAGTTGGTATCAAAGTTGGCAAGACGTTGCCCCATTGTAGGCTGTGTTTGTAATGTGAGAATGATTAAAGAACTGGAACATCTCTCCTATGAAGAAAGGCTGAGAGATCTAGGGCTGTTTAGTCTTGACAGGAGAAGGCTGAGAGGGGATTTTATTAATGTCTATAAATATCTGAGGGGTGGGTGTTAAGATGAAGATGCCAGTTGCTTTTCAGTGGTGCCCTGTGACAGCACAAGGGGCAATGGACATAAACTGGAACATGGGAAGTTCCACCTCGAAATGAGGAGAAACTTCCTGTGAGGGTGATGGAGCACTGGAGCAGGCTGCCCAATGAGGTTGTGGAGTCTCCTTCTCTGGAGACTTTCCAAGCCCACCTGGACGTGTTCCTGTGTGGCCTGCCCTAGATAATCCTGCTTTGGCAGGAGAGTTGAACTTGATCTCCAGATATCTCTTTCAACCCCTGCTGTTCTATGATTAAATATAGGACTGAATCCTTTGGCCATATCAAGTATCCTGCCTACAAAACCTGAGGCTAAAATGTTATCCAATTTTTGTGGCTGGTGGTGGATTTGTTGTTTGGTTGACTTTTTTTTGTTTGTCTATTTTGTTTTTTTGTTGATAGTGTTTGTTTTTTTGTGGGTTATTTTAGGTTTTGGTGTTTGGTTTGTTTTTTTTTTTTTTTGTCATGGTGGAGGGTGTTGGGTGTGGAGTTTTGTTTTGTTCTGTTTTGGTTTTAAGTTATCCTTGTCACAGGCTGATTGGGCTTTTGCCTTTGCTGTGCTGTCTTTGGGACTTTCTCCTGTTCTCCTATTTCTGATATGGACATGGAGAAAAGCAGCACAAGTTTGTGTGTGTCCTGAGACAGCATTCACCTGGTTACCCCTTCATTCTCCTGATCCAAAATCTTGGAAAAAGACTTTAGAAACCCTCATTAGGACTTTGGGGTTGGAGAAGGTTTTCATTGCAGAACTTATTCGTTGTTAATAAAATTAAGTGGCCAGAAGTGAGAAAAAGCTTAGTTAAGGTTGAGAAGTAATCCTTATGTCTGTAATATTTGGATTCTACATTGTATCAGGTGTTTTTTTTCCACAGATGATGAGTGCTCCAAATACTTTTGGCAGATGATGTAACTTCTAATGCTTCTGAATAATGAGCCAATAACACATGGAATCACTGAGTGAAAAGGTTATTTCCACTGCCTCACCTGTGGGCATTGCCAAACAATGAAGTTGAATGGCAATGTGTGCAGAGCTGAGTGCTCATTATAGAGCTATGGACAGAGGAGAGTGGTTTGGCATGGTCCAAGATCACCTTACAGATGCCCACTTGGAAAGTGGATCTGTTTGGGCATCTCTGTCCCTCTTCTACTTTATTCTCCTTTGTCTCAGTGTGTCAAGCTGTGCATACTAGAGTACTGGGATATCATGACTTGCGGCTCTGTTGGTGTGAGTGTGAGACAGAAAATGAGAAGAGACTTCCTACAAAGCTGCTTCTGCATTGTCTGTGCAGTGCTGTCCATTCTCTTTGTGCTTCTGTACCCAGCTCTTGCAAGCAGCTAAACTAGCTGATGAACTACTGAAGAGTAGTACTGATGAACAACTTGAAGAGTATCATAGAATGGTTCTTTTGAAAGAGGCTTTGAAGATCATCTAGATCCATCCCCTCTACCATGAGCAGATACACATCCCACCAGGCCAGGTTGGTCAAAGCCTCATCCAGCTTGGTGTTCCAGGGATGAGTCATCTGCAGCTTCTCTGGGCAACCTGTTCCAGTGTCTCACCAGTCACACAGCAAAGAACGTCATGGATAACTCAAGGGCAAATGCTGGTAAATAAACTTCTGAGGCTTCTTCTCATGCCAGGAAGGGAAGAGTAAGGGCAGAGACAACAGGCTCCCTTGTCTTCTTCCCCCATGCTTGTGCTTTGTCTCCGAAATACTTATATGGGTGTTCTGGGGCCTTGTCTGAAACATGTTTTCTCTCCTGTCTGTTACCCAGGTACTGCTATTATTACATATGTATCAATTTTCATTTCTTTCTTTCTTTTTTTTTTTTTTTTTTTTTTTTTCTTTTTCCCAAACACCCTTTTATCCCAAAACATTTCTGCCTGTCTAATCTTATAGATGAGTGGTGGGAACCAACTGCCCTTTTGTTCTCTGCAGTTGGAAGGAATACGACACCAATGTAGTTATCTGGGCTGTTACCAAAATTAACATGTTCCCTTCTCTGTGCCTCTCCCACCATGTCAGTGGAGTGATGGGAGTGATTTGCCTTTTTTTTTTTTTTTTTCAAATCTGTGGCAGGATGCATCAGGGAGAAGTATATAACTAGATGTTCTGCAGTGGCCCAAAGCTGAGAGAAATGCTTCAAGGGTAATGTTCTCTTCTTAATCTAATAATATTCCGTGTTCAGTGTTAGTAGAAAATGACTCTTTCTGCATTCCTTCATATGGCTGTGTAATAAACAACAGCATAATACTGAAAATATGAAGTAATTTAATAAGTTCAGGCTTTGTTGCAGATAATGGATAACTATGCACAGGAGAACAGTAAATCCTGAACGACAGCTTGATTTGATTACCCAGCCTGAATGCAATGTTCCACAGCACTGCTTTACCGTAACGCTGTGTCATGCTGTAGGAAGTCTGATTACCCTCAGATCCGAGCGAGCAGTCCTTCTGTGGCTTCCTGCCTCATCTGATCTGACAGACTGTGCTTGGTCAGTGCCTGGGTGGAAGGCCTCTGGACAAGATTTATGGTTCGTAGGAAGAAGGTGACTCAAAACTTTCATTTCCCACCTAGTCCAAACTGAACTGAATTCTCTGAGGTGGAGCTAAGTATGTTAAGGTTTGATGGAGGTTCCACTTTCAGTTGTGATGTACTACTGAGACTCAGGTCAAATATTGAGTATTTAAAATAGATTCTGTGGTTTCACTTCGTTTTGGTTTTTAGCTAAAGTTCTCACTAGATAGTATCATGTACTGTGGCTGCATTTTAATGATCAGCAAAATATTTTCTAATGAAGCATCAAGATGGCAAAGAGCTTTGCTGTATTGCATATACTGTATCTTTTTTTTTAGAAAAATCACAGTGATTAAAGGAAATAAAAGGAGATCAGTTTTTATCAGTGAGGTGTTTTAGCAGTTACCTGCCCTCCCACCCTTTGAAATAATCCAGGCTAGGACTCAGTCAGCTGGAGGTTGATAAATGAAGCTTTATATTTACAGCTATGCACAATATACAAGCAGATATTTACAATGTATAACAGATATTTACAGATATATACAGTGAAAAGGTAATACAGAAACACCACACCCCTCCCAGAGATAAAAAAATCCCTAAGAGGGGTTTCTAACCACCCCTACCACCTTTCCCTCCTTCCCCAATTTTATCTCACCATCTGTTGATGCAGCAGATAGGCAAAGGTAGATCGGCCAGGGAGGTTAGCAGTAGGAAAGAAGTTAGTGTAATTATTGAGAATCAGCTACACAAGGCAGGGAAAAGGAGCCATGCAAGAAGCAGCCACAGCCCAGAGATTTCTGAAACCATCTCACTTATCTATATTTGGGTTACAACTCTTAAAACATTTTTTTTTTCTTTCTCAGAAGAGCTCTGAGTGGAGTAGCATCATCTATTTTCCTCTCTCAGCCTATAGCCTAATTTCTAATCCAAATCCTCCAATTAGTTCAAACCAGCACAATCAGAAACTGCCAGGCAGATGGACTATGCTTCTTTCTTCCCCTGTGCCTATTTTCTCACTCAGTCTCTTACCATTCTACTTCTTTTGCAGGATTACTTTGAGCAAAGCAAGAAAAGACATTTACCAGGTTTTAAACAAATGACTGACACTGTCCTTTAATACTGCCCTGAGAGAAGTCATGGTATTTTGCTCTTGCTTGATAGGAGGCAGCCAAATGTTGTGACATTTTGTGACGTGTGAGAGTTGGAATGAGATTTTTGTCCTTAGGCACTGAATTAGTTAACTATTAGATTTGGTTTGTACCCGAAAGAGTTGAGTCCTGGTTTACTGAACACCTAAGCCTCATGCTTCTGGTTTGTTCTATTCCTCACAGGTAGCATCCCATGAGGATGGAAAGGACTGATGTTTAGGCAGCTTGTAGCTTTCTTCATAACAATGGTGGAGGTTGCCAATTTTAACAATGGTTTTGTTGTACTTGGTTACTTTGTAGGATTTGTGCATAGCTGAGTGCACAATACATTTTTCCTAATCAAATCTAAACCTCCCCTGCCACAAATTCATGCAATTTCCTCTCATTCTATTATCTGATACTAGGAGAAGACATCAACCCCTATCTCACTCCGACCTCTTTTTAGGTAGTTGTAGGGAGCAATGAGATCTCTGTCATACCTCTTTGACAGAGATCATAGGACAGGAGGGGCAGAACCCAATTCTCAGTTAAAAGATAGAGTAGCATCTGTTAAGCTAAAAATTGGACTTCAGATCTAACTCCATATTGTTCTTGCAGTAGAATAGGTTTGAGGCTGTGTAACTCACTTGGATATGCTTCAAATACCACTATGAATTTATAAGACTGCAATACGCAGTCTTGTATCAGCATCAAGACTTCAAGAGTGTGGTCAAAATAGGAGCTTTGTTATATTCCAACTGGTGGTAGTAATTTATTTCAACTTTCAAAAGGATTTTGTTATAGAAATTCATAAAAGACCGCTGAGGATTCTTGGGTAAAGCATGAGAGGTGGAGCCCTTTGAGAGAGGGAACAAAGGCTAATAATAAATATCTAATTCTCAGTGTGGAGGGAGGTTAATAGTGGGGCAGGCCAGTGAAGAACTTAAAAGGAGTGCCAGCAAAGTGAGGAAAATCAGAGAAGAAGCTGTTTTAGAGAGTCCATCACCTACTCTTTAACATCTTATTCACCACTGAAGCCAACTTAAACATCTAAGGAAACTTCTTTTGTTTCCCTAATTAAGACTGAAAGTTGAAAGCAGCTAGAAGTTTTGCAGCTAAACTGAGGTCAGGTAGGTGAATATTGAGATGTCAGGCTCCTATGAAGCAAATAGAAATAGTTTGATGAGGGAAGTTGTAAAACAGATCTCCCACCTTCTTTTCACTCTTGTAAAGAGAATACAGACTGAAGGGTGTGAGTCCTACATAAAAGGCATGCAAATAGGACAAAATCAGCCCAGCGTTTTCTTTCTCTTTAAAGTAGGTATTTCTGTATGGCTAGGCTTAACTTCTCTTGATAGAGACTAGCAGAACTTCAGATGTTCCGTGTTCCCCACCATTACAAGTTGTGTTTCACTAGCTGATTTATTTAGATGACATCAGTGCACAGAGCAGCCAGTATGGGAACTGTGGATATAGAACTCAGATGTGATCATTGCTCTAAGGAGCTGTAACCCAACCTCAAAAAGAACCTAATATGAGTGTCACCCTTTTATCCACTTCTTCAGATTTCTCTCGTGTGTCTCTTTTTATACCTGATGAGGCTTATTTTTGCAGAATGGCCTAGTACTTGGATTATGCATGTTGCGTGTACGGGGAAAGGAGATAAGGGCTGGAACAAAGTAAGGAACTGGACCTGTTTTACTTCTGGTCCCATTAGGTTTGAATGATACTTACTTAAGTAACTGGCTGCAATTCACCTGGCAAAATGAGTTCTTCATACTAAGGAACTTTGCTTTATATACCTCAATGTACTTATTTGCAGCCAACTATTACAGTACTAGAGCAGAGTAAATAATGCAGAATCAATGATTTATCCTGCAAATAACTTCTTATTTTTCTGCTTGTAGAAAATTCATGAGCTACTCTTGATTTCTTGTGGTGCTTACATGTAATTTTTTTTTTTTAATTAATAGATTGAACATAAACCCAGTTTTGTTGGAATTTACCTGCTGTTTGAGTTGGGAAGATGCTGTTTGGGGTAAGTTATGTGGTGCTATTTTCTTTACATGAATGGATGAACATGAAGATTAGATATTTTTTATATGGCTATCTTGAGACCAAGAACTTTTCACATG
>VWZI01023237.1:111807-132860 GCA_013396835.1 Psilopogon haemacephalus | reverse complement strand
AACAATTAAGCACGTTAAATTCTTTGTTTGGAGCATTTCTACTTGTGGCACTCATTCAGTGAGGTAAACATACTGGAAAATATGTGTGAAAGACATCCATGTGGTCAAATCAAGTCTTCTGTATATTTTCAGGCCTAAAGATCATTGAATTGTTTCAGTTGGAGAAGACTTACAAGATGGTAGAGTCCAACCTTTGCCCTAAGACCAACATGGCCATTAAATCATGTCCCAAAGTGCCATATCTACACATTTCTTGAGCACCTCCAGGGACGGTGACTCCAATACCTCCTTAGGTAGCCGGTTACAATGCCTGACTGTTCTTGCAGGAAAAAAAAAATCTAACATCCAACCTAAACCTCCCCTGTTGCAATTTCAGGTCATTTCCGTGCATTCTATCACCTGATACTAGGGAGAAGAGACCAATCACCACCTCACTCCAACTTCCACTTTCGAGAAGCTGTAGAGAGCAATGAAGTCTCCCTTCAGCCTTCTCTTCTCTAGATTGAAAAACCCTGGTTCCCTCAGCTTCTCCTCATCAGATTTATTTTCTGAACCCTTCATCAGCTTTCTAGCCTTTCTCTGGACATGCTCCAGCACTTCAATGTCCTTCTTGTAGTGGGGGGCCCAAAAGATATGTGTGTGCATGTATGTATATATATGTATATATATAATATTCATATGTAAAAAAAAAAATAGTATTCAATCACCTCTTAACTCCTCTTTTACTCAAAGGAGTAGCAGAAGTTACTGCAGGTCAGTAAAGTGCTTGATATTATGCTGCCAGAATTAAAGCATATTTTTATCTAAATCATATATTTCCAGTCAAAAATAATAACAGAAATGTAGCCAATTAGACATTGCCTTGGTGAGGTAATGGTTCTCTTGTAAAGTTCCATTGCTTGCCTGGAGAGAAAGTAGGTGCAGCTGACAGAGCACTGCACATACTCTTCTCTATTGCATTAATTTCATCACATCTTTTAATCATCTGTCTCTCTTATTTTACTCACAGCATCAAACTGTTTTTGGAAAGATATGTTAAGCCAGCAAAACAGACTCATTACTCATTCTTGAGAGGGTGGAAATGAGCATAGATATTATGTCCTGTGCAGGTAAAGATAGAATTCCTCTAACACAGACAGATTTGTCTGTAAGTACTCAATAATGTGAGCGGGCTAGGTCGCGGCAAATGTTGCTCTTTTCCCTTCAAGTGATTGGAGTTCGCCTACTGAAGGAACCTGCAAAGCTTGGTCAAAGAAGGCAGGATACGCCCTTGAGTGATGGAGGAGCTGTGGTATTGTGCACAACAACATCAGCCAGTGAGTTGCTAGAGCTGTAAGTGTTGCTCTTTACAGCTAGATGTGATGATCAAGCCCTGTGTCTGGGAGCTGCTTTATGGACTTTTAAAATACTTTGTGTGTTGGGTGTGTAAGGTGGGTGTGTAAGATGCACAAACAGTACCTAGCACTCAGAGAGATGAAGATAACAAGCTTTTATTCAAGTCCATTTCTCCATGGGGAGAAAACTTAAAAGGTCCTCAGCTGTATATACAATGAATCATCAGGAGGAACTTTAGCTTAGTTTTAAAATTCCTTTATGACTGACTCCTTCTAAAATTTTCCCTTATTTTTCTGGTTCACTTGTGTATAGATACAGTATCTTATGCCAGAATCTCTGAAATGAGACTGCTAACACCATCTGATCTATATTATAGAGAGCTGAAAAGAATCGGACTACCAAGTTGCCACTTCTTTGGTGCCAGTAATCTACACAACCAAACAGCCTGTGACTGCATTAAATTGCTATGATTTTTGACAGAAGAGACCTTGTTTGCATAAATCCCTTGAATACTGTAGGGAGTGTGATTACAGCTTCAACAAAGGAGGAGGTTTGAATACAAATTTGGGAGGGCCAGAAAGTGTTTAGTATCTCTTATTGTTTTCATCAGAATTCTAAATCTTATTCATGCAGATGACTCTGATCTTTATATCAATGCACAAAAAGGAAAAGAACAGAGGAGCAAAAAGACTCTTCTCTTTTGACTGAAACACTGATTTTGTTATCGTGTTACCAATGAGGGTCCATTTGGGATATTTTTCAAGCACAGAGATCAGTGCTGGCCTTTTGTAAGAGCCCTTAAGTGTTTGAAATACATTTGCCCTTGAGTGAGATAATCTACTCCAAAAAAAGTTAGATTCAGATTGGGAGATAGAGAAGGTGGGGTTGTGCTTAGCACATTGATGCTTGCTGGCAGAGCAGTTCTGCCTTAAGCTTAATACTACCTGCATTCTTTAGTAACCCTTTATACTTAATAGCTGGGTTCTGTTTTCTGTGTTGGGTTTTGTTCATCAAACAAATTGGCAATTAGCCACTGGCTGAGGGAACAAAGGCTGTTTGTTTGGAAAAAGTGCAGTGATCGGGATGTGTCTTGCTATTTTGGTTTCTTTTGAGATAAAAGATACAAAGTATGTGTTTATTTAACTAAGTAAGTTAAACAGAATGATTGTTATACTTAGACTTTCAATTTTTATTTTCTATACCTCATATTGTCTCTTGATGTTTCAGGGGTGGTAATTTGGTACTGAGTGTGCAGTTAGGTTAACTTCTGCATTCTGCATTGGCAGAGGGAATTGGTGAGCTTTTTACCTATCTTGTGCCCCATGTAGTTTGGCCAGCCTTCTACTTGTAAGCAGAGTTTCTCTTTCCTGCTAGCATCCTGGATATTTCCTTTCTGAAAGTACCTGAACATACTTGACTCCAGTACCTGAAGTGGGATTACAAGAAAGCTGGGAAGGGTTTATATTACAAAGGTTTGTAGTTATAGAAGAGAAGGAATGGGTTGAACCTGGAAGACTGAAAGATGGGATGCCATCCAGAGGGACCTAGACAGGCTCGAGAAGTGGGCTGAGGAGAATCTTGTGAAGTTCAGTCAGACAAAGAGCAAGTCCTGCACCTACGTCAGGGCAGCCCTCAATTTCAGTACAGGCTGGTGAAGAAATTGAGAGCAATACTGCAGAAAAGAACTTGGGGATACTGGTGGACAAGAAGCTGAACAAGAACCAACTATGGACACTTGCAGCCTAAACAGCCAGTGGCATTCTGGGTTGCATCAAAAGAGGCATGGCCAGCAGATCAAGAGAGGTGATTCTGCTACTCTGCTCTGCTCTGGTGAGACCTTGCCTGTAGTAGTGTCCAGGACGGGGGCCCACAACAGAAGAGTCATGGACTTGCTGGAGCAGGTCCAAAGGAGAGCTCCAAAGATGAACAGAGGGCTGGAGCACCTGTCCTATGAAGACAGGCTGAGAGAACTTGGGCTGTTTAGCCTTGAGAAGAGAATGCTCTTGTAGCTACATTTCAATATGTGAAGGAGTCCTACAGGAAGGATGGGGAAGGACTATTTAAATAGGCTTGTAGTGATAGAATGAGGGACGATGGTTTTAAACTGGAGCAAGGTAGATTTAGACTGGACATTAGGAGGAAGTTCTTTAAATGAGGGCAGTGAAATACTGAAGCAGGTTGCCCTGGAGGTGGTGGAGGCCCCATCACTGGAAACATTGAAGGTCAAACTTGATGGGACCCTGAGCAATATTGTCTAGTTGATGTCCCTGCTCATTGCAGGAGTTTGGGCAAAATGACCTTTGAGGGTCCCTTCCAACCCAATGCATTCTATGGTTCTATGAAACAGCTAATTACAGAAGTTGATAAGCTGCATATAATTTATACACTAAGTGATTTATTATGAAGCTACTGTTCACATATAGTTGCCAATTCTAGTCCCTTCACCAGCTTTGCTGCTCTTCTCTGGACACATTCCTGCACCTCAATGTCTTTCCAGCAGTGAGGGGCTCAAAACTGGAAACAGTATTTGAGAAGGATCAGCACCTGCCAGCATCAAATGCCACAGGACTTCATGTGGAAGGAAATACCATTGAAACACATAAGCACAGAAATATACACCCAAATTTTAAACTTCTCCATAACAGAAGGATGTGGATCAGTAGTATGATATTCCTCTGAGCCTCACAACACCAAGCTGAAGATCCACTCCTTATCTCTGCCTCTCCACACTTATTTCACAACGTTAAGGCCTTTAAACATTTTATTTTAAAAATGTAGTCATTTGGTGTTGCTGTGAAAAAAAGACATGTGTGCACTCAGCTGCACTGAGCAGAATATTCATCTACCAGGCGAGAGACAACTCCAAATTCCATTCCCACTTCATAATTACAGCACACAGCTATGGAACAAAACGTGAAGCAACTGCCTGCTCCACACACAAAAAAAATTGCTATCCTCTGTCATCAAAATGTATTCAGGGAAACAAAGCACTAAATGGCCTGAAGTGCATTTCCATATGTCAATAATGCATTCTCAATGGGAGGCTCCATCATCCTTCTCTAACAGCCCTTTTATTATGATTGCTATTATGATTGTTATTATTAAAGTACCCTTCTCCCAGCCTGGACAAGCATCAGAGGCACCCAGAGTAATGTGACAGCCCTATCCAAGCAGGGAAACAGCAGCTGTGCCACATGCCAGCCAACAGCAATGCAGCCTTTTTGTTATCTAAAATGCCTGCAGCCATAACTACTTGCTGCAAGGTGTGAAGGCTCTCTGATTGTATTTGCACTGGTGAGGGTCTTTGCCCCGTTCTTTCTCCTTTTGAAGTAAAAACAATCCCACACAATGCTGATTGCCTGGAAGATACACAGCAAAAGGCATTGATGTACACCTCAACTGGGTGCTCTGCTTCAATATTTATAACCTGAATTTCCCCTACAATACTCAGAGCATACAGCATCTTCCTTCCTCTCTTTTTTTTTTTTTTTCTGCTCCAAAACACAAAAGACAAACCTGAATTTTACAAGGACTTTCCCAAGGGCTTTAAAACCTTGTTTTCCACAAAAGATGCTTGCAGAAAGAGGACAGTATTTCCCTCTCAGAGCTCCACCATAAGTAGGTTGTGGTAGCTATCCCACTCTCCCTGCTGATTTCAATGCAATTCAGAGCAAGTTGAGAGCAAGCCAAAGTAGATGCAGACAATGTTTTGCTTTTCTGGGAAGATCCTAGCTCCATATCAGGACTGGCAAGGTAACTCTCAGACAGAGACTCAGCCCTTGAATTGTCAAGGCTGAGACCCACACCAGTGTCTAGTTTGCCATCAGCTTACCCCAGGTCAGATGCAGATCTTCAATCCACAACAGCCTTCTGTAAAACTCCTGTCAAGAAGTAAGCTGGCAAGATAGGCTCCTGTGCAACCTCTTACATGTAATACCAAGAGGAAAAAAAAAAAATAAAAGAACAATTTTCTATCTCCAAGATTAATGTAGGAAGCGTCCTGCAGGCAACTCATCCCCCCCCTTCCCCCCTTCCATGTTTTCACTCCACTGATGATTTTCAAGTCATAGCCATGTTTGGCACTTGGCTAGGACGTGATGTCAGGCATCAGCCTGAAGCATGTTCCTCGAGTTGACTGCTTTCAGCAAACATTTGTAAAAAGTACCTACCAAGAGGGACTTGCACAAGTAATATTTCAAAGCAAAACTGGACAAATTCACGTGTTATGTATCTTCTCTGCTATATATTTATTATTAAAAATATTGCTTCATAAAACCTAAAGTGGGATTTGTTTGTTGTTAAAATTGATAATGATTTAGAAATTAAAGGAATCCATCACATTATTATCTCCTCTATTTTTTGAACCAGTGCTGATGGTCATACAATCGTAGTATGGTTGGGGTTGGAAGACAACTGTGGAGATCGAGCCCAACCCACCTGCCTAAGCAGGATCACCAAGGAATATACCCATGTCTTGAAATGCTCCAAAGAAGGAGATTTCACAACCCCTCTGGGTAGCCTGCTCCAGTGCTCCATCACCCTCACAGTGAAGAAGATTTTCCTTATGCTGAGGTGGAACTTCCTGTGTTCCACTTCGTGCCCATTTCCTCTTGTCCTATCACAGGACAGGACTGACAACAGACTGGCATCTCTTCTTGACGACCACCCTTCAGATATTTATAAACATTGATAAGATCCTCTCTCAGTCTTCCCTTTTCCAGACTAAGCAGCTTCAGGTCTCTCAAGCTTTCCTCATAAGACAGATGTTTCAGTCCCTTCTCCTAGTCCTCCACTAATCACTGGACACTGTCTAGTATATCCCTTTCCCTCCAGATGTGATCTTACTAGGGCAGAGTAGAGGTGAAGGAGAAACTCCCTTGACCTGCTGCCACACTCTTCTTATCCTACACCCCAGGATACCATTGGCCTTCTCGGCCACACAGCTGCTTTCCAGCAGGTCAATCTCTATTCTGTGCTGTTGCAGGGGGTTATTTCTCCTCAGGTGCAGGACTCTACACTTAACCTTGTTGAACTTCATTGGGTTCCACTTTGCCCAGCTTCCCAGTCTGTTCAGGTCTTGCTGAATGGACATGCAGCCTTCTGGTGTATCATCCAATCTTCCCCATTTGGTATCATCAGGAAGCTTGCTGAGGCTGCACTATTCTTTGTCTAGCCCAGATCTGAACAGCTCCTGTGATTAACCTCCATATGTTCAGGCAGTCCCAATCTCTCCACACAAGAAAAATACATTAATCACATTCTGTCTACAGACAATTATCAGGCTCCCTGGCAAGTTAAATATTGATGCTCATGATTTTGACCAGTTTTGGGTACTGAGAGCAATGCTTTGGAATTCTAGAGGCTTCATTTGCACTCAACTTGTTTTGCTGGGTAAAGAGCTGAAAAAAGCCAAAGTGAGCTAATTAAGATCTCAGTTCTGCATTTGTGTACATAGGCATGCCTCTGCTACAGTCACTGAGAGCTCTACTACTTAGGCATCAGCAGACCTAAGGTTTAACTAATGTCAGAACAGAATAGTGTTCCTGGACCAGCAAAATACAGGGGAAATTATAAGCCATGAGACCAGATGCTTTTACTCAGCAAAGCCAAAACATTAAAAAAAAAAAAAAATCCAAATTGCAGAACTGATTCTGAAAGAAGACAACAAGTTTAGAGATTTTTTAGAAGTTTTTTTTTCATCTGTAAAACAAACAAACAAAAACCCAAACAAACAATCCCAGATAAAAGCCCATGCAGCCAAACCCAACAGACTGCAGGCTGATATTTTAAGAGCCAGGAGGATCTGCAAGACCTATTAACTTCCAGAAGGAGAGTGTTAATCAGATGTGTAGAAGGTACATTACCAACTAGAACTACAGAAGAAGATGAGAGAGGAATGAATGCTATCCATAGGACCTTCACACAAACACAGAAAAATAGGGGTTGGAAGGGACCTCTGGAGATAATCATGTCCAACCCCCACAACAGAACAGGTTCACCAAGATCAGGTCATACAGGAACATGTCCAGATGGGCTTTGAATAACTACACCACTTCTCTGGGCAGCCTGATATAGTGATCCACCATCCTCAACCAGACGTTCCACCTCATTTTTAGATAGAACTGTCTATGTTCAAGCTTAAGTCCACTACTGCTTGTCCTGTTGCTGGGCACTGCTGAAAAACAGCTGGCCCTGTAGAATCATAGAATGGTTTAGGTTAGAAGAGACCTCAAAGATCATCCAGTTCCAACCCCCTGGCATAGTCATGGACATCTCCCACTAGAAAAGGTCACTCAAGGCTTTATCCATCCTGGCCTTGAACACCTCCAGGGAGGGAGCAGCCACAACTTCCCTGGGCAACACATGCCAGTGTCTCACCACCCTCACTGTAAAGAACTTCCTCCTAACATCCTGTTTAAATCACCCTATTCCAGTTTAGACCCATTACCCCTCATCCTGTCATTACAAGACCTTGTGAATAGTCCCTCTCCAGCCCTCCTGTAGGCCCCCTTCAGATACTGGAAGGATACTATAAGGTCTCCTCAAAGCCTTCTCTTCTCCAGGCTGAGAAGCCCCAACTCTCTCAGCCTGTCCTCATAGCAGAAGTGCTCCAGCCCTCTAATCATCTTCATGGCCCTCCTCTGGACTCTCTCCAACAGTTCCATGTCCTTCTTGTGTTGGGGGCTTCAGAACTGCACACAGTACTCCATATTTCTGCTTTGCACTAAGATCTAGGCTTCACATGGCTCTAAGTGCTGTGAGAAGAAATCAAATGTGAAGAAGAGGAAGGGAGTTCCCACCACAATCCTTTACACTCTGATTCTTTACATTACCTATACTCATGTAGTCATATCTACATTAGTTTTAACCTACAGGAGCTCTGCTAAAGAATCCAGTTTTGCAAATGCTGTCAAAAACCACAACTGCATCCTGTGTTGGACTGATGATTGACTTCCCAGATATTCTTGTACCTTTGCTTGTGATCCCCAGGTAGCATTGATGGAAATGATTTTATGAATAGGAATGCCAGAGAAAATATGGTGGTACAAACCAGTATGTACTGGAGGAACTGGACAAGACATATAGCAGTTGTGTCCTCTCTGCAGTACATTAGTTGCTCTTGCTGCTAATGCTTCAGAATCATTATGGGATACTAATCGGAGACATAAACTGATAATACAATTTAGAGTGGATCCTCTCTATGATGTTATTTAATGATCCATGCTAATGCTTAAAAAAAAAAAGATTATTTGAATTATTGTGATCTTATTCCTTGAAGGAGAAATGTCAATTTTTGGCAGCTCTTCTGCTGTGGCAATGTGGGGAAGTAATACAGGCAGGAGGAAAAGACAAGCAGAGATAGAATCAGTCCATTTGTGGAAATCCAGGGGAAAAATCTGTATGTCAGTACAATATCTAATTAAATATACATTATATATATTTTTAATATATATTATTTTATTTATTATTTCTGAATTTTGGATTCTGATAATTTCCAGGAATAAGGGTAGCTCCTAAACAACTTTAAACAAACAATGATTAGAATTAGAAAGGGGTAGTTAAGGCCTGTATCTATATGAAGAGGATTCTATTGATATAGGTATTACAAGACTGCATCAATGCCATTCTGCCAGTAAAATTTCTGAAGAACAGAGGGATTCAATTTACAGTTTTCTAAAAAGGCTAAACAAATCCTGGTCTTTCCAAATTTCTGATGAGAGCTGATGTTCCTGGAAGGTTAAAAAACTTACTCTGGATGCTAGACTGTATCCTTCCAGGCACAGAATACTGCAGTAAGCCAGGACTCTGTCAGAGCATCTTGGTCTAGTTTTCAAATCTTCAGCCACAACAAATAAACAAAACCAAACTCACTTAACTTTCTATATGCAATTGTAACCTGGCCCAAATCTCGCATTTCACATGGGTATCTCTCAGTATCTGGCCTTTCTCTGCCCAGGAGACCCATCTAGGCATTAATTTAAAGCTAAACCAATTTGGAACTAGTTTGACATTCACAATGACAGTGAAAGGATATATTGAGAGTAGTATGAAAGCAGCAGCTGTGTCATTGCAGGCCTGAATCTCAGGGTTCTGAATTCAGTGAGGATTGTCCTACTCATTTAGAGAATCGCAGAATGGTAGTAGTTGAAAGGGAACTTTGGAGATCCAATCCAACCCCCCCCCACCCCCCACCCCAAAGCAGAATAATGTAGGGCAGGTCACATGGGATTGCATCCAGGTAGGTTTGGAAAGTTTCCAGAGAAGGAGACTCCACAACCTCTTTGGTCAGCCTGGTGGAGGACTCCAGCACCCAGTGAGGGACTGACCTCATTCTGAGGTCAAACTTCCTGTGTTCCAGTTTGTGTCTGTTGCCGTTCATACTATCACTGGGCATCACTGAAAAGAGACTGACTCCTTCTGCTTAACACCTGCTCTTCAGGTGTTTGTAAACATTGATTGAATTCCATCTAAGCTTTCTCTTTTTCAGGCTAAACAGCCCCAGATCTCTCAGCCTTTCCTCATCAAACAGATGCTCCCTTCACAGATTGCACTGGGTTGGAAGCAACCCTTGAAGGTAATCTCATCCAACCCCTTTGCAGTGAGCAGGGGCACTTCCAACTAGATCAGGCTGTCACATCGAGTCTGATCTTGAATGTCTCCAGGGATGAGGCCTCAACCACATCCCTGGGTAGCCTGTTCCAATATTTGTCCACTTTCATTGCAAACATAAACTGTAATTCTTTTGATGCAGTCCAGCATAGGGTTGATTTTTTGGGCTGAGAGTGCACATTGCTGTCTCATGTACATCAATGTACATTTTTGTAAGCTAAGAAATGGACACTCTTTACTTGCCACAATTTCTCATTCTTTTTTATTGATGTATGTTTTGCAGTAAACTTACCCACGCAGGACTTGGCCATCAAAATATCTCAGCAACTTGAAAATATGGTGATTATTGTCCAAGGAATTTGAACTTAAAGTAGTAGATTCAGAGCATGGTTTAGGTTGGAAAGGACCTTAAAGACCATCTATTTCCAACCCCCATGCTGTGGGCAGGTACACCTCCTGCTAGACCAGCTTGTGAAAGGCCTCATTCAACCTGGCCTTGAACACTTCCAGGAAGGGGGCATCCAGCCCCTTCCTGGGCACCCTGTTCCAGTGTCTCATTGCCCTCGCTGTAAAGAATTTCTTCCTAGTATCTAATCTGATACTGTTACTCTGCCTAGTACCTTTCTAGGTAGTGCAGTTGTTAGAATTCTCTCTGGAGTCCACGCCTGTGCACAGGGCATGTTTTAGTGTGAGTGCAACTCTAATGGTATTTGAAAGATGCTGCTTTACAAAACTAGATGTGATAGCTGTGTTCTTTTGTGAGGTTACTGCTGTGTTTCTTTTGTATGGAAGTCTTGTAAGTCTGGTTTTACAAATGGACAAATGGTGCCGCGTTGTAAATTAGGACCGTTTCTACAACTGCTTTTGGGTTTGCAGAATTAATTTTGAAGCCTGGAAAGGGCTTTGTAAATGTGTCTTTTTCACCTACTTTGCCTAGTTGAGAGCACAGTTGTTCGTAGAAGTTAATGGAATTTAAACAGGAGCAAATAGAGAAGGATTTTCTTCTTTATTTTTCAAACGTTTTCCTTAGATAAAGAAAGTTTATCCAAATTCAGGATATTTGTGCACAGTACATTTACAGAATCACAGAATCACAGAACTTTAGAGGTTGGAAGGGACCTCCAGAGATCATCGAGTCCTAGCTCCCTGCCAAGTCAGGATCCCTTAGGGTAGTTTGCTCAGAAATGCATCCAGGCAGGTTTTGAAAGTCTCCAGAGAAGGAGACTCCACAAGCTCTCTGGGCAGCCTGTTCCAGTGCTCTGTCACCCTCACTGTAAAGAAGTTTCTCCTCATGTTGACATGAAATACTCCGTATTCCAGTTTGTAGCCATTGCTCCTTGTCCTATTGCTGCTGACTGGCAAAAAGATCTTGGCCCCATCCACTTGACACCCACCCCTCAGATATTTATACACATTGACAACATCTCCTCTCAGTCTTCTCTTCTCCAAACCAAACAGCCCCAGGGCTCTCAGTCTGTCTGGGTAGAGGAGATGCTGAAGTCCACCAGTCATCAATAGGCTGTCTGAGCCTCAAACGTCTTGGTATTTCTTAATGAAGTATGATGATTTTTACTTTAAAAAAACTCAAAATCAGTTTTCTTTGCCTTGTCTGTTTGATGTCTAAGCACTCTACATGCAAGAAGAAAACAAATATACAAGAAGAAAACACTCTTTTTACTCTCTGAACGCTTATCTATTCCATGGACCTGAAGTGTCTAATAACTGGTACCTGAAAAAAAAAAACTTGGATCGAGTAGGTGCAGCTACTTCCAGCAGATAATGTTTAATCCCCATTTTATTACTGTAAAGATCAATCAGTTTTGTAACCAGGTCTTCAACTGTGTAAAATCTGATGCTGTGGTTTGCACAGTAAATTTAAATAAAGCTGTACATGAAATGCTTCTATAATGTTACTGAGTAAATCTCAGATTCTAGAGGCAAAGCCAAAAACTGTGGGGAGAGATGCCTTGTTCAAGCTTTTTCCTTTCTCAAATGAAAGCTGCTTCAAATACCACATAGCATCGTTGGAGTTGTGCTGATTACTAAAGTCTGAGCTTTTTTGCACTAACTTTTGCTTTGAGATTAAAAAAAAATCTCCCACTGCTTTACATCATATGTCCATGTCTCACTCTTAATTCATGTCAATTGATTTTAGTTATTTGGCCAGTGTCGTGTTCAGTCCTTCCAAAATAGGAGGTTTTCCTATGATCAAAGACATTGTGTTTTTCACAGATACATAGAATAATTTGTGTTGAAAGAGACCCTGAAGATCATCTAGTTACAACCTCACTGCTGTTGGTGAGGACACCTCCCACTTGACCAGGTTGCTCAAAGCATCATCTAGCCTGTCCTTGAACAATCCAGGGAGAGAGCATCCACAACCTCTGTGGGCAGCCTGTTCCAGTATCTTATCACTCTCACTGTAAAGAATATCCTCCTAATACCCAGTCTGAATTCTACTCTCCTCAAACTTCAACCCCTTCACCATCCTCCTGTGTCAAGCTTTCTTGAATGGAGCTTTGGGGGCCTCTGTTCATCTTCATGGCCTTTATTAGACTCCAACAGTTCTATGTTTTTCTTGTGCTGGAGGCACCAGATGTCTACACAGTATTCTAGGTGGAGGCTCACAAGACCAAAACAGAAGGACCAAATCACCTCCTTCATCCTACGGGGTGCACTTCTTTTGATGCAGCCAAGCACACAGCTGCCTTCCAGACTGCAAGTGCCGTTGCTGTCTCACATTGAGTCGTTCATCAGCTGTCACTTCTAAGTCCTTGTCCTCAAGATTGCTCTTGATCCACTCCTCCCCCAGCCTGTATTTGTGCTTGGGGTTGCCCTGACCCAGGTGTTCCCTGACTTGAGCATCCTCTGTTATGCTCAGCTTCTCTGCTGCTTTGGTACTTGTAACAGAGATGTACTTACTCACTAATAAGGTATGACTAAAGGTTATGTGCTTTGTGCTGACAATAATGTATGACTAAACACTGTATATTTGTCCCTGTTGATCTAATTACAAATCCTATACTGATCACTGTAGCCTTTGGATGAACATTATACTGATTGGGATAGCTTTTTCAGGAGGTTGTAGTTCTCAAAGCAGATTGTGTGAATGTAAGGATGTTTATTTCTGCACACATGCCATATATCTAATGTGAATAAATTCCCAAATGCTATAGGAAATGCATAGATCAAAACTGCTTTGGGTCATTGACCCAGGATTTGTTTACTGATTTATTTATTTGGTTTTCACCACCACCAAGATTACTGTTTGAAAACAACCTAAGGATTTTTTTTCTCCCTGTTTCAACCTGCTTTTAAAATATTCTATCTCTTCCAACCACAGTACATTTTGTCTACATTTTTGGTTTATTCTATGTTGCTACCTAGTGTGGGCAATATTCGTTCCTATGTTACTGACAAGTCTGTTCACACCTGCTTGATCCAGGTTAGAAACTGCCAAATCAAGACCAGATATGATCTTAAGCTGGAAGAGGGTAGATTTAGGCTGGATATTAGGAAGAAATTACTTATGTTGAGGGTGGTGAGACAGTGGAACTTCTTGCCCAGGGGTGTTGTGGATGCTCTCTTCCTGGAGGTGTTCAGGGCCGGGCTGGATGAGGTCTAATAGGAGGTGTCCCTGCCAATGGTAGGGAGCTTGGAACTAGATGATGTTTAAGGTGCCTTCCATCCAAAACTATTCTATAATTCTTACAAAAAACTCCCAAACCCAAAACCAAAGAAAAGAAATCCTCAACCCCCCATGCCAAGACCACTATCAAAGAAAAGAATCTCAACCTTACAAAATTCACCAAACCCCAAAACAAACAACAGAAACCCCCAAACCAGCACCACAAAAAAACCCCAACAAACAAACAAATAAAACCCCAAACCCAAAAAAACAAACAAACTCATCAACCAAAAAAACCCCAATGCCCAAACCAACAGCTGCTCGAGCAGGAGTCGGAGCCTGATATAGCAGTAGTTGAGTAGCTTTCTGGTCCGTGTCACATGAAAGGTCCAACTGGAACAAGTTCCTCTGGCCTTTAATATTGATTTGAAGTTGAACATAAGATTTGTTGTGTTCTAAGGCAGAATCACAGCTCAGGGAGGAAACGTGCCAATGTTTTTAATTGTGGTAGAGATACCAGTAACGGAGTTTATGCAGTGGAGCATGGCACAGAGATCTCAGAACTTTGTTCCTGGCATTTTAAAAAACTAATGGTGGTGGTTTTTCTCCCTACCATTGCCTTGGCACTTCCACCCTCTGGTATTTTCTGGGTTTTGAACAGTAGCACTTTTTGTGTAAGAGATATTTGGTGGGTGATTTGGTTTTTTTTTCTTTGTTTCTTTGTTTTTTGTTTGTTTGTTGTGTTATGGAAGGGGTTATGATTAATTAATGCAATATGGTTTTCCAAAATTAATATTATTTATTAATTTTGATATCCAAACTTTTCCACCTCCGACCACTTATTTTTAATATTAAACAGGTTTGAATGTAGCAGTTATGGAATGATTATATAAACAATATCTAGATCTAGAAGTATCTATCAATATGCATAAACAGTCAATTCAATTTTAACTAATTAACACTGGAAGATCTCTTGTGACCAATAGTGCCACTTGGCCACTAGATGGAACTCAGGCCCCCTTTCTGCTTAGGGCAGAATCTAGGTAATATGTAAAGCTGAGGGTTTTACTCACAAGTATTACTTCTCCCATCTTGCGGAGTTATAACTAAATTGAAAGTACCCAAAACACTTGCAGGGTTTCTGGCTGGTCTGGTCGTTGGCTGCTGCTGTGGCAGCTGTTGCTGCGACTGCAGTGGTAGCTGAGACTTGATTCACCCCAGGCTCCACAGGCTAAAGGAGAGGAGGTGCGGACCTAGCTTTTCAACAGTCTGTGTGTCTTCAAGCTTGCTTGCCTTCAGGAGATGCAGGTTACTCCAGCAGGTGCAGGCAGGCGTCTTGCGACGTGTCTCAGTGGATGTGCATCTCACGCTGCTAATTGTGTGAAGACTATTCAAGTTACTCCTGGAAAGACTCAATGGTTCCAGGGTGGGATATAGCTTATATCGCTATATAACTATAATAAGTTTATATATTTGTGGCATGATACAATGACAAATAAGGATCTTTCCAATTATTCATGTCATGGAATCATAGAATTGTAGGGGCTGAAAGGGACTTCTGCTAAGGCAGTATCACCTAGAGCAGGCTATACAGGAAAGTATCCATGTGGGCTGGAAAGTGGCCTGAGAAGGAGACTCCACAACCTCCCTGAGCAGCCTGCTCCAGTGCTCCAGCAATCTCACAGTAAAGGTTTTCCCTCATGCTCAGGCAGGACTTGCTGTGTTTCAGTTTGTGTCTGTTGCTCCTTGTTCTACCACTGGGCACCACTGAAAAGAGATTAGCAACATCTTCTTGACACCCATCCTTCAGATATTTGGAAGGTACTGTGCATCTTTGTCAATGCTTTCTTGAGTTACTGGGTCTTGAAAGCACCATGTTTCACTTGCCTAAATGTTTATCTAGGATATCAGGTGAAATGATACCAGTATTTATGGTGGCTTTTGACAGAAAATAGCTCCTTGAGATCTCTCTTGCAGAGCATAATATCTGTAGAAAGAGAAGATGCTCTAAAAGAGTATAAAATCTCTAGAAATATAACAACTGTGGTTTTCTGCTGGGTGTGGTCTGCAACCTGGAGCGCATCTGCCATTTCTTTTGACAGACTTTGTAGCTTTTGTGAGATTAGGCTTGCGAGACTTGCAAACCTGAGAAAGTTGAGTTTTAAATTACTGAATGCTTCCTCCTAAACCTGAATCATGCTGGAGCCATGGTAAGTCTTGCTACAGTGATACCAGCTAGGATACCAGCTAGGCTCGACCAGTACTGTATCAAAACAGTTTGTGGGAAACCCACAAAGCATATGTGATGCTTTCCTTTGTGACAGGAGTAGAGAAGGTGGCAATGTGAAAGCTCAGCTGCAGAGGTAATGGAACTAGTGGTTTGGCTTGTATCACCATGTCACAAGACTTTTCCAAGGTGCTAGAAGAAGGCTAAGAAATGCTTGGAATTGCTCAGTTGTGCAGAGGAAAACACGAAATGTTTTAGCTGGTGAAAAGCTTTTTAGTTTTTATTTTTCCATGGCAATTTTAAAATTTTGAAAGAATTGGAGGAATATTTTTTTTTTTTCATATGTTAGTCATGTGCTTAATATGATGTCTCAGACTTCAGCGACATCTCCTGTATGCATCTCCTAGTGGAGATCTAAGTCAAGCACATCTAAGTCAAGCAGCTAGATCCATTAACAGGAAATCTACTGAAGAAACAGGCTTCAGTCATAGCATCCCAAGCTGCGTGATGTGACTAATACTGAAGGGAAGGGATACTATCCAGAGAGACCTTGACAGGCTGGAGAGGTGGGAACATGCCAACCTCATGAAGTTCAATAAGACCAAGTGCAGGGTCCTGCATCTGGGTTGGGGCAATCCCAGGCATAGGTATAGGCTGGGCAGTGATTGCCTTGAGAGCAGCCCTGAAGAAAAGGACTTGGGGGTACTGACAGATGAGAAGCTCAATATGAGCCATCAATGTGCACTTGCAGTCCAGAAAGCCAACTACATCCTCAGCTGCATCAAGAGAAATGTGGCCAGAAAGTCAAGAGAGGTGATCCTGCCCCTCTACTACTATTGGCTGAGAGAGGAAAACACAGTATGTCACTTCACCCAGAGCTTTACTGAGAAAGAAAAAAAAAAAATGTTTTAAAAGTTATAACCAAACTATAGATACAGCAGATGGTTGCAGACCGCTCTGGGCTGTGGCTGCTTCTCTTGCATGGTTCCATTGTCTCTCTGTCTTGGTAGCTAATTCTCAGTAATTCTACTAATTTCTTTCCTATTACTAATCCCCCTGGCCGATCTACCTCCGCTTACCTGCAGCATCAACAGGTGGTGAGATAAGACTGGGGAAGGGGGAAAGGTGGTAGGGGGTGGTTGGTTACCCCTCTTGAGGATTTTGGTCTCTGGGAGGGCTGTGGTGTTTCTGTATTACCTTTTCACTGTATATATCTGTAAATATCTGTTATACCTTGTAAATATCTGCTTGTATATTGTGCAAAGCTGTAAATATAAAGCTTCATTTATCAACTTCCAGTGTTCTGAGTCCTAGCCAGGGTTTATATCAAAAGGTGGGGGGGCAGGTAACTGCTAAACCACCACAAAGATGATCACCAAAAAAAGTAGACGATGTACATTGGGTTGTGACATCACGAATGGAGAAGGATTCTGAATCTTTGTAACAGAGAGGCAACTACGTGTATCTTCCCTTCTCATGTAAATGAAAACCAGGTATTTGCTGGCAGGATGTGTTCTGACTCCCATTTATTACCTTGGGTTTTCTGAGATGCATTCAGGGTGTCTGTAAAATCTGTTCTTCTGAAGGAGAGTCTTAGTGTTCAAGACACAGAAACTATGAAAAGTGCTAAGAAACGTGAACTTGGAGGAAAGTAGTCATGACATTATTTGACTGTCTCCACCCCATGTCCTTCTATCTTCCTTGCTTTATCAGTGTACTGGATTATGTTGCCAGCTTCTCTGTACCAGTGCTGTTTTATAGGTTTGCTTTTTGTCTCTCCCATGCTCTCTCCCAAACACCCATCCTTCTGTCCTAATCCAAGACTGGCATAATAGCATATTTGTGGTGTTTCTACTTAGCACTTAAAGGGCCTTAGACTGGGTCTAGGATCAGTTTTTTCTCCCAAATATAAATGCCATTAAAAATGTAAGGCACCCTAATCTAGTAGAGCTGTTAAGTCTGCTTGATCAACTAGTTGCTCACAGATGGTAATAGAATCATGTAATTGTTTTGGCCAAAGAAGATCTCACTGAATCCAGTCATCAATCTAAGACCACCGTGGCCATTAAACCATGTCCCAGAGTGCCATGTCCAGTTGTTTCTTGAACATCTCCAGGGATGGTGGCTCCATAACCTCTCTGAGCAGCCTGTTCCAATGCCTGGCCACTCTCTCAGTAAAGATGTTTTTTTCTTTATATCCAATCTAAACCTCCCCTGGTACAAATTCAGACCATTTCTTCTGCTTTTATCACCTTATCTGATACTAAGGATAAAAGACCAACCCCCATCTCACTTCAACCTCTTTTCAGAGAGTTGCAGAGAGCAATGAGGTCTGCCCTTAGCCTCCTCTTCTCCAGACTAAACAATCCCAGTTCCCTTAGCTGCTTCTCCTAAGACCTGTTCTCCAGGGCCTTCACCAGCTTGGTTGCCTTTCTCTGGTCATGCTCCCACAGCTCAATGACTTCTAGTGAGAGACTCCTCACATACATACATGTGAGGAAATAGCTGGTATCTGCCTACATTTTCCCGGCCATAAATATTCAGCCACAAAGTCTATGCTGACTGTTAGGCTTTTCTTTTTTTTCTTTCTTTCTTTTTTTTTTTTATTTTTTTAATTTCTTCTCTTTAGGGTATGTAACAGTTGGTTAGCCTAATTAGTACTCCTATAGGTGTATTTTAGCTCAAATAGTTCTTAATAAATTTATCCTGCTAACTTAAATTAATAAACGTACTCATGTGAAACTGTTACTGAAAGCTAAGTCTGTCTAGAGCAGTAGTTGCATGGTGTTGCATATCCTTGGAACAAACCTACTGTAAAAAATTCTGCCTGCAAGGTCAGCTGTCATACAATCATAGAATGGTAGGGGTTGAAAGGAATCCCTAGAAATCATTGAGAACCTGTCTTCTTAGGAGAGTTGTTCCAGCCCTCCTCTGGACCCACTCCAGCAAGTCTGTGTCTCTCTTTTTTATTGGGGTCCATTAGCTAGACGCTGCCATGAGATGAGCTATGAGACTGTTCTTGTCCTTATCCTCAGTATCTTAATCTAGATATGGGAGCTGCATCATTTTCCATAGGCTTGCAGACTGCATTCATGGTGTGCTTGTATTCCTCTAGGATTCTAAAAGCATGGCTTTTGCTGGCATGCTGGGGGTATGGTGTTGCCTGTTTCTTTGGCTTGCCATTGCTTTCTTTCTCACTGATTCCTGTCTGTGTGCTTTGCCAAAGTCCTTCACAACTTTAGCTCTTTCCTTTCTCGTGCTCTTGGTACTAAGACTGTTGTCTTCTCCCTGCAACCAGTGATGTGTTCTAGTTAAATCTGTAAAAAGTATCTTCTTCCTTTTAATTTCACAGAATTACAGAATAGTAAGTGTTGGAAGAGACCTCTGGAAAATGAGTCCCACCCTCCTAGCAAATGGCTCTAAAGCTATTTCCCTCTTCCTCTCCCTGTTAACTCTTTGTCTTAAGGCTTCACAAATCTTGTGTGCACTGCTCATGAGCTGAGGCACTTATTTTCCAGTCTCAGACCAGGTGCATCAGCATGACAGGAATAGGATGAGACCTGGGTTAGGGCTGGTAAACAGATGGAGTTGGTCTATTTCCCCCATTTCCCCAAGAGAAGAGCCCAAGGAACCACATCCAAAGACCACAACAACTCGAGCTGCCTAGTGGGATATCTCTTTCTTTTTTTTTCTCTCTCTCTTTTTTTTTTTTTTCCCCTTCTCCCCTGTCTATCTGTACCCACACATTCTTGTGTACCGCAGATATAATCAACAAGTTTTACAGATATTAGAAAGAAATTCTTTACAGTGAGGGTGATGGAACAGGTTGCCCAGAGAAGTTGCTCTGGAAATCTTAAGGCTGGATTGGATGAGGCCTTGGGCAATGTGGTCTAGTGGAAGGTGTCCCTGCCCGTGGGAGGGGGAGATTTGAACTACATGATCCCTTTCTACACAAACCATTTCCTGAACCTATGTAAGTTTTAGGATAGATGCTATCATCTTGGTGTTTCTGTAATCTCTTCCTCAAATGTAGCATTATTACAGTTGAAATACTGTGTAATAATGCATGGATGTTATAAAGAGAACTTTAATTACATAAAGCTTTGTAACTGAAGCTTCAGCTAGAAGAAAACAGAAATACAAAGCTGAAAGAATTTGGAAGCTTGGTATTTATTTAAGGAAGTCAATTTAAGAGTTAGGGTTTTTCTTGTGTGTTAAACTTATGCATAATGTTGCATATTCCTGCCATACATTATTTTTATCCCTGCTTATAGTGTTTGGTATTAAACTAGGCAGTAAATTCTGCAAAGCATATTTGTTCTCCCAAATGTATTTATATTGCATATAGCGTGCCTTCATCAAGAAAGAGAAGCTTTTTATATAATAATAAAAAGACAACAATAATAATAACATTTGCTTGGAAGTAAAGCTGAAAATTGCCTGCACTATGTGGAAAAAGGGTTTTCTTGTGTGAAGTGTCAAAAACACTTCTTTACTTTCACTAGCTTAAACTATGAGCATAGTTGTAGCCTTGTGGACATACTGCTTTAAAACAGGCACAAGATCACATCCTGATACATTCATTCAGAGACTATTTTTATCATAAGTGATTACAGATTTACTTTAACAGTTTTCATCTGCTTTCTTGGATTTTTTTTTGGTTTCCTTTTCACTATTGATAATGTTGTTTGTGTGAGATTACTTCTATTTTGACCTCAGAAGAGAGATTCTTTATCTCTTATGTGACTGTCTCTGAGGTTGTACACAGGTGCTGTTGAGGATAGAGTAATATATTTTTATGTATAAAGGAATTTATTACACAAGGCTAAAGTTTTATTTTGGAGAGATTTTATGTATGTCTGATGCATTTCTAAAATATCTTATCTTCAGTTTCTGTAGCTCTGCAAGGAGCTTTCTAGCCATCTCCAGTATTTAAGTTCATTGTAGGTCTGCAGCTCTCCTTTGTTACAAGGACACTCTTGAAGCTGTCATTTGTACTTTTCTTTTTCAGGGGGAACATTGCTAAAATTTTTGCTGCTTCTGTTCTGTGACCCACTGCCATTCTTTTCTTTGTTCTAATTTTAAATCTGTCTGCATTCCAATTTAGCTGGAGCCTTCAATGTATTCCTTTTTGCATTACAAGTTTTTATATCTGTGGTGGCTTGATTTCAGAGAGAAATGTAATGGAACCAGCTGGATGCGAAACAGATTTCTTCATTTCACAGAAAAAAAAGAAAAAAACCCAAACCCCAA
>VWZI01023237.1:56956-111761 GCA_013396835.1 Psilopogon haemacephalus | reverse complement strand
CTTTTAATTTGATTTTGTTTTCACTGCTTAAAAAAAAAGAGTAGAGAAAAAAATTAGGTACCTTTAGACACAAAACATAGAAAACCCTCCACTCATGGTGTGAGAACATATAGAGAAGGGAAAAAAGCAAGCTTCTGTTGAAAATAGCTTTACAAACAGAAGTGTTTGATTGAAATTTAACTTTTTTAGTTTAACTTTTTAACTTAAAAAAAAAAGTTAATTTAACCTTTGAAAAAAGCTAAAAATAGCCTGAAAAATTAACAAAAGCCCTTAGCATGGCAATATTTCTTTCAGTCAAATATATCTTAAAACAATCTCGATATTCATGATATATTTTGTCAGGATAGACTAAATATTCTGTCACTGGCTGTTTCAAGCCTGAGAAGACTATTACATACTACTTCTGAAGTGAGTGTGTAGTATCCACACCTGCTTCCTGATAACATGTACAATTTAATTTGGGTAGGCTTCAGAGGAAATATAATACTGCTCACGAATCCAAGGGTTTATCTAAATATCCTTGGTTTGGGAGGAATTCTTATCCTCATACAGCTGTTAATGAATCTAAGAGACCCTGCAGCTAGGCCTGCATCACTTTGGGTGCTGCTATTCCTCACTCAAAAGCTCTGAGTTCTGCAAATTCTGCAACCACAACATTGCTTTGCTCATGTTAATATGCCACGTTTACCCAATTCTTGGATAGGACTTTCAAAATTATTAGGATATCTAAGAGCCTCCTCAAAGGTAGGGCTGCATGCTTGAAATTTGCTTAAGTTGGATTGTTTCATCTCACAGAATAAACCTCTAAACTGTGGTTGGTGGTGTAGTTTGGTTGGTGTGGATCCTGGGGGTCAAACGTAAAGGGGGTGACTGCGTCTCACAACAGTATTTCTTTATTCCAAAGAAAATGAATCTCCTTTTTACACCACAGAATTACTTTCTCTGCTGAAACCATGTAATGGGTCCTCAGTACAGCTACCTTTTGCTTTCTTTCTGTGCTGCTGTACATTCCTGTGGGCTGCAAATTGCTGGGATCGGTTACCGCTGCGTTTAGCACTTCTTTCTTTTAAAAGCAAATGATTTCTGAGAGTCTGTCTTGATTAAAACACTCAAATAATGCAGTGGACATAAAAATTGAGGGAAGAATTAGATCAAGTGGAACTGTAATTCTTGAAAGGATACATTTTTCCCTCTTAAAAAAAAAAAAAAAAGGATTATATAAAAGAAGTATCGCTAAATCACAGTGGGGGTTTTGGTAATGTTTTCATTTAGTGTAATAGCCTTTGCTAGTGTGCTGAAAAAAGCTGGGTATGTATCCTATAGCATCTCCCCATAATGTACAGGGTAATGAAGATTTGCAAATATTCATTTCCTCCATCTTTTCTCCAAGAAAAAGTAAAAAAGTTGAGAACTTCGACTTCTTAGTTCTTTGCATTGGTCTTTTGTTGAGGAAACAATTTGCAGAGATGCAAATGCTTCTTTGGGCAGCCTGGTCCAGTGTCCAATGACCCTTGCAAGCAAGAAATTTTTCCTAATATCTGACCTGAACCTCTCCTGGTGAAACTTGAGGTAATTTTTTTCCCCCTCAGGCATCCATATCTGGTCTTATTTTGCCAATTCCTAAGTCAAGGTTTCTCATCCTTATTATCTGTTGTGACAGAATGAAAGAAGGGAGATATGCTGAAGAGCAGCACACCAACCCTTATGGGTCAGTTCCTTTTGCTAGAGGAAAGGAAAAGATATTTTCCTTTTGCACATTTGAGTGCAAGTGTGAATTAAACAAAAACCCAACCCCCAAATGTGTTCAACTGCCCCAACCTATAATATTTGTTAATTACTCTAATACCTAGAAGAAGACAAATAGCTCCTGAAAGTAAGCAACATTTTATTAATTGAATTTGGCCCTGACAAACAAGTCACTTGGTATACAACCAGGTCCTGAGATGAGGATAACTCTTAACAAGAGACAATTTTACTACACAGTAAATAAGTAACAGGACATCAATTAATATTTGCTGTAACTCACTGATGAAAGCAGGCTGCACTAAACAACAGGAACGAACTAGAGGGTGAAAGAACTGAGAAGGGGTTTACATTTAGTGTTCTATCTATTAGTGTGAACTGTAAATAAAACACAGAAAGGAATGAAAATATTGTCATAGATAAAGGTGTCAGAACTGTTCATTCAGATTCCAACCTTTCTCCTTCCAAAGAAATCCACTCAGTCCTTTCAGCATAGGACATTTATGGATTGGTAATGGAGTGTGACCAACAGGTCGAGGGAGGTTCTCCTGAATCTCTGCTCTGCTCTAGTGAGGCCTCATCTGGCATATTGTGTCCAGTTATGGGCTCCCCGCTTCAAGAGGGACAGGAAACTACTGAAGAAAGTCCAGCAGAGGCTATGAGGATGATGAAGGGACCGGAACATCTACCTGAAGAGGATGAGAGACCTGGGGCTGTTTTGTATTTGAGGGATGGCTGTCAAGAAGAAGTCAGTCCCTTTCCAGTGATGCCCTGTGATAGGTTGAGGAGCAATGGACACAAACTGGAGCACACAAGTTTCCAGCAACATGAGAAGAAACTTCTTTGCTGTGAGTGTGCCAGAGATCTGGACCAGGCTGCCCCGGGAGGTTATGACATCTCCTTCTCTGGAGACTTTCCATATCAACCTGAACATGTTCCTATGTGGCATGCCCTAGGTGATCCTGCAAGTGCATTGAACTCGATGATCTCCAGAGGTCCCTTCCAATCCCTACCATTCTGTGATTCTATGATGTTGGGTAAGAGGAAGGGAAACCAGGCCCGATTCACTGTAGCAAAATTGTATATCCTTTTGTGCCTTTTCTGTTCTGCCATAAAGCAGAAATCAAATGTGAACTTGCATCAAAATGCTTTTTCTTTTTAATAACTTCACTCTTGTGATATATTGTATAACAAATTTGGGATGCTGTGACTGGAGACTGCTTCTTCAGTAGATCCTCTGTTAATTGATCCAGCTGCTTGACTTAGATGTAGAAGACTCAGGTTTAATGCTCCTCTAGCCTAAGGGCTTTCTTTCAGCTTATCCTGTTTTTCAGGGCTTTAGGCCCTGATCTCAACATGCTACAATGAATTTTTTCTCAGTTGCCATAACTGATATTTAAGAGTCTTTGTGTGAACAGTTCAGTATGAGTTGGTAGGGACAAAAACTGTTGTCTAATCCAGTAGTAGCTTTCGTCCTTTGACTTAATCATGCTATCTGCAAGAGGAGATGTGCTCCTGTGGGCAGAGGAGGGACCTTCAGTGTGCTTCCTTATGTACTGGATAAATGCTCTAATAAGTGCTGGGGGTGGAAGGTAATGAGGACAGTAACTGTGGGGTTGGTAAATCTACAGTGGTGGCAGCATGACTGATTTTGCAATTGTTATGATTAGCCCTTTGCTGTCTCTGTGAAGATGTCAAAGAGGGGAAGAAGAATGTTTATTCAACGGGACACAAAAATGCTTTCCTTCAATGACTGGTAATTCCTCCTTGCATAGACTCATAGGATTGTTTCAGTTGGGAAAGATTGCTAAAATCATTGAGTTCAGCTGTCAGTCTAACACCACAATTACCATTAAACCATGTCCTGAAGTGCCACATCTACATTTTTGCTACAGTGAATCAGGCCTGCTTTCGCTTCCTCTCTCCCAACATCATAGAACAGTAGGGATTGGAAGGGACCTGTGGAGATCATCGAGCCCAATTCACTTGCAGGATCATCTAGGGCATGTCACATAAGTTTAACTTCAGGAACTGTGAGTCCACCGGTGAAGCCTGATCTGCCACATGCCTCTCCTTAGTGATGGGGGCCTGGGGCAGGAAGGTGGGCTGATGCTGGATGCTCATAAAAGACCTGAAGAGCAGTGAAAATCGATGCACCCTTGGCAAATTATGATTTGGGAGCTCATTATCTCTGTTTGAAACTCATTTTCCAGCCTACTGATTAAGCTTATAAAAGCACGGCTTTAATATGCCTCCTGCTTGGTTTTTAATTCCCTGGTTGACAGTAAAGAAAATTCTGACCAACTCTAGGGACAATTTATACTCTTCTTTTATCTTGATGGCATATTGATCCTGCAGAACATTCCTTCTGCAAAACAATGAACAGACATCTGAAATCTAGTTATAGAGGTCATGTTGTGTATTTTTTTCTTCCTAGGGGCAGTTTGCTGGTTTTATATTCCAATAGCGGGTGCAACCTAGGAGGAATGTGTCAAGGCTCTTCTGTGGAAAAATCTTTATGATATCTGTCACTTTTTCCTCTCTCCTTAGTTAATGTTTTCTGATACCTAAAGCCTTGCTGGTTTGAAGTTTTAATTTCAAATATAGAAATTAAATTAATTTAATTTAAAATATAGAAAATTGTCCTGGTCATGAAAGCAGTGGCTGTACTTACTCAGAAAAAGCTGGTGGAAAGTGGTCTTAGAAACCTGTCTGTGACCTGAGTAAACATGGGAAGCTCTGCTTTAATTGAGTAGTTTTAATCATCCTTACTTTTTTTTTTCTTTTTTTTTTTTTTTTCTTGAAGGAAAGTATCTCTAACCCCCCTATCCCACCCAAAGAACCCCAAAGGAAACACCAAGGGCAACATAAAACCAAAATGTAAACCAATTTTAAAAATCCTCTTTGCACCAAAGGAAGTAGTGGGGAGAGCCCAGTTGACGTGGGAAGCTTCATTGGTGTATTAAAATATGTTAAACTTCATCCTACCTTAGGCAGAGCTGACTTTCCTCCTTGGAGAAGCCCCAAGGTGTCTGCAGCAGTGCTTGCTCAGGCAGTCAGCCCTTTGCTTCAGTTCCCTTCAGGCTCTGAGGGAATGAGACTAGCAGCTGGGAGTCTCTGCATGTGATTTTTTCACCATTGTGAGCAGGGCCTCCTGAGTCTCTGAAAAGGAGAGAAAGGCTTCAGGAATAATTCAGACTTCCCCGGAATAATGGCAAATTCAGGCATATTTCTTTGCAATGCAAGCTAAACTTACCTGTATTTTTCAAACAAATAATTATTGCCTCATTCACCCTACAGTCTAGAGCCTAACAGGCTCCTGATCTTCTGAATGAGGTAATCTTTCAGCAACTTAACACTAAACTTGAGAACAGGTGAAATAAGGAAACCACTTAGAGGAAAATAACCTCTCTGTGATGGCCCTTTCTCAGAAATAGAAGATTTGCTGTTCAGCACCAGCAAGTGTGTAGGGAACCAGCTGAATGGGAGAATCTGTCCCCCCCCCTCTAAGTACTTAATGGGACACTTATTTCCCTTTGCTAAAGAAAGGCTGGTGACATCTGCATTTAGCTGAAGAAGCTAATGGCAGAGGGAGACAGGAAAGACTGTGCTGTAACACCAGAGGACCAGATTAATGTTCCTTTCAGGTCAAAACCTTCTTCTTTTTCTCATCTGAAAATCTGCAGATCTCAGTATAAAAGAAATGCTTGAAGTACTGAAAGATTAAGTATAGTCTAGTTGTTAAAGAAAAGGAAAAAGGGCTGTGGGTTTGGGTAGGAGTTGAGAATGGGCTCACATAGGAGTGTGGAGGATTCATCTAATAGGATGAAGGATTATATTAATAAAATATTAGATTAATAAAATTAATCTAATGCTAATAAAATGTACATGTATTTACAAACCACGGTCTTAAAGAAGTAACTTTACATCTTTTAATTGAACAGTGTAACTTTCTGTGACTAAAGACACCAGGTGATGACATTTTAACTTTCTGTAGATACAGATGAAAACAAAATTTTCTATAATCCAAAAGGAAGTTTAATTCCAGTTTTACTTTCTCAGCAGATCTGTTACAGGCAACACAAAAACTTGTTTTCAGAACTCATGGGTGAAGCTCATGTATGATACTAAATGGAGATTCTGTCAGGAGGGGCCTAAGCATCTAAAATTAAAAAAAAAAAAGAATCAATTTTTGTTGTCATAAATTCTGAAACCAGGAGGAATTTAAAAGCAAGAAATGAACTCGTTTTAATGCTGTTTAAGTGCACTGAGAGAATAAAATTATTGCCACAAAGCAGGAAGGTTTCCATGCAGCCAGAGAAGCTGAAGAAATCTTCTGTGTGGGTTTGTTTTGTTGTTGGGTGTTTTAAAATCCAATTCACAATTTGTTACCACAGCCATTTCTTATTCAAGTTTACCTCTACTAATACTGAAGCATGTTGGCCCTTTGATGTATTTTGTTGTGTTGCTAGTATGACTAACAGGGATTTATATATCCCAGCTCCTGGTCTGTACCCAGATGAAACCGATGCTAAGGTTATTTACAATTTGTTCAGGTCATGCTTTCGCCTTTGGTAAAACTGCGTAAACTGGATTCTGGGTTCCGTGTGACGTTTTCAGTGCAAGTATAATTTCACGACCATTTTCTCTCACTTGTGCTCCCTGTTCTGCTAACAGTTTGCATTAGAGAGATTTAAAATAACAGTTGCTTTGGCAAGATTGAAAGTGAACTAGTTGGTTCTGAGTCTGAATACTGTTCAGTTATTTAAAACTGGGGCACGCTCTTTCTGGATGCCAATGATATAAACAGCCGTGACAATTTTTAAGCCATGTGTTTGTGTGAGTCTATTTGATTATAAGTAGGGAGCAATTTTTCATGCCATATTGATTTTTAATTTTTTTTTCCTTGTGGCTACAGCAGACATTGAGTAGGTATAGTAAGAATGATACGAGTTGTTAATCTACATTAGCTGGGTTCGGAATTAAATCTGATCTTTCAGAAAAGAAACCTGGGTAGTAGCATTGAATTTTATATCCTGAGGAGCTTAATGTGGACTAAATACTGAGAAATTACTTCAAAGGCAAAAGAGTGGAGTTTAAAATGCAGATAAATGTAAGTATGAGAAACAAAGCAAATGGAGAAGGGGCAGGATGCATCTGGAGGGGTAGGGAGAGTTCAGAGGCTTCCAAAATTTTGTTGTAAAAGCTGACAGTGCTAACACAGGCTTGGCTGGAAAAAAGTTAGATAAAAGGGGTGTAGTGTAGTATAATAGCTGTACATACATGAATGTAATGTCTAGAAAGGGAATCTATGTGGTGCCTCCAAAATATAAGCCTGTATATACCCCAAATATAATCCAAGTTCTATCAGGTTGTTTTATGGGAATGGTTTGCTTGTATGTGCTTTGTCATCTGGGATTTTGTATCTAACTCTTTTTCAGTCCTGAACTTTTTGGAATCATTTGGTGTTGAGGTATATTCTAGACAAGGCATAAGGCCAAATAAACTACTTGCCTAATCATCTGTAAAACTTCCTCTGTCCCTAAAGAAAGGAAATGTTGGGGTTTTTTTGTTGAATTGTTCCCTTAGAAGGACGTTTAGCTGCAGAATTCATTTCCTGGACCCTGCCGCAATCACCATGCACTTTCAGAACTCATTCCCAAAAAGGCAGGGAGTAAAGCGTTTCACTTCTGAACTAAGCATGGGAATTTCATATGGCTTATAAAATTGAAGACTATTTTGTTTTGAAATAGCCCTATTTCTTCTCAGTGCTTTAAAAAAAAAAAAGAAAAAAGAAAAAAGAAAAACTAGCAATCCATTTGAGCTTTATGGAATTTCAAATTGATGTTAAAGTTCTGATACTGACTTAAATTTGGTAAAAGAAACATTAGGATATCTCCAAAGCTCTGTACAAGATGACAATAATGATGCAAACTGAAAGTTTTTTATATATATATATATATATCTATCTATCTATCTATCTATATATATATATCTATCTATATACATGTATTGATTTTTTTTCCTGCTTAGTAATAAATGATCATCTCTTTTTCATTGTTTTTTTTCTTTTTTTTAATCTTCATGTTCTGTTTTTTTTTTTGTTTGTTTTGTTTTTGTTTTTGTTTTTGTTTTTGTTTCCCAGAGGGTTATTTCTTTGTTTGTCTGTTTGGTTGGGGTTTTTTAGATAAATGAAAATCTGGCAACATTTGCCACTGCATGATGGGCAAATCAGCAGTAGAAATTGGATGGTATATGAACTAATTAATAAAACTTGGGCTTGACCTTTTATTTGAAATTCATTATTTTCTCCTGAGATTTTCTATCCTCTTGCAGCTACTGTACCTTCTTAGAGGTATTTAGATATCAGCATCAGGTTGTGAGGGAGTGAAGGCTTTCCAACCCCAGAAAAGAGGGGAGGAGAAACAGTTTTGCTTTATGCATCATGCATCATGTATTTCTGTAAGAAAGAAAGCTCCTTACATACTAATTGCCAAAACTTATGCTCAGGCTGTGTCCAAAACTCCTCTAAAATTAGTATTTTAGAGGAACCAGCTTGCCTGATCTCAAACAGTACAGAAAAGAGTGAGACGGCGAGTAGGATTTGTGGGATGGAAACATATGTTTTGGATTTGGAAATAAGCAGGATGGTCTTCTAGTAATAATGAGGTACATTTGGAAAGCTCTTTACGTGATTTATTCATAGCAGCACGGTCTTATATTTGTTCTGGCCAGAAGAACTGTTTGAAATCATACTGGAAGCTTGCAAAACTATTGAGTGTTATACAGAGGGAAAATAATTTATTTATGAATAAGCTGTGTGAGATTAGAGAATCAATAATTCGGGTCATGTTCCTTCAGGAGTTTATAGTGAAATGCTTGGGTTTCTTTTTCCATGTTAATGAAATCAGGGATTTCTTTTTATTTGAAATATAAAGAGTAGATAAATAACAATCCTACTGCAGTAGAATTGCTGAATTCTCTATTATTTAGAGAGAATTTGGAACAACCTTGAGTGTGTGGCATGCCCTTCAGATCACTTATATGTCCAGCATGATGCATAAATTCATGGAATGGTTTGAGTTCAAAGAGACCAACTGATAGAAGTGAAGTTCCTGTTTATGCTAAGTGCAGTAACTTCTTGATTGGTATTTCTCAATAAGTTAATAGTTGTCAGTTACAGGTAGAACTTATTGGGGCTGTTTCCCCCCTTGCCTATGGAACTTTAATAGATGAAGGAGGGAAGTGCTTTTCTCCCAGGTCATGAAACCTGCTTGGGGTTGGGAACATTTTAGCTCTTTGCCCAAGAAGCATGTGTTGAGTGAGGGGTATGTCAGCATTAATTTTCACAGCGTATGTGAAGGGCACCGAAGCTGGTGAAGAGTCTAGAGAACAGGTCTTGTAAGGAACAGCTGAGGGAACTGGAGTTGTTTACTCTGGAGAAGAGAAGGCTGAGGGGAGACCTTATTGCTCTCTACAACTCCCTGAAATGAAGCTGGAGTGAGGTGGGGATCCGTCTGCTCTCCCTAGTATCAGGTGATAGAATGAGAGGAAACAGTAGCATCCCTTCCAACCCAAAGCATTCTATGATTCGCAGTCAAATCACAGGGGGGTCATGCAGAAAACAGTGTACAGATCAAGAGGAAAGTAACAGAGACTATCCTGAATCAAGGACAGACTCACGATAATATGAGCCAAATGCTGATACCTCCACCACTTCTCACTTCTGCTCTGGCAGCCTTGCCCATGCTGCCAAGTCTTACTCCAGAGCAGGTAGTGAAAAACCTGCAGAGGGTAAGAGTTTGTCAGAGAAGACAGGTGATAGAACACTAGGAAATGGCCTAAAATTTTGCCAGGGGAGGCTTAGGTGGGAGGTAATTAGGAAAAAAAATATTTCCTGCAAGAGTGGCTAGCCATTGGGACATCTTGCCCTGGGAGATGGTTAGGCTGTGCTGCCACCCAATGAAATCTAGACAAGCTGGAAAGCTGGGTGAAGGTAAACCTCATGAAGTTCAATAAGGGCAAGTGCAGAGTCCTGCACCTGGGGAGAAATAATAGGAGACACCAGTACAGGCTTGCCCTGTTGGAGAGCAGCTCCACAGAGATAGACTTTGAAGTCCTGGTGGACAGCAAGTTCTGTATGGGACAACAATGTGCCCTTGTGGCCAAGAAAGTCAATGGTGTTCTGAGGTGCACCAGGAAAATTGTGCCCAGCAGGTCTAGAGAGGTTTTTCTCCCCCTCTTCTCTGCCCAAGTGAGATCACACCTGGAGTATTGTGTCCAGTTTTGGGCTCCCTAATTCAAAAGCGGCAGGGATCTGCTGGAGAGAGTCCAGTGAAGAGCCACAAGGATGACTGGGGAACTTGAGCATCATCCCTGTGGAGAGAATCTGAGACCTGGGGCTGTTTAGTCTGAAGACTGACAGGGGATCTTATCAATGAGTACAAATATCTGAGGAGTGGGTGCCAAGTGGATGGGGCCAATCTCTTTTTGATGGCACTCAGTAATAAGACAAGGAACCATGGATACAAGGAACAATGGATACAAACTTGACCATAGAAGATTTCACCTCAACATGAGGAGAAACTTCTTTACAGTGAGGGTGCTGAAGCACTGGAGCAGGCTGCCCAGAGAGCTTGTGGAGTCTTCTCTGGAGACTTTCAAAATCTGCCTGAATGCATTCCTGTGTGGACTACTGTAGGTGATCCTGCTTTTGGCAGGGTAGATGAACTCAATGATCTCTGGAGATCCCTTCCAACCTCTACCATTCTGTGATTCTGTGGCAGATTAACCGTCCCTGGTGGTGTTCAGGAGGTGTGTAGGCATGGCACTTTGGAACATGGTTTAATGGCCATGGTGACCTTAGGACTTAGTGATCTTAGACGTCTCTTCCAACCACAACAATTCTATGATTGTTTATGACCAGCTGGGTTGAAGTCTGGTCTTGGTGGCCCCCTTGAGCTGTGCTGCCCAACCAGCTTTTAACATGCTTCTGCTCACCCATGTGTGCAGGTGGAAGTGTGTTCACCTCAGCCAAGCTGCTCCTACAGCTTGAGGGGAGAGCTGGATCCTTCAGAATTGTACAGCCAACACTCCTCTGTGTACAGCTGCTGAGACAGCCAGCTTCTTGAGTGTGTCTCAGGTTATAAAAACCTGTCCTGCAGCCTGGTTCTTTGTCTCCTTTATTTCTTGGAAAGCATAGGCTACAGCAAGAGAAAGATGAGTTGGCAGATATGATGCTGGGCCAGGGTTTCCTTATGTGCATATTCCTGGGAAGAAAGAAACTCAGATGTTGCAGCATCAGAGAATCACTATGGTTGGAAAATACCTTTAAGATCATCAAGTCCAATCATTATCTAATTCTATCAGCTGTACTTGCTCTAAGGGGAAAGTGAGAGAAATTGCAATGTCTTCAGATGATTTCATGTTTTTAACAATTTCTCCTAAAGTCCAAAAGGCAAGAGATTACTTTTGCTGTTATAAATGTCTTAAATAATAAAAATCAAATTGAGATTCTCATTTTGGAAATCTACTCAGGGATAGACTGTGCTTTAAATACTGACCTTGCACTGATATTTCACTGTGGATTTGGGTGATGAGGTATCAAACACTTCATATCAAGTAAGACTGGAATGTGTCATTGCTACGTATCTCTAGGTTTATCTTTTTATTAGTAGACAGCTGCCCTAGTCCTGGCTGCATCACATTATTCATGTGATAAGGTCCAGAGGAAGGTCATGAAGACAATCAGAGGGCTGGAGCACTTCTTCTGTGAGGACAGCCTGGGAGACTTGGGGCTGTTCGTCTTGGAGAAGAAAATCTCTGGGGAGGCTGTGTAACTACATGTCAGGATCTGAAGGGGACCTACAGGAAGGCTTGGGAGGGACTGTGTGGAATGGTATGTAGTGACAGGACCAGGGGCAATGCTTTGAAACTGGAGCAGGGTAGATTTAGGTTAGACCTTAGGAGGGGGCTTTTCTTGATGGGAGTGGTGAAATACTGGAACAAGCTGCCCTGAGAAGTGGGTGAGGCCCCATCCTTGTGAAGACATTGAGGGTCAAACTTGATGGGGCTCTGAGCAAGCTGATCTAGTTGGAGGTGTCCCTGCAGGGGTTTGGACAAGGTGAGTTCTGAGGATCCCTTTCAACTCAGTGCATACTGTGATTTAATTTTTGAATCCTTACCCAGCTAAAGCACTAATATTATAGGGTACGTGTCTGAAGAAAGGATTAGAAATTTGTAGAAGTCAAGAGACCTTTTGTGCCTGATGAATCTGAAGTATAACTCTTGTAGATTGGATCTCCCCTAGAATAAAAGTCCTTCTGGGAACATCAAAAGCTTTGGCTGCCTGAGTAAGGGGTCAGTGCTGGGCTGTCCTTGCTGAGTTTCCTGGCTGGAGTTAGAACAGAACTAATTCTGATCAGTCATTTAACTTCTCATTCTCTTCTCAGTAACTCCAGTTCTGAAATGAACAGCATGCTTTCATAGACAGTGTCTACTTCTAGTAGTGACAGCACTCAATGTTTCTAATTAGGAGCAAAGATTGGTAGCAGGCCAAGGGCACTGATGAATCTTGTGTACCATGTTGGGGATGCAGAAAGTAAAAGGCTGTACCTGTGAGAGAGCAGCAAATAGTTCAGGTGACCTTAAACTGACCAACAAAAAGTTCCATTCCATGCATGTCATGTTCATTATAAAGCTGAAGGATCATGAGGATCAAGATCTCTTCTGTGTCTGGTTTCCAAGTAGGATTCTGCCTGTTCTGCCTCTGATCCAAATCAATGAATTCCTGGCTCCATTTGCAGAATCCAGCTCCTGAATCTAGTTCTCATCTGCTGGGATTTCCCAAGTGCCTGACACTAGCGTCAGTGGTGATGGTGATGTCATTGCTGTCTGGGGGGGGTGAGTTCAGTGTTGGGTTTTTGTACATTTAATTTTATTGTTATTATTTTAATTAAAGTAGTTTTACTTCTTCCAGTCATCAATCTCTCCCTTTATTCCCTTTCTCTTCTCCTTTGGGAAGGGAGAGGGGTTGATAAAGAATGTCTGTCCTGTGTTTGTCCTCCTATGGGAACATGCTAAGGGAGCTGGGGTTGTTCAGTCTGGAGAAGAGAAGGCTCCAAGGAGACCTAATAGCAACCTTTTTGTACCTGAAGGGGGCCTACAAGAAAACTGGACATGGACTCTTTACCATGGCCTGTAGCAATTAGACAAGTTTTAAATTAGAGAAGAATAGGTTTAGATTGGATGTTAGGAAGAAGTTCTTTGCCATGAGGGCAGTGAAACACCGGAACAGGTTGCCCAGGGAGGTAGTTGAAGCCCCACTCTTGTTGATATTCAAGGTCAGGATTGACAGGGCTCTGGGTGACCTGATCTAATGAAGGAAGTCCCTGCTCACTACAGGGGGGTTGAACTATATGACCTTTGGAGGTGCCTTCCATCCCAAACCATTCCATGATTCTGTGATTCTATGCTTATTGATCAGGCCAATTCTAACCATTGATGCTGGGTCTGGAGCGGCCAGGTGGGGTCTGCCATATCCTGGTGCAGAGCACAAGGTTTGTGAGTGCAGGGCCTGTACACCCTGGAGGTCAAACTGATCTTCCTCAGTTCTTCTGGAGCTGTGCACAGTGCTGCTGGGTGACGAGTCCACTGATCTCTCACACTCTCACATGTAGAGATGACTAGCAGAAGATAGCTCAGGAAATGTCAAGGAGCATCTCTGCCTCTGGAGAAGCTTGGAGGAAGCAAGGGACACACAGACCTGTGAGCTGTCTGTGATTCCTCTAGGAATTCCTTCACCAAATCCTGTGCTTCTCTAGGATGGTTGGTTCAGTGTTAAAAGAGAAATCTTTCTTTTGTCAGTGCCCTGTGATGGTAGGACCAGGAGGAGGGGGAGGATTGCCAGTGCATCTTAGGACTGCTGCTTCTGACATGGCTGCTCTTGGGGGCCTGCCTGTGCTACCATGAAGGTGCACAGCATGCTGAACAGCACTTTCACAGAATCTCAGAGCAGTAGGGGTTGCCTTGACAGTCTCCAGGGATGGAGGTTCCACAACCTCTCTGGGCAGCCCGTTCAGTGTTCTGCCATCTTTAAAGTGAAAAAATTCCTCCTCATGTTTAGATGGAAATTCCTATGTTGAAATTTATGCCCATTACCTCTTGTCCTGTCACTGGGCACCAGTGAGAAGAGTATGGCCACATCTTCCTGACACCCACTGCTTATATGTATGTAAGTGTTAACAAGATCTCCCCTCAACAGTTCTGATGTTGAAGAGACCCAAGTGAAATCATGGCAGAAGCACATCTTTCCTGTCCTAAAAACTGTCCTAAACCCCCAAAAGTCCAGGCATCTCAAAGCTTTCTCTATGCTGCCAAAGATTCTAAACTACTCTTTTCCTGGGCAAAGGTGTAACAAAGGCTTCCAGGCAGAGATGGTTGCAATAGAAACTGAAAGGAGGGAGTGAAAGGAGGAAGAGGAAAAACCAATGTGACAAAAGCGAGTTAAACACCTCCCCCCACTCCCCCCCCCTCCAAATCCCAGAGCTGGGGGAGTAGATATTATGAAGTAGGTTTGGTCTCTAGCAGCTTGAACTTCGCCTTTGTGTGCACTTGGCTTTGTGTGCATTGATGTCCTGTTGGTAATTATCATTCTGTTGACACCTGTATTCATGATGACACCCCTATATCACATTTTCATCGCTGCGTGAAACGTTGCTCTTTTCGCTTTTGTGTTGTTTAGCACGATGAATTTAGCCCTAGAACTGAAAAAGAAAAACTACCAGACACTTCTCACAACACACAACGGGACATTGATAACCCTGCAGTTTAGTTACTGATCCTATCTCGGTGTTTCCATTTCTCTCCTTCCTCCTACCCCTCTTTTTAAGCAGACAAGGTTTTTCCTTCAACGAGCTGATGACAGAGTAATTTCTCCAGGTTGATTGTTTTGCCCCACATGGTTCTCTGGAGATCTTCATACAAGTGGAGAGAAGCAGATCAAAAGGCTGCAGGGGAAAAAAAATAAAAAGGAGAGGCAGAGAGCTGAAAAAAGGCACCATAAAGATCATTCTCAGGTTTCAGTCTGATGATGAACAGACTTGTAAAGTATTCTGAGACCTGTCACATTTTTCCCATCTCAAATCTAGGCCTATTTTAAAAAGAATTTTCATAATGAGTGTCTCTTTTCCCCCCATCCACAGGCTCAGAGTGTTTTCTGAAAAAGTTCTACAGGGCAGAGGAGTCAAACACTTGATCACATGCAGGAGCACAGGATAGATGGAGTACAGCTGACTCAACAGCTACAGGGGATTTGGGTAAGTGCCCACCGTGTCAGCCAACTAGAACTTACTAAAATATTGGTAAATGGCAAATTATTTCTTTCTTTTTAAAAGAAAATTCTTACTTTTTCACCTGTTGGACAAATTTAACTTCACTGGGAAGACTCAGTGGGAGTTTGTCGGGGAAAAATTTTGCAAGGAATGGGTGATGAAAACACAAAGATCCAGCTGTGATTTTTTTTTTTTTTTTTTTCCCACAACTTAGACTTTACCTAAAAGTACCCAGGCCAGACTCGTGTGAGGGCAGGAAGGTTACAAAACCCTTGCAATGCTGAGGCTATCAACATATGTCCAACACACTCATGCTGCTTTCAGGAGGGAAACATGCAATTACTTGGAGGAGACAATGTTAGCCAGCTTGTGGTGTCAGTCGAGCTGTTCCCACAATCCTTGCTTTGATGGAAGAAAGTTTTGATAAGCGAGACTTCTTATCTGGCTCCACTTCCATCGAATGACATGGGCTAGCTGATTGGAAATTACGTTGTCTCTGGTCACAAAGGTGACTGGACATGATAATTGCCCCACCTTTGTTTATTTTTAAAGTAATGAGAATAGAAATATATTCTTGAATGAAAATTGTGGGGATTTGAAATCAAGTCTTCAGTTAAGCTGATAAACGGATGCAGTCCAAATTGACATAGTTACTACGATTGCTTTGTGCACTGTGAGGGGAAGCTTTGTTATGTTGTCCCTGCTTGCAGCACTCTTGATCAAACAGTATTTTCTACCAGAGCGTGACCCTTTGTTTTCTTTCAGATAGGTCTTGAGCAGTGCCCCTCCAGCTTGCTTTAGAGATGGGCTTGAAAATTACTTCAGACCTTGTTTTAAACCCATAATGGCTATGACTTAAGAAAATATCCATGAGTGAATATTTTCTCTTTCACAATAGGCATTTTTTTTCTTCTTCAAATATAAATCTAGGAACAGTGCAAATACCCTATGATTTCACAGCGTTTACGAAATCTGTGGTGTTGCTTACTTTCTCAGACCAAGATATTAGCAGAATTATTTACTGCTAGCTTGTTTAACTTTGAAGGATTCTATCAAGCCGAACTGTACCGCAGCATTATTCTACAATTTTACTGCTTAATTTCTGTTCCTAAAAGTAAGGAAATTGAAGTCATTACGATGGCATAAGCTGTCGCTGCTTTTTTGTCAGAGAATTCTTATTTCCTAGTAATGTTTCAAGCTGCAAACAGATGGCTGCAGTACAATCTCCTTGCTAGTGACATCAAACATTATTTACTGAAGATTTATATTTATATTGCTCTCTTCAAAAGCGTAAAAAGAGTAATTAAGTAGAATGATACTCATTTAGATCTTTATCTGCCCATGTGACTGCAGGCCTCTGGAGGCAGGCAATAGTTTTTTAAGAGCATCTCACCACCGGATCAGCCTGCTTGAATCCAGAACATGGTTAGAGGCTACCGAAGGCCATTAGGATGTGATGACTCTTCAGTGGCCTATATGAAGTGATTTGATAGTTTCTGTAAATTTGCTAGCTGATGGAATCTCCATAATGGTCAGTGGTCTGCGAAAACAATCTGTAGACTGAGCGCGAGTGTGTTGAGAATGTTATTTCAGTCTCGGAACAACCTCTACATTCCAGGATTTGGGGACTGGAACTGGACTCTTTGAGTGCTCCCCTGTACAGGGGACTGGACACAACTGTTGTTTTTGTGTTTCTGTACAAGATAGTCCTGGGCATCCTTTAGTCTCATTGATCTTCAAACTGCAGTATCTCTGCTAAAAGAGACGTAAACCAGCTGCAAGAGAGCACATTCTTTACTCAGTGTTTCAAAGCCACTGTTGTAGTGTTCATTAGTAATTGTAGAATCAGAATGGTTTGGACTGGAAGGGATCTAACCAATCTATAGGCTGATGGTCCTTCTATTTATTTTTTGTTAATAAGGCTGTGTTAGCTATTAAACAAGCAAATAATCCTCCCCCTTCTCATCTTCAGTTATAATAGTTTGTATCTGAAATGAGCAGTGCAAAATCCAAAATTATCTCTATTTATAAATCCAGAACTATTATTTATAAAACTAACTCACATTAGTTTTATTAATTATAAAACTAACTCACAGTTTTATAATGTGAGATGTGCAGTGACTGTAGGAAAAAATCTACCTGTTTTCAGCAGGTTTCTATCCTTGGCATTTCATGTCGAATTCACCAAGTTGCACTAAAGAATCCAACTTCTAATTCATGAGATTAAAGGAATGGTAATGTAAGTGCAAAATTCAAATTATATGGATGTTAATGATTAAAAATAAGTTGTTTTTTTTTTTCTTTTTTCACCATGAACCTCCACATTCGGGCTAAAACAATCTTTCAGATCACCACGATACTGAATTTCCTTTCTCTTTTATCAGGTCTCTTATTGATTTCTTTTTTTTTCTGATGAGGTGGACAATATGAAAAGTATGAAAGTGAGAGGAGAATTTGTCCAAAATTCTTTAATTCAGATCTAAAGTTTTGACTATAAATCACTTAACTTGGGCATGTTTCCCTCTCAGATCTTCTCTCACTGACAACATTCTGCACTCTGTATCTGCAAGAATGTTCCGTGGGAAACAGCGGCTAATTCATGAAGGCTGGAAGAACAGAATAGAAATCCTTCTGTCCTGTGAGGCTCAGGGGACATAATTTTGTGCATTTTTAGATCTGGACATTTAAGCTCATTTGTGTTTTTTATTGAGTTATCAGTCAGAAGCATAATTTCAAATATAAACCATACAATTTTAGCTTATCAGATACATATTTAGGTACTTTTCATTGCAATGTAGGATAGGTGTGATTTGGAAAACGTTAGCGTTTCCTTAGCTTGATAAACTTAATGTCTGGAAGACGTTTGGCCATATTTCCTGTGAAAAGGTGAAAAGAAAGATCTATATAGCCTATTGAAGTCATCTTTGTGGGACAGCAGAGCAAGTGTTTTGGGAATACTGAAAGTAAAATCCAAGTGTTCCACGAGTAAACACAACTGCGGAAAAAATGATCGGGTGAAGGAAGATGGTGTATATGAAGAATATTAGTATTTAACAGTATCAGTATTGGGTGAAGTGAGATGATATATATGAAGAATATCAGTATTTCATTATATTACTACGTAACCGTATCAATATTTAACAAGATGATCTTTAAGGTCCCTTCCAGTCCAAACCACCAGTGAATGTAGGAAAAGCTAGAGTAATTCCTATATGTAGCAGAGACTAGCAGGTAAAGACTTTACTCCATGACTTCAGCTGTCTTAAGTGAATAATTATTAATAGATCTTATAAGCCAATATCTCTGGCTTGTTCAACAAGTAATTGTTCAATTTTTTATTCCTTAATAACCATTTCCTTAATAGTCTGTCTTTGTGGAGGAAGCTGTTACACTACTTTTTATAACTCTCTTGGAAATATTTCATTAATCGTGTTCATTTGATCACCATTTCTCTTCATACCTTGCAAATAAGCAGTTAACTCAGTTTCTTTTCAGACTGGATTTCAAAAAATTCCACTGTATCTAAAGATTTGTTGTAACAATGAAGACAGACACGTATGCTAAAGCAGAGTGCTTAAAAGATTATTATAATAACTTAATATATAAATGTTTTTTTTTCTTTAATATATAATTATTTCAATACAATATATATACGTGCTTTGGAGTTTTAAAACTTAGATATTTCTAGTTCTATTTTTCCCCTCCTCGTATCTCATTGGCAGTATAGTACACAGATTAAATTTCCCTAGTCTTTAAGAAGGCAAAAAAGCAGTCTCAGCTGGAATTTTGCCTATTTAAGATCCAGAGGGACTTATGTTAGTGAGTGTCTCTTTAAGCACACCTTTTAAAGCTGATTTTATAGGCTGAAGAGCACTGTATGGCTGTAAGGCTTCTTTTCTTTGGGCAACATATACATTTAGTTCTCATCACCAGAAGTAAAACTCCATAAAAACCAAACAAACCCCAGCAAAACAAAACAAACAAACAAAAAAAAACAAACACCACCACCACCAACCAATAAAACCCAACCCTGACTGAGCTGTGTGTTTTTTGGGAATGAGATGTGGGTTTTCAGCCTTTTGGTGTTCAGCAAAGCTTGAAATATATATAAAGAGCTTACATATATATGTCTATATACGAATATAGGCACACATATCTATTTCTATTTCTATTTCTATTTCTATTTCTATTTCTATTTCTATTTCTATTTCTATTTCTATTTCTATTTCTATTTCTATTTCTATTTCTATTTCTATATCATCTATATCTATATCTATATCTATATCTATATCTATATCTATATATCTATACACACTTTTTTATTTTAATAGTCTTGAATTTCAGTTATCTGTGTAGCAAGCTGGTCAAATTTTGAGATTAAAATACAGTCATTTGTATTTTAATACAGGTTTGTTTCATGCAAAATTACTATTTCTTAGTCTCTTTTTCTTTTATTTTTTTTTCTTTTTATTTCTTATTCTGTGAGATTATTGTGAAAGGACTGGAAAATAAGCCATATTTTAAAAAAAAACAACTTTAGAATCAAATCAAAAGCTGTGTATATGAATTTTTTTAAAACTACAAAATTTGTCCCCCAGGCTCATTTCACTTGAATTCTGTAGACACCTCCTTGATTCATAAAATATTTTTTCATTTAGCTATGATTTAGTCTTCATCAGGCAAAGCTCTTTGTTTCTGCAGGAAGTGTGATTAAGGAGGGGCTCCAAGCTTTGACTCGATGTTTAATTACAAAGATGATATAAGGAGTGCATTCAGGACTCTTCTTTCTGAATCTCAAGAATTCTATGGGAATCTGACTTGCAAATAAACTCAGGTAATTCTAGGAGCAAATAATGTATGCTGAAGCCAACTCTAGGCCTGACTACATCTATGTGTTCAATGTGTGGTCTTTCTTGCATGATCCACAACTACTCTTTGTTCTGAGTAGCTGCAAGATTGGCCTCAAATTGCACCAGTGAAGGTTAAAGTTCGCTATTAGGAAAAAGTTTCTTTGCCAAAAGAGTCATTGGACACTGGAACAAACTGCCTGGTGAGGTGGTGGAGTCGCCAGCCATGGAAGTATTTAAAAGACTTTTGGATGAAGTGCTCAGGCACAAGGTCTAACAGTTGTGTACAGGGAGGTCACAGAATTACAGAATCCATCAGGTTGGAAGGAACCCTCAAAGGTCATCTTGTCCATCTGCCCTGCAGTGTGCAGGGACATCTCCAACTACATCAGACTGCTCAGGACTCCATCAAGTTTGGCCTTGTATGTTAGGTTATGACTGGGCTCAATGATCCAACCAGGCAATTCTATTATATTCTAAGAGAGAGAGATTAGTTCACACATTTAAAACAACTCCTTTCCCATTTTGTGGGAGAAAATAATCTGCTCTTTTGGTACTTGTTAGGGTGCACCAATCTCTCACATTCTTAGTTTTCATTTTTCCTCATATATATTAAATTATAACTTTTGTTGTATTTCTGTCCTGTGTGCCCTCAACTACTGCAATTTTGGGAATATACTCTCTGCTCACAGACTGAGCTGCCGTCAGCTTTAGTCTTCTCTTTTAGGAAACTGCTGACCTTCAAGATATAGGTGTATTTCTTTGCATGTAAATTTGTTCTGTATGTATTTATTGTGTATATATATGTGTGTGTGTGTGTATGTATCTGCATTTTTTTTCAACTTTCAGATTTTACTTGGTGTCAGGAATGAAATGGCAGCATGAAGCCTGACATTAGAGAGATCCGTAAGAAAAATAGATGCTGTGTTTCAAAGTCTCAGCACTTAGAATTACCCACAAGCAGATGGAGATTTTATAGTTGAAATGTGTCTTAAAGTTCTTCACATCTTAGGCAGCGTTTTTCTGTAATAATCCTTTTGAAAAAAATAGCAGCTATTGCTGTTTGGTAGGCTTGTCTTCAAAACAGACACTAAAGATCCAAGTCCTGTTTTAACTGCATCAGAAGAGTCAGGGTGAAGATGAAGTGGAAGACAGTCGTGAAAATGTGGCATTCATTTCAGTGGAATGTACAACTTAAAAGAGAAGGCTCCATTGAAGAAGTTGAGGTAGAGAGGTACAGTGAGATGAATGCAAACAAAAAAACCAAGGACCCATTTTGTCATGAGACAGGCAGATTCATAGAATGGTTTGGGTTGGAAAAGACCTTGACAATCACCTAGTTTCAAGCCCCACGCCATGGGTAGGGACACCTTCCAGTAGACCAGGTTATTCAAGGCCTCATCTACCCTGGCCTTGAATACCTCTGGGGAGTGGGCAACTATGACCAGCCTGGGCAACCAGTGTCTCACCACCCTTACTGTCAAGAATTGCTTCCAAATATCCAGTCTAAATCTCCACCTTCTCAAGCTTAGATCCATTCCCTCTCATTCTATCACTGAAAGTCTTTGTTAAAGGCCACTCCCCAGCTTTCTTGTAGCTCACTTCAGGTACTGGAACGCTACTATAAGACCTTCTCAGCGCTTTCTCTTTTCCAGGCTGAACAGCCCCAACTCTCACAGCCTGTCCCTTATAGGGGAGGTGCTCCAGCCCTCTGATCCTGCATCCATCAGTTCCACGTCCCTCCTATTGTGGGGCCCCAGAACTGGATGCAGCACTCCAGCTGTGATCTCATGGGAGCAGAGCAGAGGGGAAGAATCACCTCCCTCACCCTGCTGGTCACACTTCTGATGCAGCCCAGGACACAGTTGCCAGCAAGTGCACATTGCCAGCTCATGTTGAGTTTTTCATCAGCTTGACACCTCCAAGTCCTTCTCCTTGAGACTGCTCTCAAGCCACTTGTCTCCTAGCTTGTATTTGTGCTTGGGATTGCCCCGACCCAGGTGGAGGACCTTGCATTTGGCCTTTTTGAAATTCATGAGTTTGGCATGGACCCACTTGTCAAGCCTATCCGAGTCCCTCTTGACAGCATCCCTTCCCTCCAGTGTGTTGGCTGGATCACGCAGCTTGAGGCCGTATACTGATAAGTACTCATTCACCTATATAATTATAATCTGAAAATATTTTTCTGAGTACAAGTAGTAATTTTTCTATTCCCTTACTTCTAGAAAACCACTATGTAATACTAGAGAATACTAGGCATTTACTAGATATGCATGGAAACATTTAAATATGTTGCAGAAACTTTTTTATGTGCTTATCACATCTATAATTATCTTTAGGAAGTTTTCATTATTGTTATTAGCTGATTTTTATTTTTTATAGATTTAGCCAGTCAGAACACATCAAGATTGTTGTATTATTTTACAGAATTGCTGCACCTTGCAAATGAAAAAGAGAGAATGAATAGGAGGTTGTAGGATGTTCTCATAAAATACAGAATGAGTATTTGAAATAAGTAATATCCTCAAAAGTTAGAACTGGCTTACAAATGAATGTCAATAAAAATCTAGGGGTGAATCAGTGAATGCTGTTCACAATGGAAAATTTGTGAATATCTTTTTGGAGAGAATGGGTAAAGAAGAGAAATGAATGCTGTGCAATAAGATGGGAAAGAAGAGGGACTCTGGATAGGTTAACCCACTGCATCTCCATGAAACTAAATTCCCAAATTGACTGCAAAATGCCCTTTGTTTAAATCATAACACCTTTACTTTGAAATTTTATATGGATTTTCTGACATGGTGAAGTGCAAGGGCTTTGTAAACTGGTAACAATTAAGTTGGGGACTGCATGTCTCTTAAGCTCTTTGGTCTTCACTGATAAGGAGCACAGAGGAATCAGACCTGAAGCTGAGTCTTGGTGTTGAACATGCAGACAACTCTGACGCAGCAGAGATCCGTACCCTGACTATTTCAGCATCCTGGAAGTTTAATTTTATTACACTGAAATTTTGATATGTTGGGCAGGGTTGTTTGGTTGGTTGGTTGTTTTTTAATTAGTTGCTTTAGAAATCTACATGAAACAGTTTCTGAAATTAGTCATGTTTGATATGACTTTAAATCCCAGACTAATCCTTTGTCCTGGCCTCTAAAGGTCTTCTGTTCTAGTAATGTTTGAGATGGTATTCATGCAAACTTCATATTACTGGAAATCCTGCATGTGGGTTTTTACCTCCACCCTCAGCAAGTCAAAAGAAAGAATGGATCCCTTGCTAAATACAAAATACCAGATCTTGTTAGGAAGAGATCCTTGGATGGATGGCTGGAGGCAGAAACATTTGGAAGTAAAATTACTGAAGTGTCTAATGTAATTTTTGGAGGTGATTTCAGCATTTCAGTGAGGCTAGGCACTAACTGTGGCTGCCAAAAACATAGTATGGTAAATAATGTAAACATGAAGATGCTCAGCTGGAAAAAAAGTAGAGCTGTGGTCTGAAGAATACAGGAGAGAATTCTGCGTCAGTGAAAGCTGGTACTGGTTTGTCAGTTAAGAGTTTCATAGAAAGGATCACATTTCCCTTGCAGAATGTGTCGGTGTCTTTGGAATCATGAAAATCTTCATAATGGTCAAATATCACAAAATTTCAGAATGCCAGGTTGGATGGGACTCCAAGGATCATCTGGTCCAACCTTTCTAGGTAAAGTGGAATTGAAGTGAGATGGCCCAGCACCCTGTCAAGCTGTCTTCAAACTGTTCAGTGTAGGGGAATACACAGCTTCCCTTGGAAGATTATTCCTATGTCTAAGTATTCAAAGGTTTTCTGGTAGTACAAACAAGCACTATATGGGGAAAGCACCAAAAACTTTAGTCCTCAAAAAAGAGAAATACCTCCCACTTGACTTTATTGACTTCCGGATTATGTATCACAGAACTGCAGAATGGTAGGGTTTGCATATTAGGAAAAATGTCTTCACAGAAAGGGTTATCAGGCACTGGAACAGGCTGCCCAGGGAGGTGGTGGAATCATCATCCCTGGAGGTATTTAAAAGATGCATGGATGTGGTGCTGAGAGACATGGTTTAGTGGTACTGGCTTAGTCTTAGTGGTGGAATTGTGAGCTCTGGGCAGACAGTTGGACTTGATAATCTCAAAATTCTCTTCCATTCCCAACAGTTCCATGCTTCTATGATTCTAGAGAGCACCTAGTCCCACCCCTTTGCTGGAGCAGGTTCACCTAGAACAGGTTGCACAGGATAGCACTTTCATAGTGCCTGCTTTTTTTTCTATACCAGGAATGGCTGCTTTTATTCTTGCTAGGCTATGTTGTCTCTCAAGGTGCTTTCCAGAACTTCAATTCTCTTGAGAAATGAAAAATAATGTCTGTGCCTAACTTAATTGAAATCAGCAGTAGTCAGCTCAGCTGGAGATGTGGATCTGCATGTTGATGTACATGCAGATGAATCAGTAGCCAGAAAGCAAGTAGAACGTTATTGGTTGTCTTAAGATCTGCTTTGCTCTGAATATAGATAGAAAACTAGTGTTATAAATACTTAATGTCTTAATTCAGCTTTGTTTCTTAATAATCATCTCACCTTCCTCTGAAACACAGCAGCAGAATTTAAGTTAAATAGCTAACATTTTAGAATTTATTCTAAATTTTGCTTTTACTCCAATAGCTACAACTTTGTCGATGTCATCTGTCATTATTTTAAAAACGTTTTTTGATAGCAAAAAAAGATCAGAGATTTGAAGTCAGATTTAAATGTTGATAAACTGCCCTTAATGTAGACCACTGTAATGCACACCAGAAACAAGCTTGTATACAACACACCAGTAATAACCACTTTATTGATGTAACTGTTGTACAAGCAGAGGTAAAGCTCCAGTAAAATGGAGAAATGGCAGTTTTCCCAAGGAAAAAAAAAAACAACCAAACATTTCTTTCAAAATAAAGTATGAATTTTCATTCTAAACAAGCTAAACACCATCTTGCCTCTCCCTTTGAGAATAATGGAGAACGTGAGATCATGAAAACACAGAGGTTTCATAGCAACCTGGTTAGAAATTTTATTTTCTTTCTTAGGTTTTCACAATTTTTCATCAGCATTTGCTGCGAGTGCTGTCAACCTCAACAGGAATCTAATGGAAAAGGAGTAGAGGGTCAAAGACTGCTTTCGTTTAGTTTCGTATCCAGCTGAAATTTAAGGGGATTGCATTGTTGCTATAGGTTACGCCTTGAGGAAGCTGTGGAGAACTTGCTAGCAAGCCTGCATTTTGGAACTGATGGCAAAAAAGTTATCCCTGCCTTAGAAAACCTGCATGCTTAGCTGGCATTTCCAATTCTTCACTTTTATTCCATGTACTTCCAAGCAGAATTACACAGGAATGAATGGCCAGACATTTAGACATACCTTTAACTTTTTAGTAGAGTTTGGACCAGTGTTTTGTCGTAGTGGGTTTGTTTGCTGACCGAGAGCACTTGGGAGTGTCCTTTATGGGTTTGTCTTTCAATAAAAGGCTTTAAATCTCAGATTTATCTACTCCATGACCCCGGTTTGAAAAACGGTCGTAGAGGCCTCTCCCTGAAAGTGTTCAAGGCCAAGTGTTCAAGCCTTGGGCAATCTGGACTAGTGGAAGTTGTCTCTGCCTATGGCAGGGGCCTTGGAAACAGTTGATCTTTAAGTTCTCTTCCAACATGAACTATTATATGAATTTGGTCAGAGTTCATCTTAGACTGCTGTATAGCCACAAGATGTCCACTTAAAAGTGGGGATTTGTCTCATTCCCTCCATGTGCTGTTACCAGCTCTTCTCAACAGTATGTGACAGCCACTTGCCATTCCCAGATAGAGTTGCATTTAGTTTAGAATTAACACATGTTCTTTGATGTCCACTTGGAGAAGTGATCAGCATCTCTATAGACATGGTCTTAGAGAAAAATAAACTTTGTAAATCTAGAATTGCTCAGTTCCTCTCTGGGCATATGGATATCATCACTGCATCCCTGGAACCATTCCAGGTCAGGTTGCTAGGGGCTCCAGCTGAAGATGTCCCTGCTGACTGCAAGGGGCTGGACTAGATGACTTTAAAAGGTGTCTTTTACGTAAATCATTCTATGATTCCAAATAAGTATTTGTTTTCTCTGTTTATAATTTTCAGGCTGCAAGGTCTTGGATGTTATAAGTAATTCCTTCACTGAAAGAATTCTCAAACCTGGAACAGTCTGCCTTAGGGAGGTTGTCGAATCTTCATCCTTGGAGATGTTTAACAGATTCAGAGTTATGGTGCTGAGGCACTTGGTTTAGCACCAGACTTTGGAAGAGTCAGGTTGGAATCAATGATCTTAAAGGTCTTTTCCAACACAAAAATGTTTCTATGATTTGAAGTTCTTATCATCAGAGATATTTTCTAGAAGTATGGCATCTCAATATTTTGGGATATCTCTTACAAAACATGAATCAGATATTTTTTTGGTAGTGCTAAATACCCTGAGTATTACACCTTGGAGTTTTCCTCCCAAGAGGAATAATTACTTAATCCTGTAGAAATTTGCGTGTTCTGATCTCCTGATCTGGGTGCCAGATACATTTCATGTAGATGTAAGTATCTCTGCCAACTCTGTACATAAGCTGAAGGCAATGGAATGCATGCTTCAAGTAACAGAGTTTTGGCAAAAAGATATGAATGGAGTTTTATGCTGGGACCTTGAGCCTGAGAATTGTTTACCAATATATTTATCTGTGTAGTTTTCAAGGACTTTAAATTCTAAGATGATTTTCTCAAAGTTTTTACTCTGAATTGTCAAATAAGTCACTGGAGTGTAACTGGTTAAGTGATCTTAATCTATCATATTTTAGGATTATTTTTTCCCTTTCGTGTTTTCCTTGAATATTTTTTCCTTTGCCACAAGTTATGATGACAAGCTGTAGTAGTTAGTAGAAATTACACATTACTCAGAAGTAGAGAAATGGCCCCTGCTGCCTGTGGCCTCTTCCCTATAAGCTTGTGAGCTCTATCCCCTATTCCTTTGCTGGAGATCATCACCTCCTGAGTGGTTAAATGTCTGCAGTAAGCATCTTTAGTGCAACGAACAGATGTTTGTAATAACCACCTAATGTTTTGCTAGGTTTTGCAATGGAACAGGTATGGTTACTGCTCCTGCTGACGATTAAAGTGTTCTCAGTGACTGCTCAGTTCAATGGATACAACTGCGATGCTAACCTCCATAGCAGGTTTCCTGGTAAGTGTTTAATAGATTTTTTCTTCTTTTTTTTTTTTTTTCCCCCTTTTTTTTCCTCTAATGACTTCTTTATTGTCTTGGTTCAAAGCAGGGCTTGTTTTTAAATACAGAGCTTTAAATCTGTCTGAAGCCTGGGGGTTAGAACTCCACATTAAGTGAATATCAACTATCTCAGTGACAATGAAACTCCTCTACTCTTGCACTTTACTTTCTCCTTAATTGTACAATGGGTCAAGTTCAGTCTGCTAGCAAAAAATACAACTCCCCTCACATGTGTGTGGTTTGACCTGCTTCTGATTTTGGGTTCTATCTTGTCCAAGAAATTCACCAGAGGTCATGTTGTTGTAAATGTTCTCTGTAGAACTGAACCACGTCCCCTCTGCAAGAGCAGAGGTTGTTCAGCCTAGAGAAGAGAAAACTCCAGGGAGACCATATAGTGGCCTTGCAGTAACTGAAGTGGGCTACAGAAAAGCTGGAGATGGACTTTTTACAAGGACTTCTAGTTACAGAATGAGAGGGAATGGATTTAAGCTTGAAGAGGGTAGATTTAGAATGGATATTGGAAAGAAAGTCTTGACAGTGAGGGTGGTGAGACACTGATGCAGGTTACCCAGGGAGGTTGTGGATGCCCCGTCCCCAAAGGTGTTCAAGGCCACACTGGACAAGGTCTTGAGTAATCTTGTCTAGTGCAAGCTCTCCCTGCTCTGCGTCTCTGAGGCGATGTTTTGTGGCTTTCTAGTATCTGAAGGGGCCCTACAAAAAGCTGGGAAAGGACTTTTTAGGCTATGAGGTAGTGACAGGACTAGGAGGAATGGAGCAAAGCTGGAGGTGGGGAGACTCAGACTAGATGTGAGGAGGAAGTTCTTCAGCTTGTGGCCACATCCCTGGAGGTGTTTAAGGCCAGGCTGGATGAGGCTCTGTCCTGCCTGATCTGTGGTAGGGTGTCCCTGGGCATGGCAGGGGGGTTGGAACTAGATGATCCTTGTGGTCCCTTCCAACCCTGCCTGATTCTATGATTCTATGATCTTTAAGGTTGCTTCCAACCCAAATCTATGATTCTGTAATTTAAGATCCTGAAGTTTTCGTTCATATTTTATCTGCGCAATTACATCCTTTCAGTAAAATAACTAAATATCTATTTTTTAATAAAATTAAGTTGATTGCAAATTTTAGAACCTCACGTTGGCATTAAGTGCTTGGTTTAAGTGAAGCAATGGGATGTATCTATATACAATGTACAGTCATACCTGTGTGAGAAAATGAGAATTACATGTTTTTTAAAAATCAGATGTCTGGAGCTGTTAATACAAGGAGAAATAGAAATGAAATTTCAGTCCTAGTGACATGTGTATCAGGGTTTATTCAGCTAAAAAATGCTTTTAGTCTCTGCTATATTGCTTATCCTTCCTGCCTCAGCTGTTTCTCGAGCAGAATAATAATAATAATAATAAAGGCTGTGAATACGTCTTGTGTTTGAGGTAACAATTGAATTGAACAGTATAGTAATGAACTCTTTGTATAGTATTATACTGTAATACCTTTCAGTGTTGTTGCTTTCTGAAAAATAATAATAGTAGTTTTGATTTTTTTTTTTTTCAGGAAGGATCATCTCTTTTATTAAACTTAAGTCAGCAGAAAGCCAACAGACAGTCTGTTTATTGTTTCCTGTGTCTCCGCCACACTGCTAGGTGCTTTGTTGACATAAAAATACAGCAGTGGGCTTGGCTGTTTTTCACTTAATCAATGTGAATATGAAAGGCAGAGCAATAAGACACACAAAGATCAAATAGGTTGTCTCCATCTCTGACAAAGTCACTGTTTAACTGGGTATTTCACAAATTACTTCTATATTTCCCCCCTTAGGTAAGGGTTTTACAGGCTGACCTAAAAAAATGTGTGGGTGAATTGTACCCACCTGCCTCAGATCCACCTGTTGTAGTTTTTCATGTAATAGTTTTTCTGTTTCAGGCTTCTTTAGAGTATTGCAACAGCTAAACAGGGAAATTTAGATTCTCCTTTCTGTGCTTTTAATTTTTTTTCCTCTGATAATTTTTTTTTTTTTTACGAGGCCTGTGCCAAGGTTTTATATTCGCAATGTGATACCCATTAATTGACTCCAGCTCTCATTGTGGATATTTAGGGGCCTCTTGCAGTTCTGCCTCATAAAAAAGGGGCATATCAGATTCCATTTCTGCCAAATTTCAGGGACTCAAGAGAAAACCTGTTTAGGTTACAAGTACAGAGTTTGGTTTTTTTTTTTTTTTAAGTAAATACTGATCACCTCATGCTGCCTGTAGGAGCTGAGACTAGAGAACTGCTCTTTACTCTTTGCAATCTCAGGTAGTAAAAGACTCAAGGGTTGGAATGGAATTTACAGTCTTAGTGCTAATTTTGAAAGCTATGAAGAAAAGTAATGCTATTTGTCAGTCATGGACTTGAGATAGAGATAAAAACCAGAAAACCATTTTGTCCTGCCCTTGTTCACCTCTCCTACAAGGACAGGCTGAAAGAGTTGCATCTGTTCAGCCTGGAGAAGAGAATGCTCTATGAAGACCTTATAGTGGCCTTCAAGCACCTGAAGGGGACCTACTGCAAAGTTGGGAAAGGACTATTTAGAAGGGCTTGTAGTGATAGGATGAGAGGCAAAGGTTTGAAACTGGAGCAGGATAGATTTAAGTCGGGCAGACAGAGGAAATTCTTTACAATGTGAGTGGTGAAATAGTGGAACAAGTTACCTAAGGAGGTGGTTGTGGCCCCATCCCTGAAGAAACTGAAGATTAAACTTTATGGGGCCCTGAGAAACCTGATTTAGTTAGAGATGTCCCTGTTCACTGCAGGGGTATTGGACTAGATGACCTTTGAGGGTTCCTTCCAACCTGATGCATTCTATGATTATGTCCGCAAATTTGACAGGTACCATTTTTAGAAAGCACAAGGGACTGCTCTGTGATGGGCTGGGGCCAGTGGAGCTGAGTGAGGTTGCTGGAGCTCTGTTCTTTGGGTTCAGGAACCCCAGAAAACAGGTGAGAGAGCATCTGCAGGGATAAAGGACTCTGTATTCCTACACTTGCTTCCCCGGTGCCTGGCTCATGCTGTGGCTTTGAGAGTGGTGGTCTCACTGCCTCCAGAGCTCAAGTGTAAGTGAAGTGCTGAGAGAGATCAAAAGAGAACATTTTTAAAAGAAGCATCTCTCTAGGCTGAGGTACTGTTTATAGAAACTGGTATATACTTTCTTCCCATTCCTTATTTGTTCCACATAAGGACTCTTCATTGTTGTCAGATGAAGTTCCAGACATGGGATGAGAGTGGACTTTCTGGCAGAAGTTGGTAGGGTGCGGATACCAGGGAAACTACTTGATTTGGAATTTGTCTACTTTTTCCCTTTAAATGTAGTGTAGAACAGAAATTGTCTCCAGCGAAGATGAGAAATTAAGCCTACCTGAAGGAACTTTGGAGCTCATCCATTTTTCATTTGTTTGTGCTTTTATCATTCATTGCTTAGATGACTTTTTGCACAGGGATGGTTCTGCATAAACAGGATGACAAATAATCAGGCAGGACTGCTGTTTCTGCAGTTTGCAGATTTGTCTTAGAGTGTGGGTATGCACTAGTCAGCAAGGATGAAGGAAAAAAACCCCATATTTTGTAGGCTGAAAATTCTGTGATTTTATATACCAAAAGCCAGATATGTTTTAGACAGGAGGTAATAAGGTCCCTCCATACTTCAGAGAGAAGAGAAGCAGCAGGGGAAAAAAAAAAATTAGTTCTTCATTACAGGAAATCTAGGCTTTTAGAAGGCTTTTTGGAGGATGAAGCCATAGCAGCCCATTTGTCTTCAGATGGGAAACAAGCAGTGCTTTTTCACATATGCTGTGCCTTTTAATTCCCAGTCAAAGAGAAGGCTTGTGCAAGAGAAGCTCATTTTGAACTATAGGTGTCTTTGCACACCTATTCTGGTAGAATGACTTTTGTCACAGCATTGATTCAGTTAGAAAAGACCTCTAAGATCTGCCAGTTGCTTCATGGAACCATACAACTGTTTTGGTTGGAAATGACCTCCAAGATTAAGTCCAGCCATCAAACTAACACCACCATGGACATAAACCATGCCATGAAGTGCCATGTCCACACATTTATTGAATACTTCAAGGGATGGTGACTCCATCACGTCTCTGGGCAGCCTGTTCCAATGCCTGACCACTCTTGCAGGAAATACATTTTTACTCATAACCAACCTAAGCTTCTCCTGACACAATTTCAGGCCATTTCCTCATGTTCTATTGCCTGTCTTCTCTTACCCTCTGCAGGTTTTTCACTACCTTCTCTGGAGTAAGACTTGCCAGCTTGTGCAAGGGTGCCAGAGCAGAAGTGAGCATTTGACTCATATTGTCATGAGCCTGTTTTTGATTCAGGATGGTCTCTGTTAATTTCCTCTTGATCTTTACTCTCTTTTGTGTGTGACCACCCTGTGATTTGACTGAGAATCATAGAATGCTTTGGGTTAGAAGGGACCTGACCCTCAAAAGGTCATCTCATTCAAACCTTGTGCAGTGAGCAGAGACATCTGGAACTAGCTCAGCTTGCTCATGGCCCTGTCATGTTTGACCTTGAACGTCTCCAGGGATAGGGCCTCAGCCACATCTCTGTACTACCTGTTCCAGTATTTCACTACTCTCATTATAAAGAACTGCTTTGTCTGCCCAACTTAAATCTATCCTTCTCCACTTTCAAACCATTGCTTCTCATCCTGTCACTATAAGTCCTTCTAAACCATACCTCCCTAGTTTTCCTGTAGCCCCCTTAAGATATTAAAATTCTCTAAAGTCTTCCTGGAATTTTCTCAGCTTGTCTTTATAGAAGAGGTGCTCCAGCTCTCTGATCATCTTTGTGGCCATCCTCCGGACCTGCTCCATCAGGTCCATGTCCTTCTTCTGCTGAGGACTCCAGAGCTGGATGTAGTACCCCAGCTCAGGTGACACCAGAGCAGACTAGAATGGCAGAATCACCTCTCTTGACTTCCTGGCCACTCTTTTTCTGATGCAGCCCTGGATGCCATTGGCTTTCTGGGCTGCAAGTGCGCATCCAGCCTGTCCCCATCAGGGAGGTTCTCCAACTCTGTGATTGTTTTCATGGCCTCCTCTGGACTCACTCCAACATTTCCATATCCTTCTTCTGGGGGAGCACCAGAACTGGATGCAATACTCCATGGGGTCTCATGAGAGTGCCAAGTGGAAAGTTTGCTGTGGTATCTGAAGAGGTGAAGTGATATCCTGCTCTTTAAAAGGCTTGAAGTGAGTTAGAAAGTAGCTCAGTTAATTTTATGTTGTATCCTGCAATTTCTTACCATCTGACTGTTCATGCATTGGTCCAAGGAAGTGGAAAAGCAGACTTTGCCATTTGCTTTTTTATACTATTCTGTCTACCTTGGTTATAAGCATTAAATGGATCATAACAGACATCTCTTAGTGAAAACCAAGGCATGCTGCTTCTTGATCTTTGTACTTTATATTAGTGGAATTATGTATGTGTACAAATTTCATGCCAAATCACTTCAAGTCCTGTCTTGCCTCCAGTACCTTTCTACCCAAATTTACACCCAGTGAGTTACATTTATCACTACATTAGCTCAGAACCAAGTTTAGCTTGCTACTTCCTGCACTCAATTGTTTTGGCTTTAAAGCCACTATTAAAGATGTCAAAATTAAACTGCTTGTGCTCCTGTACCACAGAGTGGGGTGGGGGAAGAGTTGTTTCCATTGTAATGCAGACATAATTTCCTCTCTGTTGTGACAATGTAGTCAAACAATTCATTTCAGCAGGCTTAACGGTATGGTATTGAGTGAAGTTGTTCTGCCATTTTTAATAGCTCTTAATCTTAAGCAGATATAATAAATGAGTTATTATATAAAGGCATAGTGTCTATGTTCAACAGGATGCACTATGCCTTTTTGGTGAACCACTAGGGGAGAAGAAAAAATAGCTTCCAAATCACTTAAAAGCAAAGAAAAGTTATGTTACAGCTCTAAAGCAAAACCAAACTTGCTTGTGCCTGTATCCTAACCTGATGCTTTTCCATTCAAGTACATAAAAATCCACAGAACTTTCAAATAAAAGGTCAAATTAATCTAAAAAGATTTTTTTTTTGTTTTACAACTGTTAAAAACAAGCAAATGAACAAACAAAAAAAGAAAGATCAGTTGTAACAATTGCACTTTTCTAGGTCTTTTGTGTTGTCATAATGTGGGGAATGAAAGATTGTAAGATGCTTTGTAGTATTGATCATTGCCTTTCAAGAGCCAACTGATTTTTCATTAAAGCTCAAGTTGGTGCTTTTCAAAAACCCCCAGAACTTTGAAGATAGAATAATAAATTGCTCTGATATGCTGTTGATTGTACTTCAAAGTCTGCACAGCCTGAGATTGCAGTCTCATACAAAGTGGACTCCAGACAAACTCACCCAATTTAGTTGTCAAACTGGGATGGAAGGCAAAGCTCATCTTCATGGGTTTCTCAAAAATCACTGCAAATTTCTGTTCCAGAAAGAGGCTGTTTAAACAGAGTCCAAATACTTAACCATTTGCTGTTGTCCATATTGCAATGCTTAGATCTCTGCATGTGCTGCTAAATGATTTGCTGAGGGATTTTAGTTAAAAAATCAGTTTTGTTGTGTGGCAGATTATGTTACTTTATTAAATTTTATGTTTTGGTTTGGTTCTTAATTTATATTAACTTCTGTGGATGTTTTTCCCCCCCTATAGTTCAACTGTGGAGTCAAATCTGTTCTTCAAAATAATGCAATTCTGACTTTATATTCCAATATTTTGCTGTGACTGAGGTCTAAAAATTAATTCAATCAGGATTTACATTAGACAAACCGCTACAATAATTGTATGGTGATTACTTAAAATACAGCTTCTTACAACATTTTCTCCTTTATTCTTCTTGCAGCTGAACGAGATATCAATGTTTTCTGCGGAGTACAGACAATTACTATGAAGATAAATTTTTGCACTGTTCTTTTCTCCGGTTATTCTGAGACAGATCTGGCGCTGAATGGGAAACATGGGGATGCCCACTGCAGGGGCTTCATCAATAACAACACCTTTCCAGCAGTGGTCATTTTCATCATCAATTTGAGTACCCTGGAATCCTGCGGAAACACTTTAGTGGTGAGACAAAGTCAAAATGAAATTGTGGTGTGGTTGTTTACGCCTAGAAGGTCTCCTGTTCTACAAAAAAAAAAATTTACTTTCTCTTACCCAGTTAGAAACATTTTGCACACATCCAAGGATAACCAGAGAAATCTAATGATTTGTAATCCTGATTAGGATTATAACATATAATCCTGATTGTTATAATTTGTAATCTTGTTACTAGTAAGAAAATGTGGTGGGAAACACGCCTCTGATGACAGAGTATGTATTTAATTCAAGTTTGGTTTTTTTTCAGTAGGAAAATGAGATTTTTTTCCAAGCTATTTTTAAAACTCTTGAGGAACATGTCTTAAATTTTCCTGAAACTTTTCAAATAGCTGCTTGGAAAATGAAAGCAAGATATTTTGAAGAGTGAGTTAGGTAGAGGAGAGTTATAATCTGGGTACCTACTTGTGTGCTCTCAGATTGAGTCCCCATCCCTGGAAACATTCAGTGTCAAACTTGATGGGGCCCTGAACAGCCTAATGTAGTTGGAGATGTCCCTTCGTCACTGTAGGAAGGTTGGACAACATGACCCGTGAGAGTCTCTTTCATCTTAAAGAATCATAGAATGGTTTAGGTTGGAAGTCACCACCATCACCAGATGGTGATCATCCAGTTCCAACCCCCCACTGTAGGCAGGGACACCTCCCACTAGAATGGGTTGCTCAAGGCCTCATCCAACCTGGCCTTGAACACCTCCAGGGAGGGAGCAGCCACAACCTCCCTGGGCAACCTGTGCCAGTGTTTCACCACCCAAACTGTAAAGAACTTCCTCCTAACGTCTAGTTTAAGTCTCCCCTCTGCCAGGTTAAACCCATCACTCCTCATCCTGTCATTAAAAGACCATGTAAATAGTCCCGCCCCAGCCTTCCTGTAGGCCACTTTCAGATACTGGAAGGCCACTACAAGGTCTCCTTGAAGCCTTCTCTTCTCCAGGCTGAAGACCCCCAAATCTTGTGGCCTGTCCTCATAGCAGAGGTGCTCCAACCCTCTGATCATCTTTGTGGCCCTCCTCTGGAGTCTCTCCAACAGTTCCATGTCCTTCTTGTGTTGGGGGCTCCAGAACTGTACACAGTTTTCCAGGTGGGGGTCTCACAAGAGCACTTGATGCATTCTGTAGCCCTGTGATATGAGAGAGGCTTGCCAACTGATCTTACATGTTCTGCAATAAAGCAGTGGCTTCAGCGTGAATGTCACAGAGGAGATAGTCTGGACAGAGGACCCAACCCATAGTGAACACCTCTGCTAGTGGTGCCATGAGGGGTTTCATGTTTTTGGAAGATCTCAGCTATATATGGAACTAGTTGGCAACAAAATGAAGTTTTCCAGCAAATTTTGAACATTTGACATTAGGAAAAAAAAAAAAAAAGAAAAAAAAAAGTTGTCTAATCCACACTCAATTTGCAACAAAAAAGTCAAAATGTGAGACTGAAGTTCAGATTTGTACATTCAGCTCTGATCTCATAGTGCATGGCCACTTTGTGCTCTGCTGTTTTGCTGCTCTGCCTGGTGTGACTTCAGTGGCTCCATTTTATGTTTCATAGATTGGTTTGGGCTGGAAGAGACTTTGAAGATCATCTAGTTCCAATGCCCCTGGCACTGGTCACCTTCCATATGACCAGATAGCTTAAGGTTTCATCCAGCCTGGCCTCAAACACATCCAGGGAGCAGGCATCCACAGCCTCCCTGGGCAGCCTGTTCCAGTGTCTCACCATCTTCACTGTAAAGAATTTACTTCTAATTTGTAGTAATAGTTAGTCCACATCTTTGTTCAGCTAATGACTAAATCTAAGACTTAGCTGTGGGTAAGTTTTTTGAACCAGAATCTGTTCCAGGAGCTGACTTCTGATCTCAGACCTGGACAGCTAAATCTGTTTTGTATCTGTATAATTTCATTTTCTTCAGTTAAGCTCTCTCAGTCTGGATGGGTAGAGTGGGGGAATTCAAGTCTCAAGTCTAAACCAAGGGAGAGGAGAGTGGTACAGTTTGTGTGTATACCACACTGCACAAACAGTGAGGCGTCGTATCGAAGATCTATGAATACCTTGCAAGTCTAACATTTTTTTTTATTATTATTTCGAAGGCTTATATTCTATCTGGAATTCATACTTGCATTTGATGATACCTGTCAGATTTTATAACCCCCTTGATTTGTTGCTAAGAATTTTGCACAACTGGGCTGAAATATTTTATATGCTCTGTGACCTTTTTACCTCAGGCTGAATTTTCTTATAAAAAAAATTCGACAACAAAACCAACAAACCTCAGTACAGCAAGTTCAAGGTTCTCTATTCCTACTTTTCTCTGAAAAGCTGCATCAGCTCCATGACTAGAAGCAGAATAATTTGCCAGAAGGCAACTTCTTCCTGTCCTGTCACATTGTAAAGTCCTTGAACTTGCTATTTGATTATCAAGCTATTAAAATCATGTTTTTAAAAAGCCCACAATCTTGTAAGTCCAAATAGTTGGAATTCCCCGTGAAGCCCCATTAAGGCTGCACAGGATACAAAGACAAAGTAGCAGCAGCTAAAAATAGAACCAAAAATTCCCCTTATCCTCTGTCACTTTATGCATGTTGGGCCACAAAGAAAGAGGATAAAGGGGAAGGGAGCATTTCTTATCATGTTCACCACATTGGAGCAGTAAAATCCCATGCATTTCTTGGCTGTGTTTCACAGCAAAGACCTTCAAACTCATTTGCAATAAAAAGAAATACAACGGTTCGGGCAGAACTTGGGTACATCTCAGGCCTGTCTGTAGATGCAACTTTTGATTTCTTGGAGGTGGGGTGGTGAGAAAGCTAAACAGCTGCATAAGTGTTGTAGCCTATGTTTTTAGGCAAGGGATAGATCCTGGAAAATTTTATTTTCATCATTTTCTTGCCATTTAGTAAATGATTAGATACTATTGGCAAAGCGTATAGCTGCATGTCTTCCAGCTGTTTTTATTGTAGACAAACCAAAGTACCTGCTGTGTATCCTGTAGTAAGTACAAAACATTACAATTCATGTACCTTAGACTGATTCTTTCGTAATTAAATGTCTTTTAAAGAATCCTTGTATTCTAAATCTGTTGGAAGCATCTGTTTTGCCAATGCACGTATACAAAAGAAACATCATGTTGGAAGTCCACTGCCAGGTTGATTTGACTTCTGTGCCCAGTAAGACACTTATCTGCTGTTTGCAAACCACCCCTGTATTCAGATCAGTAGCTGTAGATGGAGTGGGGCTGGGCTGCTACCAGGAGAAAACTGTCCTAGTGTCCTTCAGTTTTCTGGAAAACTGTGTGTTATTGCTGGCTGTGTACTCTGTGAGCCTGAGCAACACAGGATAGCATCTGTGCAAGGACTGAATCATAGAATCACAGAATGGGGATTGGAAGTGACCTCTGGAAATCATTGAGTCTCACTCCCCTGCCAAAGCAGGATCAGCTAGGGTAGTCCACACAGGAACACGTCCAGATGGGTTTGGAAGGTCTCTAGAGAAGGAGACTCCACAATCTCTCTGAGAAGGTTGTTCCAGTTCTCCAGCACCCTCACAGAAAAGAAGGTTTTTCATGTCGAGGTGGAACTTCCTGTGTTCCAGTTTGTGTTCTATCACGGAACACCAGTGAAAAAAACCTGACCCCGTCCTTTTGACACACACCCTTGAGGTATTTATAATACTGCTCAGATGCCTTCTCAATCTTCTCTTGAATGAACAGCCCCAGCTGTTCCTCATCAGACAGATATTCCAGTCCCTTCATCATCCTCATAGCCATTTGTTGGACTCTTTCTAGTATGTCCCTGTCCATTTTAAACTGAGAAGCCCAAAACTGGACACAGTGCTACAGATGTGATCTCACTAGGGCAGAGTAGAGGGCAAGGAAAATTTCCCTGGACTGAATTGTGGTTGCATTACTTTTGAGCTCTTGCATTTCTGACAGTGTTTCTTTGTACACAGTTTATAATTTAGAGATGTGCAGTGGAAGCAAAGCCACAAAGATCAGCTCTTTGACTTCTGTCTGCTTGTAAAATACATTAGTTTTGATAAAAAAGAAGCTCAAAAGTGACAGAGCATTTTTTTCTGTGAATTGAGCTGTTTGTATGTTGGCTTTATTATTGCATATGGAAGCTCATTTTAAGTTACGTTTTTAACAGCTTTTTACACTGAGTCATGAGAATTCAACGAGAATGATCAGAAAAAGTAGCTACCCAAAAAAAGTTCTTTCAGGATCCATCAGTTGTGTTCAAATATTGCTTGACTCTGTGTTTTAAAAACAGGGATATCCCTCGTGAATTCTGTATGCATGACTTTGGTGAAGTGAAAAACAGGACACTAGGAACATGTTATTAAGCTAAATTAAAATTTGAAGAGATTTCTAAAGATATCTCCGGGTAAATTATGGGATAAAGTATCAATGTCCTTAGGTATTTCGTTTTTGTTCCACAATTAACTTTCTGATAGAAATTTTCTGTCTTCCTCCACAGGTATCCTCAGCTCGAGGTATCAATGCTTATGGAAATACCTCAGTGGTACAGATAGGTAACGTCTCAGGATATATTGATACACCAGACCCTCCAACAATTATCAGCTATTTGCCTGGGCTTCTGTACAAATTTAGCTGTAGCTATCCACTGGAGTACTTGGTGAACAATACACAGCTTGCTTCGTAAGTGTTCTTTTTATTTCTGCATGTTTTATTCCCACTTTTGTGCAAACACATATATATTTCTGTTCATACATATATATATATATATATGCATGTGCATCTAAATATATACATGTCATGGCAGCATTCTCAACACAGTAGTATTAAGCTCTGCAAGGGTCCAAGGAAGGGAAAAAAGCACTAAAAAAAACCCCAGGTGATACAAAAAATTTTGTAGAATTGTTGCATGAGTTTATGAAGAGAGCCTCAGATAATGTAAAACTTCCTTTAAAATTCAGGTGCTTAGATGGCAAAATGCCAGCAGAAATAAAACAGAAATTCTTCATTAAATAGTTTGCAAGCATGTGAACACAGAGTGCAAGAGAAAATATTTCCATGAGTAAACCTTGTATATGATGAAGAGTGGGTTTCTTTTTTGTCACTTTGCCTCTCTGCTAATTATTTTTCAGATTTGTGGGGTTTTTTTCCCCCGTGGTATCCACTACTTTCTGCATTTCCACTATAAGTTCCTTTTCCAGAAGTTTATATCTCAGATGCATAAATTAAGTCCACATGATATGACTCATTGAGCTTGTTTGTTTTGGTTTTTGTTTGGTTTTTTTGTTTGTTTTTTTTTTAATGATAAAGAGCACTGAAGTATGTAAACACAAAAATAAGATACCTTTCTTTATGATGATTTTCGGTTTCTGCTTCTATTGTAGGTCATCAGCTGCTATTTCTGTGAGAGAGAACAATGGTACATTTATCAGCACTTTGAATTTGTTGCTTTACAATGTGAGTATAAAACACACCAGTATAACCTGGAATAAATTAATCTCTTCAGTGTGTGAGTACAAGCTGCATTAGAGTAGCAAAGTATGAACTCCTCTGCATTATTTGCTATTAGAATCACAGAAGTATGGAATTGTTTTTTTGGAAGAAACTCCAAGGTCATTGAGTTCAAATTCAGACCACCATGAATATTAAATCATGTCCCAAAGTACCATGTCCACACGTTTCTTGAACACCTTCTGGGTTGGTGAATCTACCACCTCCCTGGGCAGCCTGTTCCAATGCCTGACCACTCTTGGGGGAAATCAATTTTTGCTAATATCCAACCTAAAACTCCCTTGGCACAATTTCAGGCCATTTCCTCTCATTCTGTCAGTTGATAGTAGGGAGAAGAGATCAACCCCCACCTCAATCCAACCTTCTTTCAGTGAGGTGTAGAGAGCAATGTGATCTCCTCTTACCCTTCTCTTCTCCAAATTTAACAACCTCAGCTGCTCTTCATAAGACCTGTTCTTCAGAGCCTTCAACATATTTGATACCCTTATCTGGACATGCTCCAGCACCTTAATATCCTGCCTATAGTGAGGGGCCCAAAACTGAACCTAGTGTTTGAGATGTGGCCTCACCAGTGCCAGGCGGCATAATCCTTTCCCTATTCCTGCTGGCCACGCTATTTCTGATCCAGGCTGGGATGCTGGTGACCTTCATGGTCACCAAGACCTGAGCACACCCTTGGCTTGTGTTCAGCTGGCTGTCAACCAGCATCCCAGGGCCTTTTCTGTTGGGCAGTTTTCCAGACCCTCTGCCCCAAGCCTGTAGTATGGATAGGGTTGTTGTGACTTAGATGCAGCACTGAGCACTTGGCTTTGATAAACCTTATAAAATTTCCTCTTAAATCTCATACAATTATTTGTTAAACCTTATACAATCATTTTCCCACTCCTCCCGTTAACCAGGCCTTTCATACAATCATAGAACTGTTGAGGTTGGAAGACACCACTGAGGTCCTTTCACCTGAGCATTTTTGTTTCTGAATTCCCATGTCCTTTCTATCAGCATGTGACTGTTGTCCTGTGTTTTGTGGTGGATTAGGAACTCTCCCCACCACTACCTGAAATTTCCCAGACTAACTCAGATGGCTTGGAAGTAAGATGAAGCTATATTTACAGCATGGCAAAATTTACAAGTGTATATACACGATATATGTACAAACATTTACAATTACGTACAAGTTAGAAATAATATAGAAATCCAAACTTGTCCCGGATAAAAGAAAACTGCCCAGAAGGGCTCAAAGCTACCCCCCTCTCTCTGTTCCCTCTCTGCTCTATCTCAGACAGACAACTGGAACAAAGCAGAAGCTTACATGTTAGTTGCTGAGATTAGAGGTGTTATCAAAACAGATTGGGGTTAAAAAAACCCTGAAGTGATAAGATGGAATGACAGAACAGGCCACGAACAGGGCAACGTCCCAAGACAAAGTGAGAGAACATTGTTTATGTTTTGACTTTTTATCCCTCTCAGAAAAACAATGAATGATTATTATTTTCTTTTCACAACCAATGATCTAATTTCTCTCGTTAAAATATTCCAAATAGCCTCAAACCATCACAATTTATATGGCTGGTTTTGGAGGGCTGGAGCACTTCCTCTAAGGAGACAGGCTGCAAGGATTGGGTCTGTTCATCCTGAAGAAGAGTAGGCTCCAGGCAGACATTATATCAGCCTTCCACTACCTGAAGGGGGTCTCTAGGAAAGCTGGGGAGGAAGTGTTTACAATGGCTCATAGTGATAGGACAAGAGAGAATGAATTGAAACTGGAAGAAGGGAGATTTAGACTGGATATTAGGAAGAAATTCTTTATAATGAAGGTGGTGAGACCACACCTCTAACCATAGAGATTAGGGATGTCCCTTTCCTGGGGGTGTTTGAAGCCAGGTTGCAAAGGACCTTTAGCAACCTGGTCTAGTGGGAAGTGTCCCTGGCCATATCAGGGGGATTGGAACTAGGGGATCTTTGAGGTCCCTTCCAACCCAAAAGCTTCTGCGATCCCATGATATGCAGTGTTTTTGTTCGGTGTTTATCTAGTTCCTCAATTTGAAGGTCTGGCTGTCAGGCTGCAAAGCCATGGGACAAATCAGCTGTAATAATAATGAGCATAGTTGTGTTTGCTTTTATTGTACTTGTGCACATGTATGTAGATGTTACTGTAGAGATGTGTGTGTATGTGCCTATAGGTACGTAATACTGGTAGTACTCTATGGAATTCTGTAAAAATATCCCAAGCCTGTTCCCTCAGCATCAAACTATCACTTTTGCTGGTTTATTTTTATGTTCAAGACTCATCAGGGTCTTTTGATCAACTGTAATTGTAGCGAGGGATGTAAGATTTGTTCCAAATCTGTAGCCTGCTGCACTCGGTTCTTCATTTTAGGGGCTTTCAAGATTTTTAAGGGTTAAATGATTTTCACAGCTTTCAGCTGCCACTACTTCCATATGTTTTAGGTGATTTAAGTTGAATGTGCATTATTGTAAAACCTTTTATTACCTAAATATGGCTGGTGACAGTAAAACATGAAAAACGCACAGACCTCTACTTAACATTAATCCAGGAAATTATGTTTTCATGTTGATTAAAATTTTTATTCATACATTTTAAATACCTGATTTAAATATCAGATTTTCAGTCTATCAGGCATCATTTTTGTAAATTATGAATCCTCTTTTTCTTTCTTTTTCTTTTTTTTTCTTTGCATTATTATTCATGCCATCATGATGCAGAGTTATAATTCATGCATCTGATTTAAAAGTCAGTGCTTTATGCTTTGAACATAATGAGCCATAAATATTGTAACAGGACATTTTTCCAACGGCACGCTTTAGGAAAAAAAAAAAAAAATCATGTTTGTTTGGCAGAGCAGAGCTCCAAGTAACAACCTCTAATCTGTTAAAATGAAGAGTATACTTCTCTCATTTTTTATATAAACTTGGGACCAGAAAGATGGGGCCAGGGGGAGGGCAGCCAAATTTCTCAAAGTTTTCAGGACAAGGACTGACAACCACGTTTGCTGCCTTTCAGGGCCCAATTCTGCAAACAGGTATCAATGCTATTGATTCTTGTACTGAGCACATTTTTAACTCAAATACCACATAGAATCATAGAATGATTTGGGTTTGAAGTGACCTCCAAATGTCATCTAGTCCAACCCCCTTGCAGTGATCAGGTTGCCTAGAGACCCATTGAGCCTGGCCTTGAACATCTCCAAGGATAGGGCCCACAATTACCTCTCAGGGCAACAAGTTGGAGAGTTCTACTAACGCCATGGTAAAGAATGCCCTTCTTAATGTCCAACCTAAATCGACTCTTCTCTGGTTTAAAACCACTGGCCCTTGTCTTATCATGACAGGCTTTTGCAAACAGTTCCTTTCTACTCTTCTCATAGGCCCCCTCCAGGTGCTGGAAGGTTCTTATTAGGTCTCCCTGGAATCTTCTCTTCTTGAGGCTGAATAACCCCAGGTGTCTCTGCCTGTCCTTGTAGAAGAGGTGTTCCAGATCCCTGATCATTTTTGTGGCTGTCCTCTGGACCCATATGGATTCATATTGAGGGTTCCAGAGCTGGGCACATTACTACAGGTGTGGTCTTACCAGAGCAGAGTGGCAGATCACCTCTCTCCATCTACTGGCCATGCTTCTTTTGATGCAGCCCAGGATGAGATTTGCCTTCTGGGCTGTGAGAGCACACTGTCTGCTCATGTGCAGCTTCTCATCCACCAGCATCAGCAAGTCCTTTTGCTCAGGGCTGCTTTCTATCACTTCATCCCACAGCCTGTACTGATAATGAGGGTTGTCCCAACAAACATGCAGAACCTTGCATTTGGTTTTGTTGAACCTCACAATGTTCACCTGGGTCCTTCTGGATGACATCCTGTCCTTCCAGCTTATCAACAGCACCACTCACCTTGGTATCATCTGCAAATGTGCACTTGATCCCACTGTCTGTATCATTAATATTAAACAGTATGGGTTCCAGTATGAACCCCTGAGGGATACCACTTGTCACTGTTCTCCATCTGGACTTCATCTGTCAAATCTATATCTCTCCAAATGGCAAATAGGATTTTGTGGGGAACCATGTGGAAGGCCTTTCCATAGGTCATCCCTTGTTCATAGCTGTAGTCACTCCATCATAGAAAGCCACTAGATTCATCAGGCAGGACTTGCTCTTAGTTAACATGTTGGCTGTCTTTGATCATCTCCCTGTATGCCTTGTCAGAGCTTCTAGGAGAATCTGCCCCATGATCTTCCCAGGCACAGAGGTAAGGCTGACAGGTTGGTACTTCCCAGGGTCCTCCTTTCTACCCTTTTTAAAAGCAGATGTAATGTGTCCCTTCTTCCAGTCACCAGGGACTTCACTTGACTGCCAGAAATTTTCAAATCATAGAACTTTAGAGGTTGGAAGGGACCTCCAGAGACCATTGAGTCCAATCTCTCTGCCAAAGCAGGATCACCTAGAGTAGTCTGCACAGGAACACCAGATGGGTTTTGAAAGTCTCCAGAGAAGGAGAATACACAACCCCCCTGGGCAGCCTGTTCTAGTGCTCCATCACCCTCACTGCAAAGAAGTTTCTCCTCATGATGAGGTGCAAACCTTCTATGCTCTAGTTTGAAGCCATTGCTCCTTGTCTTATTGCTGCTGACTAGCAAAAAGAGAGTGGCCTAATCAACTTGACACTCACCCTTCAGATGGGTACACATTGATAAGATCTCAGCTCAGTCTTCTCCAGACTAAACAGCCCCAGGTTTCTCAGTCTTTCTTCACAGGACAGATGCTCCTGTGTCCTCCAGTCATCCCCGTGGCTCTCTGCTGGGCTCTTTCTAGCAGGTCCCTGTCTCTCCTGAACTGGGAAGCCCAAAATTTGACACAGTATTTCAGGTGTGGTCTCACTAGGGCAGAGCAGAGTGGGAGAAGAACCTCCCTAGACCTGCTAGACACACTTTTCCTGGTGTACTATGGAATACCATTGGCCTTCTTGGCCACAAGAGCGCATTGCTGTCCCATGGAGAACTGTCCCATGCTGTCCACCAGGACTCCAAGGTCTTTCTCCATGGGGGTATTGTAATTGGTGACTACATCAGCCAATGCTCTCAGAACTCTTGGATACCTCTCATCAGGTCTTGTAGACCTGTGCATGTTCAGGTTCCCCAGGTGGTCACAAACCTGGTTTTCACGTACACTTTACTGCTCTTATCCCCATCCTGTGTTTTTTCTTTAACTTGAGAGGTGTTGGGAGAGAGGTTGTCAGTGGAGACTGAGAAAAAACAGTTGTTGAGAAGCTCACTGTTCTTGCTCTTCAGGGGGAGATATGTTTTCCTCAACCTTCCATTTCTTTAATTTAGATACCTGTAGAAGCACTTCTTGTTACTCTTCACATCTCATGTCAAGATCAGGTCCTTCCGTCCCCTGGCCTTCCTGACCTCATCCCAACACAATTGGGCAGCATCCCTATACTCTTCTCAGGATACCCATCCCTGCTTCCACTGCTGGTGCAGCTCCTTCTTGCCTTTTATCTTGACCGTCATGTCTCAACTCAGTCCTGATGGCCCCTTTGCTTCCTTGCTAGATTTCTTGCAGCTAAGAATCAAGATCTCTTTCATTCTGTGAAACGTCCTTATGGATCTGCCATCTGCTGCCTTGTCCATCAGAACCATTTCCTGTTGACTAACTCTTTGAAGAGCTGGGTTTTGCATTTATGAAATTCAAGGTCCTTGTCTGTGCTCCTTGTTTCATTTGTGACCCTTAGTCCTGAAAATTTCATAAATGCATGATCACTGCAACCCAGGCTGCCTCCAATCTTGACATCCCAGATGAGCTCACCTGCATTGGTGACCAATAGATCCAGTATTGCATCTCCTTGGATAGGGTTGTCTATTTTTTGTCTCAAGAAGTTATTGCCAGGACACTCCAGGAGCCTCCTGGGTCGCCTGCAGCTTGCTGCATTGTTTTTCCAGCAAATGCTAGAGCAGTTGAAGTCTCTCATCAGGACAAGAGCCTGTGAATGTGATGCTTCCTGTAGCTGGATTAGAAATGCTTCATCACTAGGCTGCTCTTGATTGGGAGGCATATAGTTGACTCTGACCACAAGGTTGCCTTGATCTCTTAATTCCAATCCATAAGCTTTCAACTTTCTCATGGCTATTTTTAGGGACAGCTCTTCACATTCGATCTATTTTTTAACATAGAGGGCAAGACCTCTGCCCTCCCTTCCCCTCCTGTCTCTTCTGAAGAACTTGCACCCATCACTAGCCACACTCCAGTCATGGGACTCATTCCACCAGGATTCAGTAATGCCAAGATAGGCTTTCATCCTCTCTATTCCAGTGAATTTACAAGTTGACCATAGACAGTTATGTTTTCACAGAATTGTACAGGATGCATTGGGTTAGAAGTGATCCTTCAAGGGCATCTTGTCCAATCCCCCTGCAGTCATCAGGAATGTCACCAACTAGGATCGGGGCCCCATCAAGTTTGACCTTGAATGTCTCCAGGGACAGAGCCTCAAACATCTCTTTGGTCAACCTGTTCCATTATTTCACCACTGCCATAATAAAGAAATTTCTCCTTATATCCTACTTGAATGTACCCCTTGCCCCATTGCCTCTTGTTCTGTTACTATAAGCCACTCTAAACAGTTCCTCCACAGCCTTCCTGTAGGCCCCCTTCATATACTGCAATGCAGTTCTGAGGTGTCCCTGGAGCTTTCTTTTCTCCAGGCTGAATAACTCAAACTTTCTCAGCTTACCCTCATAGGAGAGGTGCTCCAGTCCTCTGATCATCTGTGTGTCCCTATTCTGGACCCTCTCCACCAGGACCATGTCCCTGTTGTGTTGAGGGCTCCAGAGCTGGACACAGTACTTCAGGTAAGGTTGTGATAGAGCAGAGCAGAGAGGCAGAATCACCTCTGAGTCTGCTGGCTAGTCTTCTCTTGATGCAACCCATAATGCCATTTGCCTTCTGGGCTGTATATATGCATTTATGGCTCACATCCAGCTTCTCATTCACCAATCTTTCTAATTTCAGTTGCATTACTTATTCTAGTGAGTAACTGCCATGAATAATACTGCTAAGGCTGACAGATTCGAGCAATGGATATGCCCTTCTGGTTCCCATCACAGAACTGGGTGTATACACAGACAGCTTGTGTATTGCCTGCAGTCTCACTCTTTCAAAGTGCTTCTTGTGACATCCATGATCCTATAAGTTCTGATTGCACGGCCTCATTCAGTCTTTGTTAGAAGTTTCCTGATTTTTGAGAGAGGTCTGGATGCTCCTGTCTACCTTTTATATTGCTGAGGGCTTGTGTACAAATGTGGCTCTTGACTGTTGGAGCTGGACTTCCAAACATTAGGTATAGTGTTAGTTCCTAAATATTGTTAGTTCATAAAGAAGACTCAGTGGTGTCCTGGCTTGTATGAGGAATTGTGTGGCCAGCAGGACTAGGAGTGTGATTGCTCCCCTGTACTCAGAACTGGTGAGGCCACATCTCTAATACTGGGTTCAGTTTTGGGCCCCTTGCTACAAGAAGGACATTGAAATGCTGGAGGTTGTCCAAAGAAGAACAGCCAAGCAGGTGAAGGGCCTTGAATAAAAAGTCTTATGAAGAGTGACTGAGGTAACTGGTGTTATTTAGTCTGAAGAAGAGGAGGCTGAGGGGAGACCTCATTGCTCTTTACAACTACTCGAATCACAGAATCATCATAGAACGGCTTAGGTTGGAAGGGACGTTCAAGACCTTCTACTCCAACCTCCCTGCCATGGGCAGGGATGCCTTTCAACTAGACTGCTCAAGGCCTAAGGGAGGTTAGAGTGAGATGGGGGTTGGTGTCTTGTCCCTCGTATCAGGTGATCAGACAAAAGAAAATGGTTTAAAACTGTTCCAGAGGAGGTTCAGGTTGGATATTAGGAAAAAAAATACTGATTGAGAGAATGGTCAGGCATTCAAAGAGGCTGCCCAGGTTGGTGGTGGAGTCACCATCCCTGAAAGTATTTAAAAGATGTGTGAATGTGGCACTCAGGGACATGGTTTAGTGGTAGTAGCTTAGCAGTAGTGGTGGGATTGCATGCACTAGGCGGTACCTGTATTTGATGATCTTAAAGGTCTCTTCCAACCTCAAAAATTCTATGATTGTGTCTTGGTTCAGCTCTGTCTTCTCTCAGAAGTTGATGTTCACATTTACTTTGTGGTGTTAGCACTTGTTGTTGTTGGGAAAGACAAGAGGAGCCATTATAATAAATTCAGATTTTAATAGCAAATCTTTCACAGAGGGTTTCATAGAGCCTAAATGGTTATATGCTTTTAGACCTTCTTATAAATGTCTGTCTAAATGAATAACAGCTCCTCTTTAAGGAAAAAAAAACCCAAAACAAAACAAAAATCAAAACCAAAATGATACACTAACTATGGAACATAAGAGTGAGGGATTTGTACATTTCTTCATCAGTTGCAAAATGTGATGGAGCTACCTATTACAGAAATGTGAAATTAATTTTAAAGAATTTTTAAAGTAAAGCAGGACAGACTTAGATTAGACATCAGGAAGAAATTCTTTTCTATGAGACTGGGGAGACACTGGAATGGGTTGCCCAGAGAAGGTGTGGACCTCTCATTCCTGGAAGTGTTGAAGCCCAGGTTGGATGCGCTTTGAGCAACCCAGTGTAGCGGGAGGTGTTGGAACCAGATGATCTTTAAGGTCCCTTCCAACTTAAACCATTCTATGACTCTATGAAAGTAAGCTTACCTGATCTCACATGCATGGATTTTCATGGACTTGATTTCTGTGAAGGTTGTAGAGCTGGTCAGTATGTCCATGTGCTCCTCTGAAGGGATCTCACGCTTCAGAGGTTGAATATTTGGCATGCTCTTAATTTTGCTGTTGTTTCCTTGGGGGAGAAAAAAAAAAAAAAAGCACTTGATTTTTGTACTTAATCATTCTTCTTGCTGTCAGATGTGGCTCTGGGTCTTGCCTGACACACTGCACCTGGTCAAAATTCAGTTTTAGATAATTTTTCTTATGTATTGATTGTTTTGACCTCTTAGAAGAGGTCTCAACATGCTGAATCCCTGTGTTTTCTGAATTCACAACCTTTTTGACACAGGTGATGTTACCAGTAAGTGCATTTTACTGTGCCGAATTAATATTTGTCACTCAAGTCTCTGTCATAACTTTGTGGCTAAAATGACATTAATTATGCAGCTTTTGAACAAACCAATAAACCAGCTACATGTGTCATAGTATATGGTGAATTTGTTATATGCAGCTTCCTTGAAACAGCTGTTTTTTTTTTTTTTTAACTGCTGGAATTGAAATGAAAATTTTGTTACTTGAGGTCTTCAACAAACTAACGTTGATAGAAATTACATTTTGTATAATAGAACGCGTGACAGAATGTCTTAAATTGGTAGGGACCTTAAAGATCATAGAATGGCTTGAGATGGAAGGGACCCTAAAAATCATCTAGTTACAACCCCCGCTGCCATGGCAAGGGGCACTTCCCACTAGACCAGTTTGCTCAAAGCCTCGTGTAGTCTGGTCTTCAACAATCCCAGGAATGAGGCATGCACAGCTTCTCTGGACAACCCTTTCCAGCATTTCACCACCCTTATATCTGTTCTCCCAGACTACTGCTTAAAATACATACAACCTGGTGGCGTTGGTATCTCCATGAAATTAAGTAATCTTAACAACCTTACCTGGGAAAGGGTATGCTGCAAGAGCCCAGTTAACATTCTCATTTAGAAAACCACAGTAGCTGCTAGATCTGCCTGTTGGTTTCAGGAGACTTGTTGAAGTATCAGTGAATGATGTAGGTGATAGGGTAAGGGGAAATGGCCTGAAATTTTGCCAGGGGAGGTTTAGGTTGAATATTAGGGAAAAATATCTTTGCTGCAAGAGTAGTCAGACATTGGAACAAGCTGCCCAAGGAGGTGGCAGAGTCATCATCCCAGGAGGCATTCAAGAAATATGTGAACGTGTGCTTTGGGAAATGGTTTAAAGGCCATGGTGTTGTGTCAATGGTTGGACTTGACCATCTTGAGGCCTTTCCCAGCCAAGACAATTCTATGATTCTCTAGAACAGAATCTCCAAAAGAGTTTCACAGGATAAGGCCAGTCAAATTTCATTGATCTTTAAAGACAAAATTATAGACTAATGTTCTAGCACAGCATTTTACTTCTCCCTTCATGAATGACAAAGTAAATTACTCTCTTACATAGAAAGGTCATAAAAATTAGATGGGCACTGAGTCTGTGGATGCAGATAGGTGGCATTTCTGGTAGACTGAGACAATATTTTTTTTTCAGGATTCAACCTACAGCCAGCAACTCCTCATCCCAAGTACAGGTCTACCTTTGAAAACCAAAATATATGCAGCTGTAAGAGCAACAAACCTTGATGGCAGGTACTATAAAGGATGCTCTTTTCTTGCTTGCTCTTCAGCTCTAGGTGTTGCAATTTTTTTCCTGTTTTAGGAGCAACTGTCTTCATAACCTTTAGTGTGCCAAAATAATTGTTAGTGTTTGATAATCACTGCTCTAAGCTAAAAGATATCAGATCCCTGATGGTGAATGCATATCTTGCTGCTATGCTCTTTACACAAGTTTTCCTGTATTATGCTTTGCATCTTATATTTCTGTTATTTAAGAAAGGGCCTCTGTAAAATCAAGTGAGAAACTACAGGGCTTTGCAAAGTGAGCTGGTTTTGATTTCTAGTTCTCTGTGGCTGTGACTTCTGGGAGAAGGTATTCAGCATGTATTAGTGTGGTGGTTAACCTGCATAGAACCAAATGATTTGATTTCTACAACTCTGCTGTGTTGTGCTGCTGAGTTTAAGTGGTGGGAAGAAACAGGTGATACATGGGGAATGCAGAACAACTTGTACATGGCCTGTTAAATGCAGCAGCTCAGCTTCAATGTCATAGCCTGCATTTTCAGTCTGTATGCTTTCGTATACTGTCCTTTAATCTTATCTCTCTCATTCTCCACCCTTACTATTACATGGCCAGTTCCCCTCATCTATCACTTTGCTCTCTGTGCAGGTGGAATGTTTTGATGGACTACTGTTACACTACACCATCTGGTAATCCTAGTGATGAACTTCGATATGATCTCTTTTTCAGGTAGGTCCTGTGAAAAGCCAATGTTTTGTGGGTCCTTCCTTTAAAAAAACAGTAGTGGTGTTCTGAACTCTCTGGAATGTCTAAGCTGATGAAGAGTCTAGAGAACTGCTCTTATGAAGAGCAGCTGTCAGAACTGAGGTTGTTTAGTATGAGGAAGAGGAGGCTGAGGGGAGACCTCGTTGCTCTCTACAACTCCCTGAGAGAAGATTGGAATGAGGTGGGTATCCATCTCTTCTCCCTAGTATCAGGTGATAGGGTGAGAGGAAATGGCCTGAAATTGTGTCAGGAAAGGCTTAGGTTGGCTAAAAGGAAAAATCTCTTTCTGTCAAGACTGATCAGGCATTAGAATAGTTTGCCCAGGGAGGTGGTGGAGTCACTTTTGCTGGAGATGTTCAAGAAAAACATGAATATGGCACTTCAGGATGTGTTTTAATGGCCATGGTTGTCTTATGTTGATGGTTGGACTCAATATTAGATTTTTTTTTTCCATCTGGAACAATTGTATGATTCTGTGATGATATTAGCAGGGAGGACAAAAGGCTAGGCTTACAGATAGCATGTCAGGATTTATCTTGTAGGCATAATCACAAAAGCAAGTGTAGAACCATAAGAACTATGAAGGCAGAGGAGCTTATCTTCAAAATGGTTCTAAGAGAGATACCATAAACAGACAAACTGAATGGCAAAGGTGGCCTTTATTTCAACAAAGGTGCTCTTGTGGTGAACGACAGTGATATAAAGCATCATCGACTCCAGTTCAGGAAAGCAGTTAAGCAAATGATGACAGATAAATAGATGCTGCTGCTTTTACTCCCAGCAATAACATTTATTTGAGTTAGAACTCTGAAAAAACATCTTGGCAATATCTCAGGTTAAATCTTACCTGTGACACTTGCTGGAGAGATATTGTCCTTGTGTGGAGTTACCTGTCTTTACCAGTTAGTAGACCTGATTACTTTTCACTTTAGGCCCTAAGTTTCTTTGGGCACTGGAATTAAATGGTAGCACAGTTATAGATGTTATGTTGCAAAACAAAACAGAATTATTTTGTAGGGCCAGTGGTTTTTAAACTAGAGCAGGGTACATTTAGATTGGACATAAGGAAGATTTATTTTCTTATGAGGTTGGTGAGACTCTGGAAAAAGCTGCCCAGAGAATTTCTGGATGCCTTCTCTTTGCAATTGTTGAAGAACAGGCTGAGTGAGGGTTTGAGCAACCTGGTCTAGGGGGAGGTGTCCCTGCCCATGGCAGAGGGGTTGCAACTAGATGATCTTTAAAGTCCCTTCCAACTCAAGCCATTCTATGATTCTATGAATCTAGGCTCTGACTATAGAAGGTCTGCCTTGTGGAAAAGAGTTTGAATCACACATTGAAGTATGGGAAATTATTTTTTACCACATTACAGACATGGGAAAACAAAAAAAGTAAAGGCCATATCTGACCTCTTATCAAAATCAAGCCTTCTCCTGTAGAGCCCTATGAATGCATTTCAGCACAGGACCATGCGGTCCATCATGCAGGTTGTTGCTGCTCATGTGACACATGAAGACGTTGTGTTCTATTCCAATCAGCACTTGGCTTGCTGCTGAAGTTACCTTATTTTCAGCTGGGAGCTTCAAAATACTAATACAGCTTCTCATCCTATTTTTAATCTTCTCTACAAAATACAGCTGTGACAAGGACCCACAGACAACTATCATTGAAAATGGCAAGAGCCAGATGGGCCGATTCTCCTTCGAGGTGTTTCGCTTTGTGAAGCACAAGAACCAGAAGATGTCTACAGTCTTCCTTCACTGTGTAACAAAGCTGTGCAGAGCAGATGACTGTCCCTTTCTTGTGCCAGTAAGTTTCAGTGGACAGAAGATGCTGTTAGCTATCTGCATGTAAAATGTGTGAACTGTAACTCATGATACTTGCTAGAAAAGGGGTTGTAGCTGAAGATCTGGGTAGGGAGAAATTTAATGAAATTCAACCAAGGCAAATGTAGTCTTGCACCTGGGAAAGAATAACCCCAGGTATCAGTATAGGTTGGGGTCTGACCAGTTGGAGACCAGTGAAAGGGAAAAGGACCTGGGGATCCTAGTGGATGGAAAGCTGACCATGAGCCAGCAATGTGCTCTTGTGGCCAAGAAGGCAAATGCCATTCTGAAGTGTATTACAAGGGCTGTGGTTAGTAGTGAGAGAGAGGTTCACTTGCGCCTCCACTCTGCCCTGGTGAGGCCGCATCTGGAATATTGTGTCCAGTTCTGGGCCTCTTGATTCAAGAAGGACAGGGAACATCTTGAGAGAGTCCAGTGCAGTGCTACAAAAATTATTAAGGGACTGGAACATCTCTCTTATGAGGAGAGACTGAAGGAGCTGAAGCTCTTTAGTTTGGAGAGGAGGAGACTAAAGAGTGACCTCATCAATATTTATGTGAAGAGTGAGTGTCATGAGGACAGAGCCAGGCTCTTCTCAGTGATGTTCAATGATAGGACAAGGGACAATGGGTGGAAGTTGAGAGATAGGAAGTTCCATGGAAACATGAGGAAAAATCTTTTCACTGTGAGGTTCACAGAGCAATAGAACAGGCTGCCCAGGGTCTTCCTTCCTCTCTGGATGTAGACCTGCCTGGATGCATTCCTGTGTGATCTGGGCTAGGTGATCCTGCTCTGGCAGGGGGGTTGGACCAGATGATTTTTTTGAGGTCCCTTCCAGCCCCTAACATTCTGTGATTCTGTGATGTTGTCTACCTCCAGACAAGCAAAACATATTTGTTAGGGAAAACTGTCTGTAAACAAAGCTTTGGGAAATTAACTACTGAAAATTTAATATCCTATAAGATGGATCTTGTACACAACAGCAGTGTAGTTCTGTAAATGAAGTGTGGCAAAATACAAGAGGAAGCCAGGCATTTATAAGACACACTTCTAGGGAATATTGCAACTGCTTTTATTGCAAAGTAATTTAATGCATGCTAAGAAATAAAATCTATGTTGTAGCATTGCTTATAAAATAGTTTGCATCAAAGAAGAAAGAACAGAAGAGTAATAATTTCATTCCACTCTGAAACTGTGATTGTTTTATTAACCACTCAGATTTGCAGTAACAGAGAGAGAAGAGATGTTGGTGGGAGGACAACTTGGAGCCCTCAGAGCACCTCTGGCAATGCTGTGATTTCTGCTGGCCCTATCATTACAAGGAGTGGTAGGAACAAGCAAACCTTTTCTGTGGGCTTCAGGAATTTCAGAAACCTTGGGAAATGTTTTGCAGCTCAATATAAATTTGCAGAGACTTAGAGAAAGGGTGGGTTCTCCATGAGTTCGCTGGGTGTGGGGTTTTTTTCCTTACCACTGGGGGTTTTGATAGGAATTTTGAGCTAATAACTATGTTTGGCTCTCACATGCTTCATCCCTACCCAGCAAAATCACGGTGGGATACTGTCACATTTATAAGGCCATTATAAAAGCCCAAACTCAGTGGTCTGACTTCTTATTCTCTTTTTTTTTTTTTTTTCTTTTGTCAAATTTCACTGAAGTTAATGGAATTTAAGGTAGTTCTTTTCAGTGCTGCAATTTGATTTGGATAGCTAATGAATATTTGCTGTCACTTTCTATTCACCATTTCTTCCAGTTTCACAGTTTCACCTGCGGGTTTTTGTATAAGTGTTGCATAAAATGAATACATGCTGTGCTTAGCCCTTAATTTTAAGAAAGAAACAGGACAAACACTGCAAATTCTAACCATAGTTGGGTCAAAACCTACTCCTTGAAATGCAGGGTGGAACACCATGATTTCCATTTTTATTTTCAAGGTTGTGAGATTTGTTTTTGTGTGTGGCTTTGCTGTCGTTTGGTTTTGTTGTTGGGTGGG
>VWZI01023237.1:0-56682 GCA_013396835.1 Psilopogon haemacephalus | reverse complement strand
GTTATTGTTGAGGGGTTGGTTGTTGTTAGGGGGGGTTGATTGTGGGTGGCAGGGTGGTTGTTGGTGGGGAATTGGTTGTATGGAGTTTGGTTGTCGGTTAGGGGTTTTTTAAGAGCACTTATGAATGCAACCTGCAGCCTCAGAGGAGACTTTATATAATTACTGTGGACAAAATAACAGATAGAAAAAATATGTGAAAAAGTTTAAGACATTCTGTTTACAGATGCTTATATGCAGGTGCAATTACGCAACTGATCTCAGCAGTCTGAGATTTGTGAGCAGGGCTGAATCCTACCTAGGAAAAATAATTGAAACACCTGAGAATAAAATCCTTCTTCATGTGCAAAGTGGTTGTGCCCACATATACAAAGAGGACAATTGACACTTCAGAATAGGGAACCATCTTGCAAGAGACCACTTTTAGAACAAATACCCTCTGTTATGAGCAGTATTTCTGCAATGAAAATGAGTTGGATTTGTTTGTTTGCATTATATATGATCTCACTTCAGTTACTGCTACCTGATTAGTCAAGAAAAAGTGAAAAGAACTAACTTGAAAGTTGCATACATGAGTACTTAGGGGAAATGAGTGTTAAATTTGCTCATACCTGTGTGCTAGAGAAATGCTGCCTTAGGCAAGGAATTGAAATTAGGTAAAGCTTGTTATGTGAGCAACCCCTAATAGGTAATACAGCTTATGATAGAAATGCTGTGAAAGTTACTTTTACTACTAAAAATAATAAAAATATTTTACTTTTTTTTTTTTAATAAACCAAAATATACCTTCCAATTACTTGCAAATACTGCATGATTTCAAATAAAAAGACCTATCCACAGGTGTTCAGTGACCTGCAGGAAAGGATAAATGATTTTAGAATTTCTTGACAGCTGTTGAGGTTGTTGTTGGGCTTTTTTAAAAGAAAACATAAAGAAGTCTGGAAAAGGAAAATGGCTTTTTTAAAAATTTAGGTCTCTTTTGCTTGAAATATGTGGCTAAAGTTTTTAAGGTCAGAAACAGAACTCTAAACATGGCACTTCAGGGCATGGTTTGATGGGTGTGCTTGTGTTGGGTTCATGGTTGGACGTGATGATCTTTTCCAGCCTATAATGGTTCAATGGCATTTCTGCATCTGCCTAGTATGCTTTTGAGAAGTATCTCACTTCTGTGAATAGAAGGATGGTTTGATGAGGAGTGCTCTTAAAAAAAAAAAAAAAAAGTGTGATTCCGTTCTGAACTCTACCACAGATGTCCTGAGTGGCATTGGGCAAGTCCCTTAATTTCACTTGCACTTCACTCTTCTGGAGCAGAAAGAGGGAATTAGTATCTCCTCTCACTGTCCCTTCCAGTGGTGAAGGCTGTGAAAAATGTGAGATTCATCAATATTATAGTCACAGAATCACGGTGCATCTTTGGCTGGAAGAAATCTTCAAGATCATCCAGGCCAGCCTTTGACCCAGCACTCCTAGATCACCATTAAACCATGACCCTAAACACCAGGTTCATACACCGTTTAAACATCTCCATGAACAGTGACTCCACCACCACTGACCTGGACAGACCATTCCAATGTTTGCTAAACCCTTCCTGATATCCAGGGAAAGGAAAAGGGGAAAGTCATGAAAGAACTTGAACAGATTTGAATAAGGACTTCTGAGGTGCAGTGCTGTCTTCCTTTGGTATGATGGTGCATGGAGGTGCTGATACTATTTTTGTCAGTGATTCTGGTCCAGATTTAGTGCAGGAACATTTGTATAGAGCCCACCAAACCTGCTCTATCTGCTTTACTATGGTATGTGTGTCAGCACTAGGTCTGCAGTTGCTATGGGGATGTGCAGCCCCTCACTTCCCTCTTTGAGGCTGGTGCTGTATCTGTCCCAGAGCTGGTCCTGTGCACATGGATGTCTGCAAAGGCACCTCAGGTTATCCAGGTCTAGCCATTACTCTAGCCATCACTTGTTCTGGTAACAGAGCTATTTATGCAGTTACTGTGACAGTGCTACTACAGATGAGTAATGGCCCTTCTCATGAATGCTTCTGAACTAATTGCTAACACTTTCTTACTTATTTTCTGGTTTTAAACTAGAGCAGAGTGAATTTAGATTGGATCTCTGGAGGAAGCTGTTTACTAGGAGAGTGGTGAGACACTGGAACAGGTTGCCCAGAGAAGTTGTGGAGGCCCCATCTCTGGAGATGTTCAAAGTTAGATTTGATGGGGCTCTGAGAAACCTGATCTGGTTGGTGATGTCCCTGCCTACTGCAGAAGGGTTGGACTAGATGACATTTAGAGGTTCCTTCCAACTCAGTGCATGCTATGATTCTAAGATTTTGTTCTTTTTGGAGGAACTTCACTCTTGTTTATTAATCCAAAATAAGCAGTTACAGGAGCCATACACAGAAGAAAATGTTTCAGTCTCTGTGTTCAGAAACAAAGCAGGTGCCTACTTGTGAAGGTGAAACTGTGAAGCTTTTGATATATGTCTCACTTAAGCTTAGAAGACAGCTGCTCAAAAGAATTGTATACGTGAGCTGTGCTTACAAGTTGCACAAAAAAAAGAAAAAAATATTGACAAAAAATGTAATTTTGAAACGGACAATGGTAAACAAGTGAAAACTGAGGACAAAATACAAATGAATGTAACACGACTGTGTAACTCTTAAGAGAAAAGCAAGCCCGGGAAAAGGGCATTTTCATTTTTGTAGCCATTTCTGGTCACTGGTGTATTTTTTTCTTTGAACATCTCAGGTTATTTTTCTTCTCACATAGATATCCTTGTAATATGATTAACAGTGAAATTATTTGCACAAAATATTGTGCTTATGTCTGTATTTTGGTTGAGAGACAGAACAGAACTGGACACCTTTTCAATTAAGACATTCCTGCATTAAGGTGGGGTTTGGATTTTGTGGGGTTATTTTTTGCCACAAAATACTAAGTAGCTTCATATGAATGAAGCAAAGCCATATAATTAGTGTTTTTTGGGGGGGGGGTCCTTAGTTTACCTGAGATGCTAAAAGCTACTTGTCAATGTTGCAAGTGTATGTGATCTGTTTTGAAAATAAGGCTGGATCTACTGGCTTTTGTGTTGCAAGGAGGGGAGGAGGTAGGCAGAGGTATTTGTAAAACATAATGCATCTCTTTTTTGTTTTATACAGATGAGACACCAACCAACAACTCACAGCTTGGTAAGTTCATCAGAATTCCAAGAAACACAAAAATGGCTTTATGAGAGAAAGAACTGAAGAGATGAACCATTTTGTTTCTGCTTTATGTACTGAGCTGGAATGTTGGGTTTTTTTTAATTATTATTATTATTTATTTTTATTTGCTCCTTTTACTTTGGTCATTTAAATCAGTCAGTGCTGCCATGACAGAAAGTAAGCAATTAGTGAATCTGGAATACTCGGTTTAATTTAAATGCAAGTAATTTAATACAAACGTAATTTTATTAATGCCTGTAAATGTCTGACAGGTGGGTGTCAAGAAGAAGGTGCTAGTCTCATTTCAGTGATATCCTGTGATAGGACAAGGGGCAGTGAATACAAACTGGAACACAGGAAGTTGCACCTCGGCATAAGGAAAAACCTCTTTCCTGTAAGGGTACCGGAGTGCTGGAATAGGCTGCTATGAGAGATTGTAGAGTCTCTTTCTCTGGAGACTTTCCAAACCTGACTGGACATATTTCTGTGTGGCCTGCCCTAAGTGATCCTGCTTTGGCAGGTTGGTTGGGCTTGATCTCTAGAGATCCCTTCCAACACCTACAGTTCTACGATCCTGTGATTTGTCTACCCAGTCCCACTAGTGTGGCAACTTTTAATTCCTATGATGGAATCGAAATGAAAATCTGCTGCTGTGACAGTACTGCTGTGAAGGAACATTTCAACGGCCAGATGCAAAATCAGACTCAAGTGAAAAATGCTTATGCCATGTAGGAGTAGAGCAGCAGAATGGTTATTATGGTGCAGTCCAGCTCTGTTCACAGCTTGGTCAGAATGAGTGTGCTTCAGATCCTTTCTCCTGAAATTTTACCATGCAAAAAAAGCCTGTGAGAAGCTTGGATAGAAATTGTGGTCTGCTAGAGAAATAAGGGCAATAGGCTGCAGGGGAGATCAGGTTTCTGCACTGTAGGGCAATCCTCCTTTGGGTACTTGGAGGACTTGTTTCATCCTATCTGTTACTGATCTATGCTGGTAACAAGGAGTAGCTAATGAATAAGTAAAATTATGCTTAAGGCAACAAAGTGGTCCATTGGGCCATTCTACCTCTTGTTCATAATGGGACTGAGTGACATAAACATCTTCTCCTGTTCTCTGAACTCTAATGCTATAGTCCAATGCTATGGACACTTAATCGTGGACTTAGTTCACTTAGTTGTAGACTTGAATTGAGTCCTTATCTCAATACAGACCACATAAAAGCAGCTTTTTCTTTAGAGAAATTTCTCCTTGGTGTGTTCCTAACCAGCTTGCAGTGTTAAAGGCTGTCACCTATACTTCTCATCCAACAAAATCTTCAGCCCTCTCTTTCCATCTCAGAGCAACAGCCTTTCCAGTGTTGGTTGCTCAGTGGAGAGTGTGGTAGTAGTAGAGCAAGATGGGATTGCTGCTGTTGGGAAGAGAAGGCAAGGTCAGAAGACAGCACAGCATTGAATAAGGCAGAGCAACTTCATCAACAAAGCTGACTTTGTACAGGATTTATGTGGAGGGATTGGTAGCAGTAGGGGGCTGCAGTCTGGGTACCCACTTTGAAGCTGTGCTGTCATTTCAGCTCACTCTCAGCACTGTTGATGGCAAACACACCTCTTAAGCAAAGACACATTGGTGCTTTGGGTCGCATCTAACACTCCAACGGGTTTTTTACCTCCTTCTGGAAAAGATGTTTCAGGCTGGATATGTGCTCCAATGTTTGGGAACTGGTCCATGAACATCCTCTTGAGCTATGTTAAACAGTAAATATGTTACTTTTACCCAAGAACTGAAAAACAAGTTAAGTGTTCAGTGAAGGTGTGAAAGCAAGTTTGGAGTAGCTCAGACATCTGTTCCCTGATACCTGCTAACGATTTGTCTACACTTTGAATTGAGATGTGCACAATTGTACCAAGGAATAAAGCCTTGAAACTACTTGATTAGGCCACAAATCCTTATACCGCTGCCTTAATAGTTCTTGGACAATGATAGTCTTGTCTTAAATAGCACAGGTCAAGGTTGGTGAGACGCACATGAGAGATTATGCCTTAGAAGTATCTTTACTGTCTTTATGCCCCAGCAGGATGAATACTGAAAGAACTAGTAACTCTTCTCAAAGTATGCTTAGATAACCTTTATCCGAGGAGAGAAGAGCTCATTGTGAAGTACAATTTTAGTTTCTTCATTGCAATTATTCTGTATCTAGGGTGTTGTGATGGAAAGACAGAAATGTTTGACACAGATCTTAACTGTGCATTTCTGTTCTACTTGCAGCTCATCCGAATGGACCTCCTTTCCAGCTGAACGCAGTCACCACTGCACTCATTTCAGGCATTGTTGTCTTAGGAATCACGAGCATTTTCTTTTTTGTATGGTCTCTGACTCTTCTGCACAAGAAGTGGCCCACCAGTTCAGTCTTGAGTGGCATCCGAAACCCAGTCTTCAACTGAAAGTGATAATTTACTTGCACTTTTTTTTTTTTTTGGAGTTGCCTTTCTTGTCCATGAAATATGGTTCCATTAAAAAAAAAACAAAAAAACAAGGCAACACTCCAGCTGTATCCTGCTTCTATTCCAGCTATTCTATATTTGTAGATTTGCTAGATGTTGTCGTGTAGGTAAAGAGCAGTGATATTGGTAGCAATCCTAGAAAATTACGGGAATCTCAATTGTGTTTGTGATCAGACTCTATGACATTAAGCCCATGGGTGTGCTAACAACAGAGTTTGTGTCTCCAGCTTTCCAATGATGTCTCAAAGCTGAAGCTGCTGAAGGTAAGAACCTTTCCAAGCAGGCCATTCTTACACGAAACCTGACACATCAAGAAACATTCAGAAGTTCATAAACACCTGCTAAGATAATTATCACTTCTGTTTTGTCATGGTACCTTTTAGAAATTTGAGAAAAACATTTGTCTCAGGAGGAACTTAATGTTATCTGTCTTGGCTAAAAATAGCTCCAGAGGGACATCATATACAAGACTTTTGCTTATTTCTTTTAAAATGTTTTCTTGACTGTATCCTCCACCTAATTTTAATGATGTCATGTGGAGGACATAATTTGCCAAGGTGTCTCTGAGTCAGAGTTTAGAACAAACAGAAGTTGTTCCCAGGGTACCATGCTGCAATTCTTCAGGTGGAAAAAAAATCCAGCAAAATAATTGAGAATCAGTGAGAGTTTTCAATCTAACTAATGTTCAGCAGGAAGCTAATACTGCACAGAACTGCCACATCTGCAAATTCTTCAGTCAAATTCTAACCCTGGGAAGTGTTCCAAGGGGAAAAGTATTCCTTTCCTCCTTGAAAAGGCAAGCTAATACAAAGAAGTAAGGCCCACATTTTCCTAAAAAATTTGTATTTGTAGTGTGATTTGGCAGTGGAGTCAAACTGACTTTAATATCCTAATTTGTAAGAACGACTTTTGCCACATGATTTTTGCAGTTCTCTGATAAGGCTTTTCTTTCTGTGAAGAATTGTAGAATTGTTTCAGATGGAAATGACCTCTAAGATCAAGTCCAACCATCAGCTTGACACCACCATGGCCATTAAACCATGTCCCAAAGTGCCATGTCTATGCATTTCTTGAACACCTCCAGGGATAGTGACTCTGTCACCTAGTCAGCCTATTTCTCTTGCAGGAAAGAAATTTTTTCTTAATATCCAACCTAAACCTTCTCTGGTATGATTTCAGGCCATCTCCTCTCATTCTATCACCTGATACTAGGGAGAAGTCTGCATCAATCCAACCTCCTTTCAAGGAGTTACTGTAGACAGCTATGAGATGTCCCCTCAGCTTCTTCTTTTTCAGACTAAACAATCCCAGTTCCCTCAGCTGCTCCTTACCAGACCTGTTGTTGCTCTTCTCTGGACACACTGCAGCACTGCAATGTCCTTCCTATAGTAAGGGACCCAAAAGTGAACCCAGTACTCAAGGTGCAGCCTCACCAGTGCCTTGTACAGGGTCACAATCACTTTCCCCACATGAAGAGTTGCAAATCAATGCTTATTTCTTTAGCAGATTTGATGCATGGATTAGATTTCTTCACTATATGGATGAGGGGAAGAGGGCAACTAGAAGGATAACAGGCCATGAACAGGGACCATACTGCTGACTCTAAATCTGATAAACAGACATATCTGAAGTGAATGACCTACCAGGTGCACTCAAGAGGAGCAAAAGGCAGTGGCATTGCTGTGTAGAATAAACACAAAATGCTGGTACCAGAGAGGCTACCATAGACACAACATATATTAAGCTGGACTGGATAGCCAGTTGGGATATTTGGTCACACATACAGCAGTTAAATTTCATTTTTTGTGTACTGTACATACTGGCCTAGAAACACCTCATTGTTATTTATCACCGTCCTGTGTTAACAGTGTCTGTGTTTGCACCGATGTGATGCAACTGCCTGATCATCAGGGCTTTTTTGGCTCTGAAGAATAAAGACAAATGCAGACTTGTTCTCAGTTTTCTCTGAACCTGCAAATGCTGTATAAAGGCCTCTTGTTCCCAAGGTGTGCTGTAATGTGGTATCCCTAACAACCAATACTGTGCCTGTTTTCCTCCAGTCTTAATACCTCAGAAACATTTTTGCACTTCAGGGGTTAGGTCTGATGACATGTAAAACATGATTGTTTAATAAAATCATTTGAAACATTTCAGAGTGGATGCTTTGTCTGAACAGTTTTCCTCCTCCTGTCAAATGGTTGTCATATTCTATGTGCTTTCAATGACCTTATTCTACAAAGATGAAAACTGGGAGTCATGGTGGGTAACAGTATGGGTATGAGCCAGTAATATGACCTTGTAGCCAAGAACAGCAATGGCATCCTGAGTTGCATCAAGAAGAGTGTGGCAAGTAGGTCTAGGGAGGTTCTCACTCTGCCCTGGTGAGGCCACATGTGGAATACTGTGCCCAGTTCTGGGTTTCCCAGTTCAAGAAGAACACAGAACTTCTGGAGAGGGTACAGAAAAGGGCTATGAACATGATCAGGGTACTAGAACATCTCTCTTAAAAGGAAAGACTGAGAACTGGGCCTTTTTATCCTGGAGAAGAGCAGAATGGGAGGGGACACAGAGGGGTGGTGTCTCATCTTAAAAGACAAGTGCCAGGAGGATGAGACTGGTCTCTTTTCAATGGTTCTCTGTGATAGGACAAGGGCAATGGATACAAATTGGAACACAGGAAATTCCATTTCAGCATGTGGAAAAACTTATTTGCTGTGAAGGTGTTGGAGTGCTGGAACAGGCTGCTTAGTGAGCTTGTGAAGTCTCCTTCTCTGTCAGCTTTCCAAACCTGATTGGACATGTTCCTCTTTGGCCTGCCCTAGGTGATCCTGCACTGGCAGGGCAATTGGATTATGTGATCTCCAGAGGTCCCTTCCAACTCTTACCATTCTGTAATTCTGTGCTTTTAAAGTCAGCTCGTTAAGGACTTTCAATATATAAGACAATGTAAGTATAGATTTACTGGCCTTTAAAGGAGACTGATAAGCTTTGGAGATTTATATTCCAGTCTGGGGAATAAATAAATTCAGATAATCTATTTTAATTTACTCATAAAGACTACCACAAAAATTCCATTAATGTAATTACTATTTCATAACCAGCAGCTTAAGCTGAAATTTTCCAGTGATGAAGATAGCCATTACCATCCATAGCAAATTGTTCCAACAGTTAATTGCCATCTTTAGTACTTTAAAAAAGATTATTTCTAATGTGAATGTGCCCAGCTTCTCTTGCCAGCTATTAGAAACTGGTGTGCTTTTGTCTGCCAGGCTAAAGGAAACAGTTCTTCTAACACAAATCTCACATAATTTGATTAAGACCAGAGTGGGGGGAGAGGGGCAAGGAAGTGTTGCAAAATTAAAATTGTCCTATTTCAATTTCTTTATGTCTGGAAAGACAATTAATTGCTTTTAGAGAGAGAAAATAAATTTGCAGCAATTAAAGGCATGTTGACCAAACTTTTTGAGGCTTGGGCACCTTATTACAAAAATTAGAGTTATCATCCACCAATGTAATATGCAGTGTGTTTTTCTTACAGTAGTTAAAATTTTGGCCTGAAATAGTGCCAGGGGAGGTTTAGGTTGGATATTAGGAAAAAGTTATTTACTGAAAGAGTGGCCAGACACTGGAACAGGCTGCCCAGAGAGGTGATGAAGACACCATCCTTGGAGGTATTAAAAAAAATATGTAGACATGGCACTTTGGGACATGGTTTAATGGCCATGGTGCTGCTGGGTTGACAGTTGGACTCTACGGTCTTAGAGGTCTTTCCCAGCTGAAACAATTCTGTGGTTCTGGAGTGGTTTGTTTTTGTGAAGGACCGGATAAGATGATGTTTTTGTGTAACTTTTCCTCACGTAAAAATAATTTGTTACCGAGGAGTGGTTTTACATCAATTGAACCAGTGGACAGAGTTTCTACATTCATCTGTAGGAGTCATGTCTGAGGTTGCTACACATTGAATGTATTTGTTTTCATCGTTCATTAATGTCAGATATCATAAGCTGTAGAACTGAAAGATTGGATCTGTTGGAGAGGGTCCAGGAGAAGGCCACAAAGATGATCACAGGGCTGGAGCACCTCTCCTGTGAGGACAAGTTAAAGGAGTTGGGTCTGTTCAGCCTGAAGAAGAGAAGGCTCTGGGGAGCCTTATACCTGAAGGGGGCTACAGGAGTGCTGGAGAAGGACTTTTTCTAACAGTTTGTGATGACAGGACAAGCAGCAACGGTTTGAAACTAGAGCAGTGTAGATTTAGGTGGGACATTAGGAGGAAGTTCTTTACTGTGACGGTGGTGAAACATGAACAAAAATACTCAAATGGATCGCCCAGAGTAGTTGTGTGTGCCTTGTGTTGAAGTGTTGAAGACCAGGCTGGATGAGGCTTTGAGCTATCTGGTCTAGTGTAAGGTGTCCCTGCTTGGAACTAGATGGTCTTTGAGGTCCCTCCCATCTCAAGCCTTTCTATTATTCTAAATGAGATAAACACCTGTTCCTCCTTGATGAAACAACATGGAGATTGAAAATGACATCTAAACCCAGGCTTATTCTTTTGCAGATCTGACATGGGAATGCTTTCTGAATGGCCTTTACTTGGGAGGTGAAAACCTGAGCTAAGTTGCCCAAGTATTTCTTTCAGGGAGACAATTGACAATATTGATTGAGCAGTTACATCCTGGTTTGGTCGAAAGAAGTGCACAGGCATTTAGATCCATATGGAGGAAAATAACTCATGACCTCACAAGCTTCATGAAACAGGTTAGGTATAAGTTGGGTGCATGAAGGTTACACTATACTTTTTGAAGGTGAGCGGGAAGGAGGAATAGATTGAAACCATAAATTACACACAGTGGGCTGGGATTTCTGGCACTCGAGGTACCAAGATTTAAATGGAACAGTGAATTAAGAAGACACTTTGTCCTTTAGATGAAGGAACCGTGGCCAGATCCATAATGGAGTTCTCACACGTGTCAAGTAAATTACTAGAAGAATAGTGTCTCTGCTAATAAAATCTCTCCTATTAGGAGTGCCCATGTATTGAAATGCAATTTTTGCACAGAAGTCATGGTTCTGCAAGTATGTACAGTGTACTGAAACCTTCTCAGGTCTGTGACCCAGGCAGGAAAGAAAGTGAGCAAGATTTCAAGGTAATGTCTAAATCCACTAGAATTTAATGCATCTATGAAGAGGGGACAACGTTTCCTGGGTTTCTGTCTTCAGAAGAAGTAAATGGCATATCCAATTGGAACTGTGCTCACCAATGCTTTGGATAAATTCAGCTGGTACTTGAGAAACGAGGCTTGGCAAGGGAACCTGGAAGCAAATCACATTTCACACTTCTTTCCCTAGGCAATATATCTTTCTCTTTATCTCTTAGGCTCCACAAACACACCTTACCCTGTTAAGCTCACCTCTTCATCTGGAGGATACATAGGCAGGAGTATTGTGATAAACTAGGCAACATTCCAAGTAGGGCAAATTGGTTCCTCCCCAGGTTATTTCAGTGCCACTTAGAGATTTCTCATACTTTTCAGGAACATGATGGAGGTAGAAAAAAACAGCAGAGAGCAGCTGTCCTGATTTTGCTGGGATAGACTCATAGCCCAGCCATGATATGCAGGCTGTTATCTGTTTAAAGTCAGCCAGGAGCTTAGGCTGAGGGAGGTAAAAGCCAAGGCATCTGACCTGAGCTGACTAATCAGGTATCCCATACTATAAACATCATGCCCATTATAAAGGGGGAAGTTTGCTGAAGATAATGGTTCTTCCTCCTCTCAAGGGTTAATATGCCTGGAGGGATTTGCTCAGGAATACTTCTTCTGGTGATTGCTTTCCTATCTTCTGTGATCACTGGGCTGCGTATAGCTTTCTAGTAGCATTAATATTTTCATTAATTTTGCTGTTTCATTAAATCTGTTTTCATTTCCAACCACTAGCCTCCTTTCTTTTTCCTTGTCCCACGTCCTGGCTTGGGTAATAGAGCAATAGTTGAGTTTAGCCCTGGCTATGAGCTGAATGTTCACAGTAGCTCTGCACAGACATCAGAGGCTGGGCTGGCTGTTTGATGTACCAATGATTTCAGGATTGTGTTGTGGCTCTTTGCCAAAATGTCTTTTGAAAAGCTTTATAAAATTTCCGTTATTTACTACTTCATTAACTCTTTACCGGTCTTTAAAAGAATATTACCAATTACCTTGAAGGTCTTTTCCAACCTAAGTGATTCTGTGTTAGTATAACTAAGGAGCACATCCTTGAGACAGTGAAATTGAAAATGTGAGGCAGAAAAGTTGTTGAAGTGACTTAATTTGTGAAGAGGGCAAACTAAGTACTCTTGGCAAATTGAGAAAGGCTGCTGGCCAGCCAGATTTCAGATGCTGGTGTTATATTTAACAAGCTCTATTTTTAGACTTGAAGGTGTGGCGTGAAAAGTGTGACTTGATGATCTTAAAGGTCTTGTCTAGCCTCAGTGATTCTATGATTCTATATAAGTGCGTTATGCAAAATCAGGGTCCAAACCAGTCCTTGTAAGCAAGAAATACTACTTAGCAATAGCTCAAATGTTTTAGCAGGGGATTGCAAATGAGGTGGCAAAAGGGGAAGTCTCCAGTGCTTTGGACTGGTAAGACGTTGGTAGATCTAGACATATCACATCCTAGCCTGAGCAGCCATCATGTTACCTGTTTGCATCCTGGACTGGTTTGCCTCTGTTTAGGTCTCTGAGGTGTGTTTATCAAGCTTGTCTGTTTTTCATAAACATGTCACTGTGCACCGTGGTGGTGGAGTGGAACTCCATGATATTTAGGGTCCCTTCTAACACAAACTATTCTGTGATTCTACAATAATATACAGCTGCACAGTTAATGGTATGTGTATATGCTGGTTCAACGTGGTAAAAAAAAGGTCCAGCTTCTCAGAGTTGCCTCAGGCAGTTTGATTTTGAATTGCTGAAAGAAACATTGAAATGGATGTATTTTAGAGAGAGAGGGAGAGGTGAATTTTATGGTGTGAGATGTGTGCTTCCTTTGCCTCTCTTGATTTGCTCCATATATGGTGCACTTTCCTTTTGATTTTTTTTTTTCTTAAACCTCAGAAGCTCTCCGAAACCTCTTTTTTTTCTCAAGTGTTTACCTTTCAACACCATCCTCAGCATTGCCAGAGTGGAGTTCTTCACTCTAACTGCTGCTGTAATTCATTGGTACCTATTGTGGCTGTAGTCCTTCTGTTTACTATTTTAGAAGTTGCTAAGGGCAGTAGGAAAGGTATCTATGGAGGAAAATAATCAACAGCATTCTGATTTGTTTTTCCCTCTGTTGATTTTTGCAAGGTGTCCTTGACTAAGTATTTGCTAAGATGCAGAAATGAAATTCAGGATTAGCCAAGTAGCCCCTGGGTATGTTTTCATTAAAAATTAAAAAAAAAAAAAAAAAAAAAAAAAAGTACATCACTGCAGCTTGGCTGAAACATAGAATCCTAGAATGGTAGGGATTGGAAGATTGGAAGGGATTTCCAGAGATCATCCAGTCCAACCCCTCTGCCAAAGCAGGGCATGTCCTGGGCATATCATGTCCAGGCAGGTTTGGAAAGCCTCCAGAGAAGGAGACTTCACAACCTCGCAACCTCTCTGGAAAGCCTGTTGTAGTGCTCTAGCACCTTCACAGCAAAGAAGTTTTTCCTCATATTGATCTGAAACTTTCTGTGTTCCCATTTGTCTGTTCCATATCATCCTACTACAGGACACCAGTGAAGAATCTTTTGTCTTCCTATACTTTAAGACATAGAATCATAGAATGGTTTAGGTTGGAAGAGAACTCAAAGCTCATCTGGTTCCAACACCCTGCCATAGGCAGGGACACCTCCCACTAGAAGAGGTTGCTGAAGGCCTCATCCAACCTGGCCTTGAACACCTCCAGGGAGGGAGCAGCCACAGCCTCCCTGGGCAACACATGCCAGTGTCTCACCACCCTCACTGTAAAGAACTTTCTCCTAACATCTAATATAAATCTCCCCTCTTCCAGTTTAAGCCCATTCCCCCTCATCCTGTCATTACAAGACCTTGTGAATAGTCCTGCCCCAACCTTCAGATACTGGAAGGCTACTATAAGGTCTCCTTGAAGCCTTCTCTTCTCCAGCCTGGAGAACCCCAACTATCGTAGCCTGTCCTCATAGCAGAGGTGCTCCAACCCTCTAATCATCTTTGTGGCCCTCCTCTGGACTCAGTTCAACAGTTTCATGTCCTTGTGTTGGGGGCTCCAGGACTGCACACAGGACACCAGGTGGGGTCTGACGAGAGCAGAGTAAAGGGGGAGGATCTCACCCCTCGCCCTGCTGGCCACACTGCTCTTGCTGCAGCCCAGGACACAGTTGATATGCTTTATCTGCATTTCTTTTTGTAATTGGGAGAACTGACTGGTCAAGCTTTCTTCTAGTAAAATATAGTTTTCCATTTTTCTAGTGAAATACGAATGTTAATTTTCATTATGAGTTTGGTTAAGTGGCTGAAAGGCAGCAAGGAGCAGGTGATGGGAGCACTCATGATGTATGTATATATTCACCTCTGTCATGAAGACATGCAGTAGCAAGGGCTATGTATAGTCATGTTAGAGGATATGGAAAGCATCCATTATTTACCTTTGATCAGAGAGTGGGAGATAATCCAAGGTCAAGTATTGTGAGCATGAAAAATCAGGAAGGATATTGCTGCACCCTTCTTGGTCTCCCCTCTTACTCTACTTGGCCCTGAAATGGAGAAATACATGTGTTTGGCCTTCTCAACCTGCAAATCTGTAGTGTGTTGTGGAGCATCTCCAGGAGTAAGCAGATGCTTCAAGCAGAATGGCAATGAATTTTCATCTGGTAAGGTGTTAGCACATGTGCCCTGACGAAGGGTTAACTCACAGCAGTTTCTGCCATGGTGTCAGGTACAGCTGTAACAAAGAAGCTCAATAGGCTCAACGTTTGACTACAAAGAGTGAGTAACTGCTAAACCCCAAGCTTCATTGAATATAAGCCTTGTGGACTTTGGATAATAACCTCTGGTTGCACATATCCTGCTAGTCTGCCTTAGAACAGTAGTGAGTAACACATACAGGAGTTACTGCATTTAACATTCTTCTCATGTTCTTGGTGTCCTGTGATTATGGCAGAAAGAAAAGAGTATAGTGTAGAGCCCTGTTAATATCCTGGACTAGTAGGAGGTGTTCCTGGCCATAGCAAGTCGTTGGAACTAGAAGATCTTTAAGGTTCCTTCTGACTCAAAACTATCTGTGCTCATCCCTTTGCAAATCAAGCAGCAATCTCTCTCTCTACACACAAGAGAAGACAGCAGTGTTGGTTTATGGTAGGAGGTGAAAGCTTGGAGAACAAAAAAAGCATCAGTATGGTAGCACAAACTTAATCTATGCTTAGGAGTAAAAGTGAAGGTATTGTAAAAGGGAAAAGGAAAGCATCTTCAGGATATCTGACTCAAGGCAACAAACTCTCTGAACATTAAATGATGTATGAGAAACTCAAAACTGTTATTTGAAGAAAGATATCTTCCCAGTGACATTCTTTCTACTTCTTATAACAATTATCTGTCAGTAGATACTGCAAAGTCAGTGCTGCTTTCATGAGGAGCCACTGATGTTTTAGGAAATTGCTTCTCTCTGTTTTTCTGCCCTTTGCTGGAGAGTTGCCTTTTATTAGCTAAGACCTAGCAGTGATTGATTCTTGGAAGTAAGGAGTGACATTTGAATAGTTGGAGCTGCAGTGACCTACTTCTTGTAACAGCTTGATAAGAAACTCACAATGGGTTGTGCTTCTGAACAGCTGTATCTTTCAAAAACATTTGCTTCATGGGAATTTTAATCTCATCTCTGTCTCTCTGTAGCTAACTAAACGTGTGAAAATATAAAGATTTCCCAGTGAGTGAGTTTGCAAAACTGTGCTTGAAATGAGTGAAATGGTGCAGAAAGTGGGTCCTGACTATTATGTCAAAACCTGAGAAATGCTCTAATGTCACAGTAAGTTAACTCTCATTAGGAACAGGGTGTAGAAGTGGTGGTGTGTGTCTGGGGCTTGTCTACCTCCATCTTCTGCTTCTGGAAAAGTTTCTTAGCTGTCAGCACTGCTGCTCCTGCCCTTCCTTCCCTGCTCCTCCCTGCATTTCATAGAATAATGGAATTATTTGGCTTGCAAAAGACATCCAAGGTCACCAAGTCCAACTGCTGACCATTCTTCACACTCTTCTGCACACTCCCTCGTTCTCTTTCTTTTCCTTCTCTCTTAAGCACTGTGTAGAGGGAGATGTTAGGTTATGTTTGGACTCAATCTTAAGGTCTTTTCTAACCAGGCAATTGATGATTCTACCTTCTCAGCTGCTTCAAACTCAGAATAGAGATGAATTCAGGTATCCTTTAGTGGCAATTTAAGTCATGTCTTAATTTTGAGATGAAAATTGCATTCTAGAATTTTCTCTGACTAAACACATGCAACTCTACAGGCTGGGGGCAGAGCGGCTGGGAAGCTGCGTAACAGGAAAGTATTTGGGGGGCACTGGCTGATAGCCGTCTGAACATGAGCCAGCAGTGTGCTCAGGTGGCCAAGAAGGTCAACAGTGTGAAAGCCTGGATCAGATACAGTGTGGCAAACAAGTGTGGGGAAGTAATCATGATCTTGTACTCAGCATTGGTGTAGCCTTGAATACTGGATTTGGTTTTGTGCCTCTCACTACAAGAAGGACATTGAGGTGCTAGAGCGTGTCCAGAACAGGGCAACGAAGCAGGTGAAGGGTCTGGAGAACAGCTTTGCCAGGAGTGGCTGAGTGAACTGGGATTCTCTAGTCTAGAGAAGAAGAGGCTGAGGGGAGATTTCATTGCTCTCTACAATTCCCTGAATGGAGGCTGGAGTCAGGTGGGAGTTGGGCTCTTCCTTCTAATATCAGGTGATAGCATTTCTGCCTGAAATTGCACCAGGGAAGATTTAGATTGGATATTGAGAATTTCATTTTCTGGAAGAGTGGTCAGGCATTGGGGTAGGATTCCTAGGGTGGAGTCATCATCCCTGTTCAAGAAACATGTGGACGTGGCTCTTTGTGACATGGTTCAATGGCCATGGTAGTGTGGGTGGATGGACTCCATGGTCTTAGAGATCTTTTCCAACCAAACCAATTCTGATTCTATGATTTTCTGTGTTGTGTATTAAATAGTTTATGAGGAATTTTTAAAAGAAAATTTAAGAATACAAAATCCTGACTCTCAACTTACTTTTTCAGTCAAATAATGCTCAATAGATCTTTCTAGTGTTAACTTTCTATTAGCTTAACTTTGAGGCTATGTCAATAACTTACTGCTATGTTACAGATTTGCAAAAGGCTCAAGACAATGATCTTTTGGCTGCTTTTCAAATCAATAGGAATAAATGAGGCATTTCAACAGTTATTTTTCCATTGAAATAAAAAGTACATTTCACTCAGGAATAATTTCATGGAAATAGGCTGCAACAATTAGGAGTAGCTTAAATTAGTGATGATCCATTTGACAAAACCTCTCCCCTCAAAACCAGAACAGAGGAAAATGCCTCTCCTCAACAAAAATACTAAAAAAAAAAATTAAATTTAAAAAATCTTTGTGTTTGTACTTGTTCATTTCAATAGAGGGGAGAAAAAAAATCAAAGTCAATTTGGCATTAAAGCTTTTCTGCTTAGAAAAAAAATCCACCCTCAACAGAATCAAGTTAACTAACGGAAAAGCTATTTTTTCTGCCAAAAGGCTGCATCATTAAACTGGGAATTAGACAAATGAGATTCTAATGTGTTTTAATAATAACAATATATTTCTCCCTTCATTCTAACCCCCCGTGGTCTTGCATATTTTTTTTCTTTCTTGTACTTTGGCTACCAGCTATGTGGAGCTCAGTTATAATTGTTCACCTTATAGCTCCTTGTGACACTTATACCTAGAGCAGATCACATTACAAGAACTGGGATACATTCTGAGAGCAGGAAATATGGTGAGGGTTACTCTAGAACTATGTTCAAAAGAAATTATGGTACTTTTGAATGATTCTTCAGCCAAACAAAGTAGAAATCTGGTTTTGACATTATGTGCATCTTACTGTTGTTACTTGAAAAAGAAATTAACATTGTTACTTGGGAGAAAAAAAAGTGCATTTGGAAAAGTAAAGGCAACACGTGGGAACAGTATTTTTCTAGGTAATACTTCTGTTCCTTGACTGTACTGAGTCATATTTCCTTTTGAGAGGAAAACTGAGTGTTATGACATATGTGTTCAGTTTTAGGCCTCTCACTAGAAGAAGGACATTGAGGTGTTGGAGTGTGTCCAGAGAAGAGAAACTAAACTGATGAAGGGCCTTGAACACAAGTCTTGTGAGGAACAACTAAGGGAGCTGGAATTCTTTAGTTTGGAGAACAGGAGGCTGTGGGGAGACCTCACTGATCTCTACAACTTCCCAAGAGGAGGTTGGAATGTGACAGGACAAGAAGAAATGGCCTCAAGCTTGGATACTAGGAAAAATGTCTTCACAGACAGAATTTTTGGGCATTGAAAGAGGCTGCCCAGGGAGGTGGTGGAGTCATCACCCATGGAGGTATTTAAAAGATGTGTGGATGTGGTGCTGAGGGATGGTGCTGAAGGTAGTGACTTCAGCAGTAGTGGTAGGATTGTGAGCTCTAGGCTGGACCTGATGATTTCAGAGGTCTCTTCCACCCTTAAGAGTTCTATGGCTTTTATTTCTTTTGCTTATGGCTAACATTGAATACTGAGCCAAATTCTTGGTCTGAGCCATTTCACTGTGTTCAGCATTCAGGATGAACAGGACTTTCACAAATAATCAGAACAACAAAGCACCTCTGCTATGAAGAAAGGCTTGGAGTCGGGCAAAAGTTCCAGGATAAACTTATTTCACATTTTATGTACTTGAGGAGGCCTACAGGAAAGCAGGGAACAGGCTTTTTAGCACGGCCTGTTGTGACAGGACAAAGGGTGATGGTTTTAAACTAAAATAGGGAAAATTCAGAGTCTTAGCTACCTTATTCCACAAAACTACAGAGCTGTATAAAATATAATAATGTGCTTTGCACAGTGAATTGTAGAACTTTTTTTCTCTTGACACTGAGTCAGAGGTGAAGCTTTTTACTTGCTTTGTCTGTCATGCTTCATCTATCACAATAGGAACCCAAAAAAAGGTTTTGTGGTTTTAAATCAACCCAGGTATAAGAATGAAAATTGCCTGCATCAATGTCAAGTAATGTTCTCTTATACAGTACTTATTTGTTTATTATGTGGTTGGGGATTTTTTGCAGCCTTCTGAGCAGTACTCATGATCAATACCCATAAAGGAAGGAGGGAGAAAATTCAGGGTCTGAACAGCAAAGCCCAGTTAAAAGTACTATAGTTTAGTTCAACCCAAGACATACAATATGATAGCATTGCCAGTTTTGTTATCCTGTCCTAAGTTCTCAGGTACAAAACTGTCTTGAGTGTCTGAAGGCTTTTAATTTCTGAAATAGTGTAAGTATAAAAACCTGGAATAGTTCTTGGGATGGTGTTGTAATTCCTACTTCATTCACCCTGTTCTGCTGCAGCTTTGCATGTGAGTCTCCCTGTTCACTCATGGTCTTTATCTGTGAATCACAGAATGATAGGGGTTGGAAGCTACCTCCAGAGATCATGGACTCCAACCTCCATGCCAAAGCAGGATCACCTAGAGCAGGCTACAGACAAATGCATCCAGGCATGTCTTAAAAGGCCATTAACTCTTTGGGCAGCCTGATCCAGTGTTCTGACAGCAAAGTGGCACCCTCACAGCAAAGAAGTTTTTCCTCATGTTGAGATGGAACTTCCTTTGCTCCAGTTTTTATCTGTTGCCCCTCGTTCTGTCACAAGGCATCACTGAAAAGAGACTGACCCCATTTTCCTGACACTCACCCTTAAAGTATTTGTAAACATTGATCAGATCCCCTCTCAGCCTTCTCTTCTCCAGGCTAAACAGCCCCAGGTCTCTCAGCCTTTCCTCATTGGACAGATGTTCCAGTCCATTAATCATCCTCATAGCCTCTGCTGGACTCTCTCCAGTAGTTCCTTGTTCCTCTTGAGACAATTGCACAGTAAAGTAGCTAAAGAGGTTCCAGAGCATGGCATTGTAAAGCAAATGCCAAAGCCAGCCCTTGTGCACTGTACAGCTGCCAAGGTGGTGTGCTTTCCAGTTCTTTTGTAATCCCAACTTTTGGCTTGATAAATCCCTTGATGATCATTGGAAGAAAATGCCTGTGTCAGAGCAAATTATTATTACTGCTGACATGATAATAGAAGGTGAAACCAGACATTGCTTAGAAAATTGGATTCCTGCTATAAACTGCCACTGTCAAGGCTGTGCATTGCACAGTACCTGCATTTCCTCATTTAAAGTAGGACGTCAACTCCAGCTCTACAGCTAGCTTTTGGCTCTCCCCTCCCCCTCTATAATAATTGGCAAATGATGGGATGTGATTACATGGCCATTTACAGTACTTATTAGCATTTCATTTATAATATTATCATATAAAACTAACTTAATTGCCCTCTGGGTGTAAACATTTAAATTTTTGTAAATGACAACTCCATTCACTTCCCCTCCACTGAGGAATACAGTGTATTACTTCTCAGGAAAGAAAACACAGATTTGTCACAGGCTGCTGCATCCACTGTACACGAAGAAGAAAGAGCTTCAAAGATGCTATGGCTCCTTGGGAGTATAGACAAGGATAACAACATAATTTGCACTCAGATATTTGCATATATGGTACAGTCATTTGGCATGGCTTCTTTTGGTTTTTATCTTAGAGGAGGGAAGGACTGCAATTTTTCCACTTAGTCTCCTCAAAAAAAAAAATCACAAAGTGTAGAGCTGAAAAAAAGTATTTGTAAGAGCATCCATAGCCTTGTCGGTGTAGAACTGTTCCCAGTAGAGTATTTATTGGTGCTTTGCTCAATCTGCAATTAAACACAGCAACGGATAGCTTTGGCAATCATTTCTGTTAGAGGCTATCCCAGAAGCTAAGCAATGGTTTGGCTGGGAATCTTTTTTTCTTGGTGTTTAGCCCTACATTTCATTCCTGTTATCCTCTGCTCTTTCCTTGGTGGTTAGCTGTAAATTTCATTCCAGTTATCCTCTGCTCTTTCCTTGGTGTTTAGACCTAAATTTCATTCCAGTTGTTCCTTGCTTCTTCATGTTTGGTTCTACATTTCATTCCATCTCTCCCGCTGGCCTTTCCTGCTCCATTGCCTGTCTGCTTATTCAACTGAGCTGGGTATATCCACATTTAGATTTCCTTCCAAAGGGACATCTGAACCACTTCAGGGAGTTGTTTGTTTTCAACCTCATGGTGCTTTTTAAGTTCCCACAGCTGATCTCTTCCATAGACATTGTCCTTGCTCTCCAACATTATTGGCCATTTTCTTCTGGACTCCTTTCAGATAACAGCACTCTCAAGCCACCCAGCAATGTGCCATATGTTGCTGTGCTGGGTTGTGGGTCTGATCCAGAAGGCACTGAAGCTACAGGAAAATCTCTATTGATTTTTGGATCAGGATACATAATGAAAAACCAAGGAATAAGATAATCATACAATTGTTTCAGTTGGAGAAGATCTCTAAGATCATTGACATCATCATGGCCATTAAACCAAGGTCCCAAACTGCCACGTCCACACATTCTTTAAACACCTCCAGGAACAGCAACTCCACTACCTCCCAGGGCAGCTTGTTCCAATGCCTGACCAGTGCAGACCAGAATATTGTTTGAAGCCAGAGAAGGCTGAAGGTGTTTTGGCAGGGTGGGCAGATCTCAGCTTCGCTCAGCGTTGTACTGGGAGCAGTTGCAGAAGGCAGTACTTCCCATGAGTTCTAGGGTTAGAGGAGGGCTACAAAGGTCTGTGGATCAAGGTGAGGAGCCACAGGTCTCCCTAGAGGGCTGGGAACACTCAGGCACAGCCTTAGAGTGCAACATTGTTGTGCTTTGTTGGAGTAAGGGGAGAAGAGTTCTACAGAGCTGGTATGATTTCAGCAGCTTTGGGAGAGTTGGAAAAGCAAATAGTGAGAGCTAAACCAGAGGCAGTGGGACACCTGAAAAGCAAAGCATTTTGCTTCTGTGGTGTTGGGTGCAAGAGTCACTCATTCAAATAATTTTCAGAGAAGGGCTGTAGAGATGAGTGATAGGAAGAGGCTGCCTGCAGTAGAAGAGCCATGCCTGTCCTACCTTCTCCCTTCCTGTCATGCTGCTATCTCAAGCTGTTAAATGCTATCTCAAGCAGTTAAATGTTCACCATCCAGTGAAAGAGGGGGAATATTCTTCCCTAGGACTATGGACTTCTCTTCTTACCTCTCCATCTGGACACCCCTCTGCTCTTGCCATATGTGCCGTTTCTTCTTCTGTTTGTGCCTTGCTTGTTTTCACCACCCTTCTCATTGGGCACAATCTCACTGGCCTTCTCTGTCTCCAAAAGGTCAACCGTTCAGTTCTCTTGATTCTAAACTGCTGCTCTATCTTTTTTTTTTTTGCCTTTTTTGTTCCCCTGCCTCTGCTTTCTTTTCATTTTCCCCAACTCTGTTTTTATTTTCCTCCCTTCCCCCCCCTTCCATTTTTAAAAATTTTACTTTAGTTTGGGTTTTTTGTCTTTTGGGGTTTTTTTTGGTGGTTGTTTTGGTGTTTTGGATTTTTTTTTGTTCATTTGTTTGTTTGTTTGGTTTTCCCCAAGTCACTGGGCCATCACTCAAGCACTCACATCTTACACCATAGCCAGGGCAGGGAAGGTAGGAGGAAGGTAACTTAAACCCATATAAGGAGCTTTTTGTGTATCACTGTGGTGATGTAAGTTGGGGTTAGCATCAGAAGCTTCTCAGTGCCTCTGCTTTCCTGGACTGAGGGGGCCAGGCGATGTTCTGGCTCTACAGCCCTACCTGGAAGGTGCCTTCTGTTGACAGTCTGACAAACTCTTATCTCACCACTCACTGCTGAGTGCCAGAGGTGAAGCAAAAAAAAAAAAAAAAAATCTCAGAGCCTTAAGTGCAGTGGTCTATGCTTCAGATGTTGTTGGGATGCCCTCTCATCTGCCCTAAGAAGCCATCTACATTACCTGAAACAAACACTGCCCTCCCTGCCTGAGGTGAGACAACACACAAATGGTACCAGCCTTGTTCTTCTCCTCTTCTGTGGAATGTTTGTACTCTTTTATCAAAACCTAGCAATGCATATTTCCATGGCAGACTGAGCTAGCTGGCAGATATCCTTTGCATCAGCAAGATTGTCAATTCAGATTTCCTTCTCCTGTCATCTTTTGTCCAGAGAAGTTTGATTCATTTTAATGTCTTTCTTACTGACCTTACAGGATAGTTTTGTCAGCTGTCTATGAGGAGACAACATCTTTGAAAATAAACAGAAAAACATCATTACCATACAATAGTTTGAATGGGATTGCACCTGAACACATGCAGTCAAGATCTGAAACAGCCTTTTTATTTTTTTTATTGTTTTGCATAAATGAATAAATGTGGGGAAAAAACCAAAAAATATTTGAGGAAGTACAACCCAGAGGTGTTTAAGACCAGGTTGAATGAGACTTTGAGTAACTTGGTCTAGTGAGAGGTGCCCCTGACCATGGCGTGTGTGGAGGTGGAACTAGATGATCTTTGGAGGTTACTTCCAGCTCAAGTCTTTCTATGATTCTGTGTTTGATCCAGGACATGGTTTAATGTCCCTGGTGGTGTTAGGTCAATGGCTGGACTCAATGATGTTAGAGGTCTTTTCCAATGGAAAAAATGCTGTAATTCTATGATTAGGAAGGAAATAAAAATATAAAGGAAGACACAAAATGAAAGAGGAAGATGAAATGAAAAAGGGGCACCTCCCCCATTCTTTTGACAAAAACCACTTTGGGATGTGATTTAATGGCCGGCATGATGTTGGACTGACAGCTGGACTTGATGATTTTACAAGTCCTTTTCAAATGAAACAATTCTACAATTAAGAAGAGGGAAAAAAAAGGGTAAAATTGAAGAAATGTGAAATAGTGAAAGCATCTTAGGAGTAATGGTGGGATTCACAGATTCACAGGTGGTATTGGGTTGGAAGGGGACTCTCAGAGATCATCTTGTGGTGAGCTCAAGACAAGCAGTTGGACTTCATCGTTTCAAACGTCTATTCCAGCTTCAACAGTTCTATGGATCTGTGAAAGAAGAAGGAGAAAAGGGAAAGAGACACTCTCCAGCTCCATTTCAACAAATGATAAATACGGATTGCAGTGGTCACGTTTCGTGGCACATTCCTAGGGATGCACTGCCACCTANTATATATATATATATAAATGGTTAACAATAAATCTGCACTCAAGGATTTCCATTTGTATTTATACCACTCCTCTGCCCTTTATGCAAAGCAGAAGAATACATTTGCAAGGTGAGGAGCCCTGACTCCCACTGGAGGTGGCCATGCCTGTCAAGCAGAAATGGGCTGCAGCAGGGAGCTGGGGGTCCCCAGAGCACCTCCTTACCCTGCACTCTGCTCAGGATCATGAGTAGTTTAAGGGGAAAGGCACAAGTAGTGGAGGTGTTGAGGGGAGTCCATTTATACTATTAGAAAATATTTTAACTGTTGCACTTTACAGCATCATTTCAACATCTGAAGAGGGGACCTACAGGAAATCTTGGGAGGGACTGCTTAAAAGGACTTGCAGTAATAGGACTAGAAGTAATGGTTTTAAATTACAGCAGGGTAGATTTAGGTTTGATATTAGGAGGACGTTCTTTACTATGAGGGTGGTGGTACACTAGAACACGTTGCCTGGAGATGTCGTGGCAGGTCCATCCCCTGAGACATTCCAGACCGAACACCACAGGTCCCTGAGCAACCTGATCTAGTTGTAGATGACCCTGTTTACTGTAGGGGGATTTGGACAAGATCAGCTTCTGTGGTCCCTTACAGCTTGATGCATTCTATGTTTCATGTTAAGGGACTGTTGAATGGGGGCAGGAGGAATGATTTGTTCAGACTCAAAGGTGACAAACAAGGGAAGGAAAAGAAATATTGATTTAGGGTGGTTGCCCAGGAGGAATGGGATGAAATTTCAAAGGGAAGAAGGAATGTTGTGTATTAGGAAATTCATCCTCAAACTGAGATCTCAAAAGCTATGAATAATATCCCAGGGGAAGCTTCTTCACCCCCAGGCATTTTTAAACTAGTTGAGAATAAACGATATGAAATTACTATAGAGTGAAATCTTATAGTGGTAAGGGGGTGAAAAAGATAACCTAATAGGGTTTTATTCTCTTTTTTTTTTTTTGAACTCTATTTTGTCCTTCATTATGCAGCAGGCACAAACTGTTCGTTTGCATATCAAGAAGCATACTACTACTGCTATGTACACAAGCATCTGCTGAACATTATCTCTTTTGTACAACCCCCAAGAAAGGGTACTGGAGTACAGTTTCATCCTGAACTTGTTGTAAGTAGCAATGTAAAAGGTATTTTTATCCTTCAGTCTCTTATTCCTGTTTCAGGGGTAACGTTTCTTAGTCATAGAACTGTGGAGGCTGGAAGAAATCTCTGAGATCATCAAGTCCAGCTACTCTCCTAGTACTCACAATCCCTGCACTAATGCTAAGTCACTACCACTTAACCATGTCCTTCATCACCACATCCTTGTTTTTTAAATACCTCCAGGGATGGTGACTCTACCACTTCCCTGGGCAGCCTGTTACAGCCTGATAACCTTTTCAGTGAAGACATTTTTCCTAATATACAACTTAAACCTCTCCTAGCACAACTTGAGGCCATTTCCTCGCATCCTATCACTTGTTACACAGGAGAAGAGACCAATTCCCACATTTCTTCAACCTGAGGATAGACCTCAGCTGCCTCTGATAAAGATTAAACAACTCCAGCTCCCTCAGTCATCCCTCATAAGTCTTGTGTTAAAGACCCTTCACTAGCTTACTTGCTTTCCTCTGGACATGCTGCAGCACCTCAATGTCCTTCCTGTAGTGAGAGGCCCAAAACCAAATTCATTATTCTAGATGTTGAGTAGAGAGGGACAATCACATCCCTAGGCCTGCTATCCACAGTATTCCCAATGCAAAACAGAATGCCATTGGCCTTCTTGGCCACCCCTGCACACTGCTGGCTCATATTCAGCCAGCTCTCAACCAGCAGTCCCAGCTCCTTCTCTCTGGAGAAGGTCTCCAGTCACCCTGCTCCAAGCCTGTAAAGTTACATGGGGTTGTTGTGGCCCAAGTGCAGCTACTCGACACTTGACCTTGTTGAATTGCATAGAGTTGGTCTCAGCCCATCTTTCCAGTCTGTTCAGATCTCTCTGCAGAGCCTTCCGGGCCTCCAGCAGAAACGCATGTTCACCCAACTTGGTGTGATGTGGAAACTTACTGAAAGTGCCTTGATCCCCTCATTCCTATCATTGATAAAGATATTAAAGAGACCTGGCCCCAGTACTGAACCCTGGGGAACACCACTTGTAACTGCCCCCCAGCTGGATTTAACTCCATTTACCACATCTTTAGCACTGAGTTCAATCACTGTGAAGAACTTCAGATAGGTTTTATTCAGCATACTTAGAAAAAAGCTACTTCTGTCATTTGAGGCAGTGTATCACCTTAAAACCTTAGTCAAAAACAATTTGGTAAGCACAATTCAGTTATCTCCTTATAAACTGTCACTGTCTTTTCTTGGTAGGGTTGTGTGGGATGTAAAAAATCAGAAATGCTCAATACTGAGCAAGCCTTACATGTCCCTGTTAAACTTCGAATGCTCTTCTCTGGGTTTGGATTGAGACCAAAATAACTTTCTTGTGTTCATGACTGACTGAATGCCTGTCATGCTTATTCTTAACACAGACCTTGGCAAACAAAGACTTTTATTCTCTTGAGTTTTTCTTTTTACATAAAAAGGTGAAAATTACTGAAAATGATGAAAGAGCACAGGGGTCAAAGTACATTGACAGCAGAATCAAACCCTGATTTTTACCATCTGGTCAATGAAGTTCATTCCGAAACAATGTCTAAAAAGTCCTTTTATTTTTCTTCCATTTTCTTTTGTATGCATGTATCTTGAAACACAGGTTTACAGAGAACCTCTGACTTTTAACAGAATACTGAAGTTCACATCACATGTTTAATAATGCATTCCAGAAAGGCACCACATCAGTTGAGCCTCATGTGTTAGCTCCCATCCTTAATCCCTGAGTTCAACTTTTCTCTTTCAATTTTCCCTGTATTGTTTTGTTTTTCTTTCTTTTTCTTCTCTGTAAGAATAGTTTCAAACCAAGATGCACTTACAGATGCTAAGAGAAATCTTAGTTTAAGAAGGTATTTACCATATTCTTGAAACTAAGCATTTACCAAGCCTTATTTACTTCAAATGAGTATTAAGAACATGATCATTTTTCTAAAAAGCAGAGCTTGTCTGTCATTGAACTTTGGGAACTGTGTTGGTGGATTTATTCTTGGGAATCATGAAGTTTCTTCTGTACTGAATATAAAAAAGAAGAATTGCTTTAATCAACTTAGAATCATAGAATTGTTTTGGTTGGAAAAGTCCTCTAAGATCATCGAGTCCAAACATCTACCTCACACCACCACGTACTGAAGTGCCATATCCACAAGTTTATTAAACATAATCCACATGGTGGTGTTCAGGATTACATCGCTATGAAGACTAAATTTGTCTCACTATACATGGTGGAGTTTGTATTAAGAAGCTACTTTATCTGAGGTAGGACCAGCAAAATATTCAGGACCTTAGCTCTAAAACCTCTGGCTGGACCAGAGGAGGAAGTAGGGTAGGCATGTGATGATATTTTCCACCTCAAGCTCTCTTGAGGTTGGCTCTTTACAAGAATAGTATGGAGATCTCAAGTACCTTTCTGTGTTTCCACTTACATAGAATGGTAGAGTTTGGAAGGGACCTCTGGAGATTATCAAGTCCAGCCCTCCTGCCAAAGCAGGATCACTTAGGGCAGGCCACACAGGAATGTATCCACATGGATTAAAGGTCAGTTACCAAAGATAGAAAAGCAGCCGTCCACGGAGTTCAGAGTGTAGAAGCTCATGGTTCACAGTACACTTCAGTTGTAACTGAGGACCAATCCAGAGGATAAGAATGTGGTCTGAAATGGTTGATCACAAAACATAGTGGTATAGAGCACTGAGTTTTAATCTGTGCAATTCTTTGCAATCAGCCTTAGAATCTGTTTTGATAATGGAGCAGCTGGGAAATGAGGTATTTGTTGATGCAAAAACCAACTTCCAGTAGCTTACCTTCAGGACAGAGAGACTGTGTGGGTTGGGCAGGGGAGGGTAATATTAGTGCCTTGTGGATAAAGGACAAAGACACTGAGAGAAGGGTGGAAAGAAGGTATTGGAGTAGGTTGCCTGGGAGGTGGTGGAATCACCACCTGCAGGCATTCAAGAAGCATGTGGACATGGCACTTTGGGACATGGTTTAATGGCCATGGTCGCGTTAAGTTGATGATTGTATTCAATGATCTTAGAGGTCTTTTTCTATCAAAAGAATTCTATAACTCTATAAGGAGTTGAATGAAAGCCATATGTATGGGGTTCAGTTACATGACAAGAATTAAATGATTTGTCTTTATGGTTGGATTTGATGATCTTGAAGGTCTTTTCCAACTTAAATGGTTCTATGATTCATTATTTTGCCATCTGGGTGGAGTATACTGTGGACTGGGGCACCAGGATAATCCCTGATCCCTCAGGGATCAGTCCTGGGACCAGTCTTGTTCAACATCTTTGTGGGCGACATGGACAGAAGCATTGAGTGCACCCTCAGCAAATTTGCTGATGACACCAAGCTGTGTGGTGCAGCAGACACACTGGAGGGCAGAGATGGCATCCAGAGGGACCTGGACAGGCTGGAGAGGTGGGCACAAGCCAACCTCATGAGGTTCAACAAGGCCAAGTGCAAGGTCCTGCATCTGGGTCGAGGCAATCCCAAGCACAAATGCAGTGAGAGGACTAGGGGGAATGGAGCAAAACTGGAGGTGGGGAGATTCAGATTAGATGTGAGGAGGAAGTTCTTCACCATGAGAGTAGTGAGAGCCTGGAATGGGCTGCCCGGGGGGTGGTTGGGGCCACTTCCCTGGAGGTGTTTAGGGTCAGGCTGGATGAGGCTGTGTCCAGCCTAATCTAGGGTAGGATGTCCCTGCCCATGGCAGGGGGTGTTGAAACTAGGTGATCTTTGTTGTCCCTTCCAACCTTGACTGATTCTATGATTCTATGATTCTAAATGCTTGATAAATATTGGTAGGACTTTCTTCTGACTTGGTAACGTCAGTGTCAACTTACTCAGGAGATTGGTTTATTTGTAGTCTCTGCAGGACAGGAATAAAAGTAAACACCCACCTCATTAATTTTAATGTAATGTATGGAAGGGCTAAACAAACTTGTATGGCTCTATTTCTTAATAAACTTTTCATAATGATTTATTTGTTTATCAGCTTTACATTGGTTAGTCATCTGCATTGTTTTACTCTTGTTATATAGCCTGAAAGAATAAATTAAACTAAGTGAGTATTAAGGTCCTTTTAAACATTTTTGTTTAGAATTTCCCTACCAGCTCTGTAAAGATCTTTACATTTCCAGGTTCTCCGAGTGATCTTCTAGCATCTCCTGTGTTTGCCTAAATGTAGAACTGAAAAAGGGAAAATCTAGTTCTCTTAGATATGCCCTCTGGGATTAATTACACTCATTTGACTAGACTAGCATTTAGATCTGAATTGTAGTCATGAATCAGTTAGACCTTAATTAAAAGTCATGTTTGGGTGCAAAAGGCAATGTCAGACTTTCAAAGAAGCTGCTTTGTAATGTGCAGAAATTAGTTTTAATAATAATTTCTGTATGGGATTTAAATTTCAATTTATCCTTCAGAATGCTCTCTCTGGCAGTATAACCTTCTTGCTCCACTTTCCATATTTGAGTAGTCTCAAAAGAGGTAAAATATGGTGAAACAAACAAAAAAGCCCCCCAAAAAACAAACAACAACAAAAAAAACCCAACCAAAAATTCAATTCCCCTCAATATTTAAGGAGTTTTGACAAAGTTAAGGCTTCATCAGGTGTTTGATGGTGTCTCACTTCTATCTAGAGTATGTTGAAATACTAACACTCTTACAGTACAACATAATTGCTTTCTTCTAAAGAAGACAAGAGTTCTCATTTTATCTTTGTTTGGTTTGGTTTGTTGTTTTGGTTGGTTGGTTGGTTGGATTCTGGGGTTTTGTAGATTTTTTTATTATTGTTGTGTTTTTAAAGTGTGCTGTATTATGCCAGAACTACAGAATGTTAAGTGTTGTTAGGGATCTCCAGAGACTGAGTCCAACAGCCCTACCAAAGAGGTTCACCGAGGGCAGGCCAGATAGGAGCATATTCAGGTAGTTTTTCAAAGTCTCTAGAGAAGGAGTCTCCACAAGGTCTTCGTGAATCCTCTTCCAGTGCTCTGCCACCCTCACAGGAAAGAATTTTTTCCTCATGTTGAGACATTAACTTCCTGTGTTCCAGCTTGTGTCTGTTGTCCCTTGTCCTGCCAGAGGACACCACTGAAAAGAACGTGACCCCTTCTTGTTGACATCCATCCTCCTGGTATTGTAAACATTGATCAGATCCTCTCTCAGCCTTCTCTTCTCTAGGCCAAAGAGTCCTAGGTCTCTCAGTTTTTCCTCATTAAACAGACATTCAAGTACCTTCACCACTCTTGAAGCCTCCATTGGACTCTCTGTAAGTAATCTCCAAGACATTGAAATTATTGCCAAGTTCTGGGTGGTCCAAGATGCAGAAAGAGCACCTGTATGCACCATGCCATGAGGGGTATTCAGCTGACCATCTTCTTCATCCTTGCACATGATGATATTTACAGGAGTTACTCCGAATTTAGAATCATGAAGCTGTTGAGTTGGAAGAGACCTTTTTGATACCATGTTTCAGATTTTATTTTTATGCTTATTTGTGGATTGTCACACTATCATTGTCGGTAGTATATTTACTTTTATAGTAGATCCATGCCTGTTTCAAGGTGCTTTGCTCCTGTTGCCAAAGGCAGAAGCTCTGCGATTTCCATTCATGTGCAGCCCCAAAATGCAACTCTGGGGCTGATATAATTAGAGCACATTTCTAATTGTTTTCCAGCCTAGGTCTGCTGAACAGCAATTACTTTGAAAGAAAGGCCCTATGCCTGATTTATTTTATTTTTTTATTTAAAAAAAAAAAATAATTTCCACTGTTCCTTTTCCACAGCCTTGCAGCAGAAAGATGGAGGGACCCAAGAGGTAAATAGTGCTTTTTCTATTTCTTGGTGAAATGAAAAAGAATACAATGCATCCAGCACAGTAATTTCCAAGTATACAAAGGTAGCTGCAAATGGAAAGGACCTTGAATGGAAAAAAAGTTCTTTGAGAGATGACTAGAAATAACAGACAGATATTTCACCAAGGGAAATTGAGATTGGATATTAGAAAAACAAAACAAAACAAAAAGATCATATTTAGTACAAAATATCACTCCTTGAGGAAGACATGGGCTGCTGTAACTGAAAGTCTTTAAAATAAGTTAGGCCCATTGGGAATGCTTGTGAGTAGACAACCCTGCTTTGTCCAGAGCAATAGATCACAGAATTGCTACGGTTGGAAAAGACCTTCAAGATCATCAAGTCCAATCATTATCTAACTCTACCGTGGCCACTACTACACCATATTATCGAGCACCATATCTAGAGGACTTTTTAAAATTTCCAGGGAGAACAATTCAAATACTTTTCTGGTTTCTCAGACTTTGAGAATCCTGTGGGCCGAGAAGTCTTTCCTAACCTGCCCTGGCATCACTTGATGCTGTTTCCTCTCGTCCTATCAGTTGTAACTTATGAGAAGAGACCAACCCCCACCTCTCTACAAGCTCCTTTCAGGGCAATGAGGTCTCCCCTCAGCCTCCTTTTCTTCAGGCTAAACAACAGTTCTCTCAGCCAATCCTCAAAAGACTTACTCTCAGTGACCTCTCAAAGTGTCCTCCAGTTTTCCTGAACATGATGTACACTTTTGTTGCATTGTGTTTCAACCATATTTCCACAAAATTCTCAGAATCTTGATGCCATCCTGTGGAAATGCCAAATGCTGTCAAACAGCAGATCTTGCAGCAGAGCAGGAGATGACTCTTAACTAATTATAACAGTGATGACTACAGGGTTCACACACAAACAAGCATACCACACGCCATCTGCTTCATTGATGTAGATACAAAGTGGTCCAAAGCTTTCATCTGAGGATCTCAAAAGCATTTTACAAAGTAGAAATAGAAAGTGACATTATCCTAATTGCCCAGTTAGATGAGCAGGATCACCACCTTCCTTAATTGCTTGACAATATTGTAGCCTGCCATCTTCTTGAAGAGATGTTCCTTATTTAGGGCTCATCCATGTGCAAAGGTTGTTCTGCTTAATAATTCTGGGGATACTTGGAGGTGAAATTGTTCTGTTGTGCCACAGACTGTATGCCTGTGGGTGTATATGCACATTTACCTGTTATATGAGGAAAAGGTGAGAGAACTGGGGTTGTTCAGTCATGAGAAGAGAAGGCTTAGGGGAGACCTTATCAGCATGTAGCAGAATATCAAGGGTGACTACAAGGACAATGGAGACTTTTTTTTTTACAAGGAGTGACATGAAAAAGACATGAGGTGATGAGTACAAGTTACTCCCTGGGAGATTCTGATTGGAGTCCAGAAGAAAATTTTTCACCAAGAGGCACTGGAATCATCTCTCAAGGGAAGAGGTGCTTTCTCCTGTACTGGACAGAGGAACCCAGAGAAAGATAAGGAATCTGGGGCAGGAGTTGGCAGGATTCATTGACAGGCATTTAAACTAGATTTGAAGGAGGAGGGGTTAATAATCTCATCTCTGCTGTGACACACAGTGGGGTAGCACAACAGGGGCAAATGGATGGAGTGCTAGTAAGGTTAGTAAGTGACTTATTGCCCTGAGGCAAGCCAGGGACAGTGCACCAAGGCACCCCAATCAAATCAAGGTAGGCTTGCCTAAGAGGGTCACATAGCCAGCCCAGCTGAAGTGCCTCTACAAAAATGCACGCATCTTGAGTAACAAACTAAATGAATTAAGGGCCACTGTGGTGCTGCAGAGCCATGACATAGTAGCTAATATTGAAATTGGGTGGGATAATTCCTGTGACTAGAATGTAGGGATAACTGCTACAAGCTCTTTAGGAAGGACAGACAGGGTAGGAGAGGAGGAGGTGTTGCTCTTTACATCAGTGACCAGCTGGAATCAGTGGAGCTTCACCTGGGGAAGGATGATGTGCTGGTTGAGAGCATATGGGTTAAGATTAAAGGGAAGACAGAGGAAGGTGATGTTAGAGTAGGGGTCTGTTGAAGGCCATCTGACCAGCAGAACCAAGCAGATGAGGCCCTGCATAAGCAGATAGAAGTGGCTTCATGGCAACAGGCCCTTGTACTCATAGGGAATTTCAATTACTTTGGCATCTGCTGGAGAGGTAACACAGCAAGGCACCAGCTATCCAGGACATTCTTGGAATGCAGAAATGACGACTTCCTGCTCCAATTGGTAGAGGAACCAACAACAAAAGGTGCTATGCTGGACCTTGTTCTCACTACCAGGGAAGGGCTGGTGGCCAATATGAAGCTCAGGAGCAGCCTTGGCTGCATTGACCAAGATGTATTAGAATTTAAGATCCTCAGGGCACCTAGAAGAATGTATTCCAAGCTTACAACCCTGGACTTCAGGCATGTGTACTTTTATAGCTTCAGGGATCTGCTGGCCAAAGGATTGTGGGACAAAGACCTAGAGGGAAAGGGGACCCCGAACAGCTGGGACATATTCAAGAATCACCTTCTCTGTGCCCAGGACCAAAGTACACTGACGAAGATGAAGACAGGAAACAATGTTAGGAGACCTGCCTGAATGAGCAAGGGGCTCCTGGACACATTATCACACAAAAATTCTACAAGGAGTAGAAGAAAGGACAGCTGGAATAAGAAGTATATAAGGAAGCTGTCCCAGCAGCAAGACACTTGGCTAGAAAAGCTAAAGCTTAGTTTGAATTAAATCCAGCCAGGGAGATCAAAGGGAATAGCAAAACTTTCTATAGGTATATTTATAGCAAAAAGAAGACTAAAGAAGGTTTGGGCCCCCTCAGAACAGAAATGGGAGAATTGGTGACAAGTGATGTGGAAAAGACTGAAGTTCTTACTGATTTCTTTATCTCAGCCTTCACTGGCAAGGGCTCCAGCCACACTCCTGAAATCACAGAAGATAATAGCAAGGGCGGCAAGAAGGAACTACCCATTGTAAATGAAGATCAGGTTCATGACAATCTGAAGAACTTGAGAGTGTACAAGTCCATGGGACCCACTGGGGTGCACTCATATGTACTGATGGAATTGGTGGATGAGGTCACTAAACCGCTCTCATTATATTCCAAAAGTCCTGGCAGTATAGTGAAATCCACACTGACTGGAAAAGAGGAAACATAACTCCCATTTTCAAAAAAGGAAAGAAGGCTGATCCAGTGAACTACAGGCCAGTCAGTCTCACCTCCATGCCTGTTAAGATCCTGGAGCAGATCCTCCTGGAGGCACTACTGAGACAGGAGAATAGTGAAGAGGTGATTTGGTCCCATCAGCATGGCTTCACCAAGGGCAGATCCTGCCTGATAAACCTGGTGGCCTTCTATGAACAGGTCACAACATTAGTAGATGAGAGTTGAGCAACTGATGTCATTTATCTGGACCTGAGCAAAGTCTTTGACACTGTCCTGCACCACATTCTGGTCTCCAAGCTGGTGAAACATGGGTTTGATGGGTGGACCACCAGAGGGATAAAGAACTGGCTTGATGGCTGCACCCAAAGAGTGACTGTCAGTGAGTCCATGTCCAGGTGGAGGCCAGTGACAAGTGGAGTCCCTCAAGGATCAGTACTGGCACCAGTATTGTTTAACATCTTTGTCAGCGACATGGATGGTGGCAAGTTTGCCAACAACACCAAGCTGTGTGGTGTGGCTGACATGCTGGAGGGAAAGGATGGCATCCAGAGGGACCTTGACAGGCTAGACAGGTGGCCCAAGCCAACCTCATGACATTCAACGAGACCAAGTGTAGGGTCCTGCATCTGGGTTGGGGCAATCCCAAGCACTAATGTAGGCTGGGCAGTAACTGTCTTGAGAGCGGCCCTGAAGAAAAGGACTTGAGGGTGCTGGTGGACAAGATCAACATGAGCCACCAATGTGCACTTACAATCCAGAAAGGCAACTGCATCATGGGCTGCACCAAGAGAAGTGTGGCCAGCAGGCTGAGAGAGGTGATTGTGCCCCTCTACACCACTCTTGTGAGACCCCACATGGAGTACTGCATCCAGTTTTGGAGCCTCTGTTACAAGAAAGAGATGGACATGCTGGAACGTGTCCAGAGAAGTGCCACAAGGATGATCAGAGGGCTGGAGCACATCTCCTATGAGAACAGGCTGAAAGAGTTTGGGTTGTTCAGTCTGGAGAAGAAAAAACTCCAAGGAGACCTTACTGTGGCTTTCCAGTATCTGAAGGGGGCTATAAGGTACAAGAAAGCTGGTGAGGGATTTTCTAGGGTGTTGGGTAGTGATAGGACTAGGAGGAATGGATCCAAGCTAGAGGAGGGTAGATTTAGATTAGAAAGAAGTGCTTCACCATAAGGGTGGTGAGACACTGGAATGGGTTGGTGGTGGAGGTGGTGGAAGTCCCATCCTTGGAAGTTTTAAAGGGCAGGATGAATGTGCCTCTGGGCAACCTGGTCTAGTGGAAAGTGTCCCTGGCCATGGCAAAGGGATTGGAACTAGATGATCCTTGAGGTTCCTTTCTACCCTGATAATTCTGTGATTCTGTGATTTATGGCCTCAACAAAGAGTATTACTCCCACCTAATAATATCTGAATAGGTCTGTGTAAAGCCACCACCATTATCTACCTAGTGTACTTTCACAAAAGCAAATGATTAATGATGGTAAGAGTTGAGAAAGATGCCTTCTCCTTTGCAGAATGCTTTCGAATCATAGAATTGTTTTGGCTGGAAAAGACCTCTAGGGTTGTCAAGCTTAACTTTCAACCTTACACCACCATGGCCACTAAACCATGTCCCAGATACCCATGTCCACACATTTCTTGAACACCTCCAGGGATGGTGACTCCACCACCTCCCTGCACAGCCTGTTGCAATGCCTGAACACTCTTGCAGGAAATATTTTTTTTCCCAATATTCTATCTAAACCTCCACTGCATCAATTCCAGGCCAATTGCTTTCATTCTATCACTTGACAGCAGGGAGAAGAGACTAACACTCCACCTCACTCCAATCTTCAGTCAGGTAGTTATAGAGAACAATGAGGTCTCCTCTCAGCCTCCTCTTCTCTAGACTAAACAATCCTAGTTCGCTCAGCCACTCCTTGTGAGGTTTGTTCTCTAGACCTTTTACCATGCCCTTTCTGGACATGCTCCAGCACCTCAGTGTCTTTGTAGTGAGTGGCCTAGAACTGAACCTGTCACTCAAGGTGTGGCCTCACCAGTGCCAAGTATGGTGACATGATCACTTTCCTTGTGCTTCTGGCTGCTATTTCTGATCCAGACCAGAATGCTGTTGGCCTTCTTGGTGACCTGAGCACACCTTGGCTCATGTTCAGATGGCTGTCAACCAGCACCCCCACTTTGTTTTCTGCTAGGCAGCTTTCCAAACACTCTATCCCAAGTCTGGACAGTTTCATGGGGTTGTTGTGACCAAAGTGCAGGATTCAGCACTTGCCCTTGTTGAATTGCATGCAGTTGGCTTCAGCCCCTCTGTCCAGCCTGTCCAGATCCCATTCTACAATGGGAGCCTTCCTACCTTCAAGCAGATCAACTCTCCCACCTGACATCTTCATCTGCAAGCTTACAGAGTGTGCACTCAATTCCTTCACCCACATTAAAGATGCAGATATTAAAAACAACCAACATAGATGAAAGAAACTAATGAATAAAGATGTGCCCCAGTCTTCCACCCCCCCCCAATTATTTACAGAAATAATTTCCTAACCATTTCACTGTGCACTTAAACCTTAATGTGGAGAGAAGCTACAATTCTAAGGAGTAAAAGTGTAACAGCCATGTCATGACTGAATGTGTGCTGACAAGGAAGTCATATCCACTCTGGTTCCTTTTCAATATCTGTATAAGCCAAAGCACATGTAGAACATCAGAATGCTTCACGGAGGCCACATAAATCCACATTTGGACCCTAATAACATTTTCCAAAACTTCCTTTCAGCAAGCCATTTCTTGTCCTGCTCTCATTTTTGTAAAATCCACTCTGCAGGTGAGATAAAAGGACTTTCCCCCCCTCCACCCTCCTTAAATTCTAGCAGCTGAAAGCAACCTTTGCCATCTTTGTCTACATGGGGATTTTTTTAACTGTTGGGGTTTCTTTTTGTCTTATTTATTTATTTATTCTCCAGGGAAACCAAGTATTTTTTGCTCATGGTGAAACAGGAGATCAGCTGCAGCAGAACATGAAGTACAAGCTGACCTGAGGCAAAGCACAGCTGAACAACAGCAATGCAAACTTCTCCTTGGTTCTGCTGCCCAAGGTCTTCCAATGATAAACCTTTGGGAGCCATTAAATGGGAATCAAGTATTCTGTTACAGTTGTCTTTTTTTATTAAAACCAGTAAATGTGGCTGAACATCTGATAGTAAATAATTTCCCCCCAACTCTCTGCAGATAAAGGAAGATTTTGAAGGGCATAAGGCACTAGCTCTTAGAAGAAACAATTCTGAGATGGTTGGAGGCAACAGCTGCATTTGTGATCAGACAGGTCAGTGACATTAATAATGTTTCAATACATATTTAAAGGCTACCTGACCCTCATACAAATATTGTGGACATCTCATCTCTGGAAGTGTTTAAGATCAGGCTGAGCTCTACTCATGGCAGAGGGATTGGAACTAGATTATCTCTTTCTGGGGTCACTGTCCCCTCCCAGGAACATTCTGGGAAGGGAAAAAAAAAAAAAAAAAAAAAAAAAAAAAAAAAAAAAGAAGAAGCTGTGTGTTTAAAGCAGAGTCTAGTCCAAATTTGTAAAATTTACTTGGCTTCCACCATGTCAAAGCTAAGGGACAATGGAAATACTTTGAGGAACTGGGGAATTCTTCAGCAGATGTGAAAGGGTAGGGGAATAACAAGGTAAAAGTGTCATCTGCTTTCACTTATAAGTGGAACTGAACTTTGCTATGTTGGTGAGGTCTGAGAAGAAAGCTAACTTTATTTAGCTTTTGACCAAGATATTTGGAATCATGTATGATATCATTTAAACTTTGCAATTAGTCATAGAATCATAGATTCACAGAATGCTGTGTTGGAAGGGACCTTGAGAATCATATCCATGAGGTCCATCCTTCATCTGTGCACATGGACATGACTAGGGTACAAATGGGCTTACCCAATTTCTGGTTTCATTGTGTCATGGATGGAAAACAAGGACAGATGTGGATGCAATATTCTAGGGACAGAAAGAGATATTTGTTGATCATGTCAGTGCATCTAAAAGCATACAGCACTGAAAAACCTAGCCACTTAATTTTCTCTGATCAGTACTAATTAAAAAAAATGTTGGAATGAGGAGCAGCTGAAGAATATCCAACTATTTCTATGATCAGAGTTGCCTTCAGTGAAGAACAGACAAATAAATGTTGTTTGAATTGGCAAACGCTTATTGCAGAGCTTCGAGGCTGCTGAGAAAAATTAAATTCAAGGGTTTTTGTTGTTTGCTTGGTTTTGTTTTGGTTTTGTTTTAAACAAAGATGCATTTATTATTCTTCCTGCTACTTAGTACCCAATAGCTTTAATAGATATAATAATAGGGCCACTAGATTAGACCCAAAAGAAACTACAAAAGCCAGATGTTGTAACATGAATATCTGAGTGGGACACTTCTGTTCACTGAATTTCACTCCTTGGGGTTGTTTAATTTTCAGAAGAGGAGGCTGACAGGAGACCTCATTGCCCTCTACAACTACCTTAAAGAAGGTTGGAGTGAGGTGGGGCTTAGCTTCTTCTTACATGCAACTAATGACAGGGCAAGAGGAAATGGCCTCAAGCTGTGTCAGAGGAGATTCAGCTTGGATATTAGGAAAGATATTGTCACAGAAAGAGTTATCAGGCATTGGAACAGGTTGCCCAGAGAGGTGGTGGAGTTTCCAACCCTGGAGGTAATTCAGAGACACATGGATATGATGCTGAGGGACATGGTTTAGTGGTAGTACCTCAGCAGTAGTGGTGGAATTGTGAGCCCTAGGTGGGTGGTTGAACTTGATGATCTCAAAGGCCTTTTTCAGCTTCAATATTTCTATGATTCTGTGAAGCTGAGAATGGAAGGAATGTCTAACCCTGCCTGCTCAGTGGTTTCTTTGGTCTCACTTACCTTTTACATAGAAGCAAAAGACCACATGTAGTGTCTGATCTTCCTAAAATTTTGCCTAGGGTGGGGAAGCTGTCATCTGCCTTTTAAGGGAGGTTGCAGCCACTTGGAGCCATGTCAGCTCTTCAGTGAGACCGTGCTAGCCGTCTTCATAGATGTGAAATTACACCTCAACTTGAGGAAAAATGTTCTTTGCTGTGAGTGTTCTGGAGCAGACTGCCCAAATAGGTTGTGGTGGGATTGTGAGCTCTAGGGGAGTGTTTGAACTTGATCTCAAAGATCTTCTCCAACCTCAACATCTCTATGGTTCTGTGCTCCATTTTCTAACATCTGTTGCCAGTGGCCTTGCAAAGTACCCACACTTAAATTGACATCAGTAAAAAGTGTTTAAGGAGGGCTTTTGACTGAGGGGAGGCAGGACTTCTGTCCTGAATGCTGTGTGTGGTACAAGGAGTTTGAGGAGGAAACCCCTGGTTTAGAAGCAACATGCAGTTATTGTGAAACATGCCTACTCTGAAACCTCTGCTTTCCTGGCATCACCACTTGCTTTGGTTTATTCTAGAACTGTGTGGAAAAGTATTACATACATTAATATTTGTATCTCTGCTGGGGTGAACAGCAATGGAGAAGTGTACACTGTAAGAGCTGTTTCACCTGGATTCTTGTCTGTGACTCTGCAGAGCTGTTGTCTTCCTTAATCTTCTTCACATTATTTTTAGGTTCTGACAGTAAAAAAAGCTATCAGCTCGCTGGATTCAATTTTCAAGAAATGCTAGTGACAGAGCAAGAACTTCTGCCAATCTTCTTAACTTGCACTGAAAGCCTGTGGTATTGTAGGTGGCATGAGCACAATATTGAGGGGGAAAACGGCAGCCATCAAAGAGTGCTTGTAACAGAACTGTTCTGCTAGATTTTGGACATTAGGGAGAAGTTCATTACTTTGAGGGTGGCTGAACATTGGAATAGGTTGCCCAGGAGGTGATGGAGGTCCCAGACCTGGAGATATTCAAGATCAGGTTTGATGGGGCTCTGAGCAACCTGATCTAGTTGGGAAAGTACTTACTGCAGCTGGGGGGTTGGACTAGATGACCACTGGAGATCCCTCCCAATCTAATGGATTTTATGATTTTGTGACTCCTTGTTTCACAGAGAAATGTCTGGATTTAGAAGGCATAGCTTGGACACAGTCCTGCAATTTACACTGTCAAGCCTAACTCCAATGTCCCCTTGACTACTTGTCCTAATCACTCACTTTACGAAGAGTGTTTTTCTTTTCGTGAGTCTCTTAGCATAGTTCTTCCTCTGGTACTACCTCTTTTTGCTCTTTGTTGCTGAAGAGGTGGCAAACTGTGTTCATTGTTTCGGCTCCTTCCTGAAAAAAAAGACCCTCCTGACTTTAAAATGCAAATGAAACACATTGGAGAAGGAATGTGACCCTGCACTTTTTGATAGCCGGTGTCCAAGACAGATATCTATCTTTCTTTCCTGAAAACCTAGTCCTTTTGAGAAGAAAAAAGGCAAGAACAGAAAGGTGCTGGCCTTATAACATGTAGGCAAAGTGTGTTGCTTTTGTGTCCCTAAACGTGCCCTGTAGGTACTCATTCCTTGACTGCTCTGCAGTACATGCTGAGTACCAGAAGAGGACTACAAAGATGACCAGAGTGCTGGAGCAGTGTGCAAATTTGGTCTGTTCATCATGGAGAAGAAAAGGCTTAGGGGAGGTCTTATAGTAACCTTCCAGTACCTGAAGTGGGCTACAGAAAAGTTAGGGACTGACTTCTTACAAGGGAGGGTAGTGATAGGATGAGGGGCAATGGCTTAAACTGGAACGGTGTAAATTTAGGCTGGATATTAGGAATAAATACTTTACAATGAGGGCGGTGAAACACTGGAAGAGGTTGCTCACAGAAGTGGTGGACATCCCTCTCTGGAAGTGTGCAAGGCCAGGCTGGATGAGGTCTTGAGCAATCTTGACTAGTGGGAGGTGTCCTTGCCATGGCAGAAGGGTTGGAATTAGATTGTCTTCAGAGTCCTTTCCAATACAAACTGTTCTATGATTCTGTGATCAGAAAAAAAATAAAAGAGCATGTATAGGAGAAGCAATAGTTCTTCAGAAGGATGCAACAGTGTAGGATTAGGCTTTGTCTTTTAATACAAGGAAAGCTATACTGGATTCAGTGTGGTTGGTGATGGGAAATGCCCTAAGCTAGCTATGATGCCACAGTATCTTTTGTGACTTGGTGATCTAGCCCTCTAATAGCAGCACTTGGCACAAGGGTCTGTACTCTGAAGGTGGTCTTGAAAAAGCTTACTTGATAACTCAGGACTTGATTCTCTAGTTAAGCTTCTGCAAGAATTTGCCTGCAATGTGCATGGGCTCCATGCTCAAAACATGAAATATTGGATGCCATCTTACTTGATTTGAATTGTTTTCAATGGTGTGGAAATGAGATGCTTAGAAATAAATAAACTGGCTGCTAATGATTTTTTTTTCCCTTTTCTTTTTGTTTTAATGGCTTGTACTAATTAACTGAGTCCTGTCTAGTTTCTCTCGAGTCAGAGTGACAGGAGCACAAAGATCACAGGGTGGCATTTACATTACTCTATTTTGTTAAACAGAAGAAAGCTTCCCTTTAGCAAGAGACACCTCCAAGAAAAACAATGCCAGAGGAAACAGAACCCTTTCTGTGCTCCTGAGAGCAGGGCTTCAATCCAGCAGTCTAATTAAGATGGTTATCTGCTGGTAAACAAACATAGCTGACTTCTGTACAGTGGAGGGGGGAATTTAAGGAGAAAATTTATTGATTGAGTCTGGTAGAAGAGCTACAGCTCAACAATCCACCAGATAAACACGTAACACTCTCTCACACATACATACACTGAGTGGAGGCAATTGTACTGAGGAAATTTTTTTTTCTTTTCTCATTTGTGGCTTCCTTCTACTTTTATTTTTTTACTATCAGGCTTTTCTGTGAAAGACTTTGCAGCCATGGATTTGCAACACGGATCAGTCAGTTCGGCTCTTCAGTGAATCACTTGGTTTAGTTTCTTATCCTTTGATTCTCTCAGCTGTGAAAACATTGTTGATGCCACCTTAGTTGAAATTTGTCTGCATGTCACTACAGTGTGAGTTAAGATTGTGCTGATCAAAATAATGTAAAAAATTCTCTCCTTTCTAAAGCCAAACAAGAGCATTGTAAATGAAGAGTGGACAGCTATTATTAATTTGTTTGCTTTAATTACTGCTCTGTAAAAAGATACAAAAGCCCTTTGGCTGCCTTGTCCACTTGTCTAATTTGGAAAAATACAAAGTAAAAGTTCCATAGAAACTGGTGTGTGTAGCTGGATATTAGAAAGTGTTAGAACTTCAACTGGATATTAGAAAGAAATTACTTACTATGAGAGTGGTGAGACACTGGAACAGGTTGCCCAGGGAAGTTGTGGATGCTCCCTCCCTGGGAGGTGTTCAAGGCTAGGTGAGATGAGGCCTTGAGCAACCTAGTCAGTGGAAGGGGTCCCTGCCCATTGCGGTGGGGTGGGAACTAGATGGTCTTTAAGGTTCCTTCTGACTCAAACCTTTCTGTGATTCTGTGATAACTGTTAACTTGCTTCAAAATGTCTTAGAAATCATAACTTTAGGATGGGACATATGTTTGGATATGAAGCCCTATCTGGACCAAAGGCACTCAGGAATGTGAGGACTGAGGAGACTTAACTGAGTACTGCTAGAATCTGAAGGATCAGTGCCTAGGCATTCCTGAGCAAAGACTGGATGAAGAGATTGCAGAAGACAACTACTGAGAAACCATCTCAATTATTTGCACTTGGAAAACTGTCTCTGGTGGATTAAATTCACTTGGGTAAGTACATTTCCTGTTCTGTTNATGTAGATGCATCCAAGCTAGCTCTAAACAAGGTGAGGTATACCACAAAGAAACAGCATTAGGGTAAAAAGAAAGAAACCTTTGCGTAACCAGGTCTTTCTCTGCCCATAATTTGTATAATTGACTTGAAAATTATGGAATAGGTAATATGGGCAGCTGCAGGAAATAATTCTGTGAACACAGCTAAGGCAGGGAACTGAATTGTTCTTAAGTCATGAAGAGGGCAACTTCAATTGCTTCCACTTTCTACTACTTTGCTTTCTGTTAGTTTCTTGTAATTGATACCTCAGACCTGAAGCTGATACAGTGAGATGTGCTGAGCAAATCTGAATAGAATTTCTCTGTGAGGTTTAGACGATATTAGAAAGAAATTCTTTACCGTGAGGGTGAGACACTGGTAACAGGCTGCCTAGGGAGGTTGTGGAAGTCTCCTCTCTAGAGGTGTTCAAGGCCATGTAGGATGAGGCCTTGAGCGATATGATCTAGTGGAAGATGTTCTGCCCATGACAGGGAGATGGAACTATATGTTATTTAAGGTGCCTTCCAACTCAAAGCACTCTACGATTCTATAAAATCTCGATGGTTTGGACCAAACATTGCCAAAGTGTGGGAAATGTGATGTTATTTAATTGAGCATTCACAGGCCATAAAAAAATGAGATCAAAGAGGTAGCTGAAGTGACTAGCCCACAGACAGAATCCTTATGCTGAAATGCATTTGCATTAATGTTTTGCTGGAGTGTTGAATAATGAGGAGATTAGTAAAATTCCTAGGTCTTTGTAATGAGTTATGAAGAGGAACAGAACAAGTTAAGTTAGCAAACTGCTAATAATTCTCATAGCTGTAGTCATTAGCCTGTGGAATTCAATCAATGCCTAATATTTTAGAGCTGGGTTTTTTTTCCTTTAAAAAAAAAAAAAAGGGAAGGTAATTTAAATAAATTCAATTCATCTGACACAGTGAACACAATCAAAGAGACCAGATGGTTGAGGAAATGCCATGCAATAGTAAATGGATATAGTTCTTTGTGAAACTCTGGTGGAGTCACCATCCCTGGAGGTGTTCAAAATATACATAGACATGGTAGTTGGGACATGGTTTAGTGGGCGTGATGCTCTCAAATATCTTTCATTCTACAGTAAACCCTTTCAGCTTATTTCATGTGTGCAGCCAGTATCTGGAAGAGAAATATTTGATTTGATTAAATCTGAGGACATTTCAGGCACACAGCTGCATATGAAAGGGCTCTTCCATGGTTCCTCCCATGATACTCAAGACCAGACAAAACTGCTTTTTTCAGGCACCTGATGCAATTCACAGTGCTCCAGGCACTGGGTTTCAAAGGTGAAGAACACCAATTCCGGGGTTACAGATTTGAAAATACCACTTGATTTCTTATCACACACATCTCTCTCTTTTTTCAGCCTGCCTTTTACACTGTGATTCAGCCACAGGTCTCTCTTCCTGAAGAACATCACCTTTGGTCTTCCTCTAATAACTCTCTCTATATATTTACTCTAGCAACTGAACATGTGTCAATGCCATTGTCATGGCTGATTGTTTCTCCTTCTTTCCAAACACGACAATTCAGTGCGATGAAAAACAGCATACAGCTGGACGAATTTGTGCTGAGATCTATATGTTTTTCTTTCAGACTGAGATGGATGATGAATACTGTGCTTGGTTCTCAAACAGTGGAATAAGCTCCCCAGGGAAGTGGTTGAATCTCCTTGCTTGGAGGCATTTAAAAGAAGCAGAGATGTGGTGCTGAGGAGTATGGTTTAGCACCAGACCTAGTGGAATTACATAATGTTTGGATCTGATGACCTTACAGGTCTTTTCCAACTGAAATGATTCTATGATACGGATATGAAGAGCCAGCACAAGATCAGCAAAGGAGGCCCATGTATCTCAACAGCTTTCAAACTCACAGCAGCCGTTCCCAAAGCAGCCGAACTCTGACAAGCACTGAACAGATACTGAATTAAGAAGCTAGATATCTATATTTACAGGAGGCTTCTCTTCAGAAGGGAGATACTGAAGTAATTCAGAAAGATTCGTTCCTGGATTCATACTGATTCATTCTACTATGAATTAATGTTGCTCAGGTTTTAAAGGCTGAACATGAAACAAAGAAGAAGCTTTTCGTCACAATGCCTGGAATACACCAGCTTTGAAAGTGTATGGAACTTTTACTGAAATATTAAGAGGAAGTCCTATATAAAAGACATGTGCTGCTTATGGACATGGTTTAGCAGTTGACTTGGTGGTGTTAGGTTAAAGGTTGGATTTGATAGTCTTAATGGTCTTTTACAGCCTAAACAATTTATGATTTTAACATTTTCTCATCCTCTTATGTATGTGTAACTTATTTGGAGACTTGAGGAAAAGTGTCATTTCCCCAAAGAGGAAACATAAACAAGGCTGCAAAATATTCCACACAGCTCATGATCCTTTTGGATAGGCTTGGGGGAGATATTACAGTTGCCTTCCGGTACCTGAAGGAGGCTACAGGAGAGTTGGAGAAAGACTTTGTGCAAGGGGTTGTAATTCTAGAATGAGGTACAATCGATTGAAGTTGGAATAGGTGAGATTTAAAGTGGATATTAAGAATAAATTCTTTACAGTGAGGGTGGTGAAACACTGGAACAGGTTGCCTAGGGATGTTGTAGATGTGCTCTTTCTAGAGGTGTTCAAAGTCAGGTTGGTTGGGACCTTGAGCTACCTGGTGTAGTGGGAGGTGTCCCTGCCCCTGTCAGGGTAGGTTGGAACTATGATCTTTAAGGTCCCTTCCAAATCCAAACCATTCTATGATTCTTATAGTGTGCTCCATTAACATGTTTTATTATAGGGCAGTTCTAAATAATGGAGTCAGTAAATGAAGAGGTCAGATAAATGCATTGCATTTTTTCTGTGCTGTAGCAGTCTGACATGTTACATACAAGAAAAAGATCGACAGCTTCATAGTGGAAGCAAATTGTCTGCAACTATTAGACTGAGTTAATGAAAGAGGGAAAAAAGGAGGGGGAAGCTTATATTAAGTGCGATGCAATCATTAAACTAATGAGAGGAGCATTATTTCACCATTAGCTTAAAGACTAGGTATTTATAGTAAACGAATGTTGGAATTGAACTGAGTTATGTTTCCATTTCCCGGTGAAGCAGGAAAAAAAATTCTCATCTGTAGGAACCAGTCTACTTTGTGCACCCCTATGTGTTTGTATGGGTGTATGTTGGTTTGCAGGTGTAATATTTACCTTAGACCTGGGAAGGAGTTTCATTGACTGTTCTGAATAGCGTAAACATGACTGAAGGTAGCATTCACAGAATCACCGAATCACCATGGTTGGAAAAGACGTCTAAGATCAGCAAGTTCAACCTCTATTACACCATATCCTTGAGCACCATATCTAGAGGGTTTTAAAATCCATCAAGAGAAGCCTGTTTCAGTCTTTGAGAACCCTAATTTTTTCCTAATGTCCAACCTAAACCTCTCACACCAGTGGATTGAGAGCAGACCTGCAGATAAAGATTTGGGGGTGCTGGTTGATGAGACACTTTACATAAGCCAGTGTGGTGGTTTTGCCCCAGTTGGCAGGCCAAATGCCCACCAGAGACACTCTATCACTCCCCCTCTTGAATGGGCAGGGGAGAAGGGAAAAAAAAAGGCCAACAAATATAACAAAGACTGCTTATAAGATAGTATCAATTTAGTAATAATAAATAAGCAAAGGGCAATAGACCGCATGGAAACAAGAGCAGAGAGAGATATTAATCTCTACTTCCCATAAGATGGACGATGTTCTGGTCTTGGAAGCAGGGCTCTCTATGCTTGATGGTTACTTTTGGAGGACCGACGCCATAGACGAATCTTCCCCAATCTTCCTCCTTTACCTCCTTCTTATATCTGAGCTCACGTCATATGGTATGAAATATCCCTTTGGCCAGTCTGAATCACCTGGTTCGGCTGTGTCCTCCTAGCATCTTGGGGTGGGGAGATGTTGAGGAAAAAAAACCCAAAAAACAAAACCCAACCCCACAAACCAAAAAAACCCAGTCTGGGTGCTCAGCCCAGCAGTAGTCACAACACTGCTGCTTTATCAGTGCTTAGCTGCAGCACTGCAGAACACAGCATTAGAGGAGAATTAACCCCAGTTCAAACCAGTTCTAACCTACTACAAACAGCAATATGCGCTGGTAGCCCAGAAAGCCAGCCATGTCCTAGGCTGCATCTAAAGGAGTATTGTCATCTGGTCAAGAGAGGTGATTCTTTCCTTCTGCTATGCACTGGTGAGACCCCAGCTGGAGTAATGCATCAAGCTCTTGAGCCTCCCAACATATGAATGACTTGGATCTGTTGCAGAGGGTTCAGAAAGGGGCCACAAAGGTAATTGGAGGGCCAGAGCACCTTTCCTGTGGGAGTAGGCTGTGAAATTGGGTCTGTTCAGCTTGGAGAAGAGAAGGCTCTGGAGAGACTTTATAGTGGCCTTCCAGTACCTGAAAAGCACCTACAGGAAAGCTGGAGATGTTTGGGGGGGGGTGTGTTTGTTTGCTTTTTTGTTTGTTTGTTTGTTTGCTTGTTTGTTTTATAAGGGGCTGCAGTGATAGGGCAAGGGGCAATGGTTTGAAACTGGAGCAGGGTAGATTTAGAGTGGACATTACTAGGAAGTTACTATGAGGGTGGTGAGGGATGCCTCATTCCCAGAAGTGTTGAAGACCAGGCTGGATGAGGTTTTGAGCAATCTGGTCTAGTGGGAGGTGTCCCTGACTATGGCACGGAGTTTGGAACTAGATGATCTTCAAGGTACTGTCCAACTCAAGCCATTCTATAGTTCTATGATTTTTTTTCCTCAACTTCTGTTGTATTTCCCCTTTCAAGGATACCTTTTCCATGCTGATGTTTAATCTTTGTGTGTTCCTTTCCAGCTGAATCCCCTTCACATCATAGACCATCTCTGTCACCCTTTATACAATTTTGGGTTCTTCTGTTGTTTGACAGTGGTCTTATATACATGCTGTGTTTAAGATGAACCAGCTGTGACTTAGGGCCATGGCAAAAGGCTTTTTTCTTTCCTGTACTTTTACAGAGAGTGCTGATACTCTATTTTCCTCATGACCCTCCATACAACTCTGCTGATGTCTTCTGAATAATATCCATGATGACTCTCATTTTGCTAGTAGCCCAGTGCAAACCCATTCATTATCTACTTATGTTTGAGATATCACTTTTTCTCATGTACGTTCCTTTGCTTTTAAAAGCCCTGAGTTTCACATGCCACTTTACTTTCCAAGTTACTTGCAGTGCTGTTAGAAACTCTGTAACTCTTCACTGGTAGCAAATTACTGGTTATTATGGGCAAATATCAACTGCCTTACACTTGCTCTTTTCCAAATTCTTTCTGGATATGTTGAGTGACCACAGAACCTACCATATGGATGGTGTGGACATTTGGTGGATTCCTCACCTGCGTTATTAAGAGATATAGCAAACATGATGAAAGGTAAAATACCATTAATGGCAATGCCAGAACCTTGGCAATGCTTTCCATATCAGTATTAACCTCTACACCTTTGGATCATGCAAGCAACTGTCTATCTTGAAGCTGATGGGTCTCTTGAGGCTCTTACTTAGCTACACTTAAATTAGGCAAAGATCTGCAAAACGACTTCAGGTTCTGCCAACCTAGTTTCTGCCTAATGAGCCTCTCACTACAGGAAAGCCATTGAGTTGCTGGAGCATGTCCAGAGAAGGGCAACAAAGCTGGCAAATGGTCTGGAGTATGTATTCTGAGGAGCAGCTGAGGCAACTGGAATTGTTTAGTCTGGAGGGGAGGAGGCTGAGGGGAGACCTTAAAAGAGGTTGGGGTAAGGTGGGAGTTGGTCTCTTCTCCCTACCATCATGTGATATAACAAGAAGAAATGGTCTGAAACTGTGCTGGGGGAGGTATATGTTGGATATTAGGAAAAAAATCTTTACTGGAAAACTGGTCAGGTATTGGAACAGGCTGCTCACGGAGGTGGTGCAGTCATTATCCCTGGAGGTGCTCAAGAAACATGTGGATATGGCACTTTGGAGCATAGTTTAATGTCCATCGTGGTCTTAAGTTTTGGTTGGACTCAATGATCTTACAGGTCTTTTCCAACCCAAATAATGTTATAATTCTAAATATCTCATAGAAATGCAAGATCAAATAAAATATGCAATATCAAATAAAATAATAGATGGTCTAGCATCCTAATTGAATGGATTTAATAAATAATGATCAGGAATTGATAGTACAAGATTACTGACTGACTTAACAAGTATCTGTCAATACTCAACTAAATCCTTAGCACAGATCTGTCTTGATACAGAAAAAGCATTTGACAAACTTAGGTTGAGTTGTTCCTTTTGTGTAGATTTAGCTTATGTAATCCTTTCTCTACCTAGATTTTGTTGCTTTAGCATAGTCCATAATCACTCTGATTAAAAAAGAGGATAATTGATTAATCCTTAAAATCCATGCAAAAGAAGAGGGCATCCTCTTTCCCTTCTTCTATTTAACATTGTCCTTGAAGTGTTGGAGATAAAACTTAGGGCTAAACATAAGCTAACATTTGTGAAGTCAGAATGTGTGAGGTTAAACTGTTCTTTTATGCTGACTTTATACTTTTATTTATATTGGATGGGCAAAAACCATTTCCTAATATATAGGCCATGGTAGTCAACTTTGGGAAATATTCCTGGTCTAAAATCAATTGGAGTAAATCTGAGGTGATGGCAATCTCCCAAAGTATGAGAGAGAGAGAAAAACCTAATCAATAGTCCCTTTCAACTAGTCTTAAGTATTTAGATGTTCAGTTTCCTTGCAAAAGTAATGAACTTGTTAGAGCTAATCTTAATCCTTTAATTATGGAACTGACTAATGACTTAAACAGATGGTAGGCTTTCCCCCTCTCATTATGGGGGAAGGTTAATGCAATTAGAATTAATATATTGCCCAGCCTTCTTGCCATCCTAAGTACATTACCTGTTTCTGTTCCCACTCTCTTTTTAAATTTAATGTTAAATTTAATGTTTGGGGTTAGGAAAGAAAGAAAACAAAATAAAAAAAACCACTAAGGAAATTTAGACACCTTATACTCCCCAATATTATGTTGCATTTTATGCCTGCTGTCCTGGAGGCAGGTGGCTTCATTTCTAAATCATTATTTTTTACGGTACTCAATACGGCAATATAGAGAAGAGAATTAGCATCTTCCTTGCATTTAAGGGGAGTTTTGAATTCTGGTAACTTGTCTACTCCAGGACATTTAGCATGGTTGAAAGAAGCTGGAAATGTCCTCTCTTCCAGGCAGAATTTTCAGCTTGGTTAAGCTGCAAATATCTGCTACTCAGCCACCTCTGTTACAGGAGAACTGGCACAGAATGTCACAAAAGTCTTGTGGAAAATGATGGGTATGTATCTTCCACACATCCCGAGGAGAAACGTGCACTGAAGCATGCAAATTAGGGCTAATCATAAACTGTTATGTGTGAAATCAGGAATGTGTGAGGTTAAACTATTATTTTATGCTGACAATATCATTTTATTTATATTGGATGGACAGAAATATTTTTCTAATCTATAGGACATGGTAGTTACCTTTGGGAAATATTCCTGGTATAAAATCAATTGGATTTTACATTGATATATATACAATAAGAGAGAGCAAAATACATGAGAGAGAGAGAGTGAAGCTTAAGCATGGAATTACAGCATAATTTGGGTCTAAATATTGTCAGTGTGTTGAATCTTCCAGAATCCTTTTTGTGGAAGTGTTGTGCCCTTTTTTGGCAGGCTTAGAAATGCTCTGCGTGAGCAGACAGAGCCTATGTATAAATCCTGTCCCTGGTGTAACTACTAACCCACATATCTCACATTATTCACTCTAAACCCATGTACAGCAGAGTTCCTCTGACTTAGACATGTGATTCCCTTCACAGAAAATTACAAGGAGTATGCACTAGACCCACCTAAATCGTTTTAATCTGGTTCTATATGTAGCACTAATCACTGGTGCTGACTGTGAGGATACTGGGATAACTTGCAGGATTTTGTTGAGAATCCTCCTCCTAGTGATTCCTCTTCCTCCCTGCCTCCTGGCTGTTTATCTTCCCCTGCTTTATCTCCTCTTCATTTTTATTACTCTATCTGCCATCTAAATTTTTATGGGATGTGTTTAAGTTAATATGATTGGTAGTTTTAGTCATTGTATGGTAATTACTGTTGTCATGAAAAAAGAATAATTCAAGAAACAGCAGTTCAATTAAAAATAATATTTGCCTTATTGCTAAAAGTGTCCGCATGGTGTGGAGAAAAATTTGGGTAAAAAACAGCAGTGTCAGAAAACCACCAATCATATGAGGAAAGGCTGCAAGACCTGAGGCTATTTAGCTTGGAGAAGAAGTTGAGTGAGCATCTTATTAATGCTTACAAATATCTAAGAGGTGGGTGTCAGGAAGATGGGGCCAAGACTCTTCTCAGTGGTCCCCAGTGAGAGGACAAGATGTAATGGGCATAAAGATGAACATAGGAAGTTCCATCTAAACATGAGAAGGAAATTCTTTACTGTAAGGATGGCAGAGCACTGGAACAGGTTGCCCAGAGAGGTTGTGGAGTCTCCTTCTCTGGAGAGCTTCAAGGCGTGCCAAGATGCATGTTCCCATGTGAGCTGCCTTAGATGACCCCTCTCTGGCAGTGGCATTGGACTTGATGATCTTCAGAGGTTCTTTCCAACCCCTAACATTCTGTGATTCTGTGAAACAACAGTTTGCATATTGTATTTCTATCTTCCTCTCTGGAGATTCCGAAGTATTATTTTTATTACAGACTATATTTTAATATGCAGTTCTGATCATCCCATTTATAAAGTAACTGATTTTTTTTTCAAGTTAGCCATACTTCCAAAATATTGCTGTTGTGTATGTGTAAGCACTGCATGCATTCTACAACAAACCATTGGGCAGATCTTGTGCTGTATCAGTTTAGGCCTTGTAAAATGTATTTGTTCATAGCTGCCTAGAATCATAGAATGGCTTGAGCTGGAAGGGACCTCAAAGATTATCTCATTCTGACCCCCCTGCCATATGCAGGGATACCTTCCACTAGACCAGGTAGATCACAGCCTTGTCCAAACTGGCCTTGAACACCTTGAGGGAGGGGGCACCCACAACTTCTCTTGGGCAACTTGTTCCAGTGTCTCACGCCCTCATAGTAAAGAATTTCCTAATGTCTAGTCTTAAATCTACCTCGTGTGGCAGATAGCCACACACGCAGAGGAATTGCATTCCTGTCTGACTCCATCTTCTGGAGACTGATGTGAACAGAGGTGTCCCTGAAAGGGTCATTGAGGATTGGAACAGGCTGTCCTGGGAGGTGGTGGAGTCTCTGGAGCTATTTTAAAAAGATTTAGACAAGGAGTTTAGAGACCTGGTATAACAGTAGTGTACAGAAAAAATGTCAGGTTATGGTTGGAGTTGATGATCTTAAGGTCTCTTTCAACCGGGCACCTCTGCGATTCTGTGTTTTGCTGGATGGACCTACTGTTTGGCACCTTGTTTCTTCTATGCCTTAGCACTTTGCGCACCACATGTCTTTGTTTCTCTCTGTCTCCTTTTTTAGATTACCCTGAAGTCAGTTTGGAGAACTCACATCTAACCTTTTCTAGTGCCATAAAAGCTAAGTGGAGTCTTTTCTGCCACAAATCTAATAATACGCTGAATGGAAAGAGAGTATAGAGAAGAAATATTAAAGGGCAAATGAAACACTTACCACGAGAAGGAAATACCTTTTATTTTTCTCATGCAAGACGATAGTATTTTTTTAGGATAGAAAGAAAATATAGAGCAAGGGAATCTGTTAAATCAAATGAGAAGGGATATGTATTTTTCTCAGTGGATAAACCGTTGTAGCCCCAATGAACCCCACTGATTACAGCAGTTCCTCTCCATCAGAGAACCTGCAAAGGGCTTTGCTATATGTGTGATATCTAGGCTCAGATGAAGTCATGATCCTACTGGAAAATGATCTGGTTTCTGATTTTAATCTGTGCCCTAGATGAATTATTAAAAGGGAGTAAATAATAATATCACAGAATCATAGAGTTAATCAGGTTGGAAAAGACCTCTAGGATCGAGTCCAACTTATCACCTACCCTTTCTAATTAACTACACCATGGCACTAAGTGCCTCATTCAGCCTCCTCTTAAACACCTCCAGGGATGCAGACTCCACACCTCCCTGGGCAGCCCATTCCAAAAGCGAAATCAGTCTTTGTGAAGAACTTCTTCCTAACGTTCAGCCTAAACCTACCTCACACAGTTCAAGACTGTGTCCTCTTGTTCTGTCACTGGGTGCCTGGGCGAAGAGACCAACCTCTGCCTGGCTACAACCTCCTTTCACGTAGTTGTAGAGAGCAATAAGGCCTATAGATAAGTACTTCAGAAATAATCACTAGGAAAAATGTAAACCCACAACTTTTAAGATGGAAAGTATGTCTCTTAAAGGTGGTTTTATATGGGTTTTGTGGAGGTGTACACAGGGAAAAGAAATAAGGATTCATAGTTCAATGGGCAGAATTGTTGAATATTGATAAATAACATTTTTCTGTCACAGTGGGACAAGACATAGCAAAAATGCTATGTGGGACTCAGTTAGTTATAGATAAAAATTAAGATTTATTTTATTTTATCTTCTATTGAGATTATTGAATTGAAGCCTGTATTTAAAAAGTAGTCTTGGAGTGAAAAACATTGCTTTGCAAGTTTGGGTCATATCAGGTCATATGGAAAAAGAAGTAGAAGAAGCACTTGAATTTAATTTTTTTTGGTGGTAATTTTCTTCTTTTAATGACAGAAGAAATGAACTCAAGAATTCAGCTGCAAATGTAAACGATTTTTTTCTCCTTTCTTTTGAGTTTATGCCCCACAAATATCTTTCTCCTACATATACATATTTTAAACTGTTGAAAACTGACAGATTATTATTAACATACTATTAATAACAGCAAATGGATACAGCTGGTACCTGGGCAGAAGGAGAAGCTGTCAAGGTCAGAGGTTAAAGGAAAAAGACAGGCAAGCTTTAAAATGTTTAAATAGGATGGTTCTCTTCATATCCAGTGCTCTGCAGAATCTTGTGGCCAAACTGGGGAATGCAGTGCTGGGTCAGTGGGAAAGGCCACCAACCACTGTAAGGGCAAAAGATTATTATCTTTCATTTGGATTTCTACTGCTGGATTACCCTGGCCATTTTTTTCCCCTCTAGCCAAAGAAAGCAGCAGAGATAGATGGAGAAGAAAAAGCTCTGGGGAGAGCTTATAGCAGCACTTAAATATCTGAAGGAGACCTACAAGATAGCTGGGAAGGAATTGTTTGGAAGAGTAATTAGTGATAGGACAAGGGACAACGGTTTTTCACTGAGCATGGTAGATTTAGTTTGGACACCTGCCTTGATCCAAAGGTTGGGAAGGAGATGCTGTTCTTATTTGAACATTCCCATAAGTGAAATTAAGACACAAAGAATATGAGGCTATTTACTAGAGAGAGAATGAAGAAAGCAAGACAGAGAAAGAAAGAAAAGGGAGAGAGAGAGCGAAGAAAGAGAGCAGGAGANCCCACAGCACCCCCCTGCCCTCCACCCCCCAGTTAACTGGTATAGCCCAGGGCTTTTATTATGTTCCTGGTCCATTCGTCCTCATTCAGGTCCTCCTGGCTCACATCAATAATGCATAAGTGGATTTCTGTGTGTCTGCAAGGTTGGCTCTGAGTAGCCTCTGTCCAGCCACTCCCTGGGCAGTTACTCCCTCTGTGGGCAGAGATGATACATCAGGCAGGTCGTTCAGGATGAGCTTATCTTTGTTGAGACACTTCTCAGTTCTTAATGTAATCATCACATTACCAGATGATTTACGTGTTCAAGACAGGATTGTTTCAACACCATGAGGAAGTTCTTTACAATGAGGGTAGTGAAATACTGGAACAGGTTGCCCAGAGAGGTTCTGGAAACATTGAAGGTCAGACTTGATGGGGGCCTGAGCTACGGGATGTAGTTAGAAGTGTTCCTGCTCACTGTGTGGGGATTGGACAAGATGACCTTTCAGAGCCTCTTCCAACTCTATGCATGCTGTGATTTTATGTATGGTGTTAATTGTGGAATCCTCACAACTTCACACTTTCCCAAAAGAGACAAGCCAGGTACCATCTGTGTTAAGTGCTTGCTTATCCCCCCAGGTGTGTGAGTTTTAACTAGAGGAAAAGGGAATTATCCTTTTCCTTGGTACCAGATGTTTCCCTATGAGAGGCGAGATGTAGGTGTTTGTGAAATTGCTTGCTGGTGAGAAAAGTTCCCTCCTGCACTAGTTAAGAGGTTGTTTATGCTCTGACACTAGAGGGTTTTATATCCTTTCCAGACTTCTGCATTTTCTGGTGTTAACATGCAACATTTATCCAATAGAGAAAGAATCAGGCCATAAAATTGCAGGTAGCGAGATTGAAAGGAACCTCTTAGATGTTCATCACCAGCCCTCCTCTTTTTGATAGTGATGTGATAGAGGCATATTTCTGAGATGAATCTGCATTCGTTTTTGTTGATTGAACATGTCTGTCTATCAGTTTCTGTTGTTTATAATGCAATATGTGTCTGGCTTTGTCCCCCATCTTCAAACATTTTGGCATTTGGTAATATTTTTACATGCCTCTACTATTTGCATCACCCATTTTCCATCTTTCTGGAGTTTAGTAATATGTTTAAATTCCTGTACTATTTACTTGAAGTATGTAAAATATCTATGTTCAAAAAGTATTTTATGAAAGATGTTAAGACAATGGCGGAGGTTGCATGACCTTGGTACATTTTGATTTATTGTATAGCTACATTAATTCAGCGTTTGGAGCCAAACACCTATAATTCCTTTTTGCTTGCACTTTTCAATTTTATAATGTATTAGACAGCTTATTATATTGCATACATCTCCCAGGTATAACAGAGAGCTAAGGAAGTGATTAGATTTCCCTCAAAAGTTTGCATCAGTCCCCTCTAACATTTTAAATCAACTTCTCTCAAAAGTTTGTATTAGTCCCCTGTTGAACACTTTAAATCAAATCTCAAAACGAGCATTGGGGGTTTTTGGTAGTGGGACTAGTTTTGGCTTGGTTATCAGTAGACACCAGGAGTCAGAAGCAGTCACTTTGTGCTTTGTGCAGATGCTACTTGTCGACCTATTTATACGGATGATTTGAACTAGGTGATCTTTAAAGTCCCTTCTAACTGAAGACGTTCTATGATTCTGTGGTGATCTGTATTTTTATTTTATGGATTTTAAAAAATCCTATTCCTTAAAGAACTGAGACTTGGGAAACTGATATCATTGCTGTTTCATTTAACCAGTCTCTTAGATATCAAAATATAGTCTTCATACTTTAAAGCACACCTCTCAAGGGATGAAAATGGCAGAAGTTTATTATGCATCTTTAAAAAATGTGAATAGTAATGTTTGTTATTATAACTTACTATAGCTTTTTTTTTTTTTTAGTTTGAGGATTTGCTTGTTTATTTGTGTCACGGGAATGAGTTAACGAAACACAGTATCCCGTGGAAAGA